>CM067360.1:115621557-115859057 GCA_034401795.1 Chaetoderma sp. LZ-2023a | reverse complement strand
AACTTTATTTCTATTTGTCTGTAAGAACATAATACCACGTCTTCCCACACACCCTTCAATCTACAAATGTTTGTTACTTCTAATTGTCCTTTGTATGCGACGTATAAATAATTATTATGTATGCTATGCTATGCATTTAACACCTGCAACCAGTTACTTGGACGACCAGTTCCCAGGATCTGTATCGGACATTTCTGGCACTCAAATTAACTTTTTGCACTCAGTTGAACCATTCCACTAAAAATGACATTTTGCACTTCTTTTTGCAGTCAAATGATATTTTATACTCATTTAGCCTTTCGTGCTAAAATGACCATTTTGCACTCATTTGACCTGTTTGCAATCAAATAACGTATCGAGAGTTGCAATTCACAAGTAAAAGGGTTAATGAAGGTTTGCAATTCAGCATTAAGTGTTAATTGCAATTAGTCATTCACCATTCAAAGGTGTAAAGTTTGTAATTCAGCACTAAAAGGGATAATGGAGGGTTGCCATTCTGCTGTAAAATGGATAATTGGGCACTTGAAATTCAGCCGTCAATGAATAAATGCTATTCTCTATTCCGCAATAAAAAGGTTGATGGAAGCTTGCCATTCGGCACTAAAACGGTTAAATGTGGCTTGCAATTCACCAGTAAGAGTTTAATATTAGGTTTTAATCTAGCAGTAAAAGGGTCAAATGAGACTTGTAAATTGTTAATAGTGACTTGCAATTCAGTATTAAACGGGTTATTTCGAATAAGTCATTCATCAGTGGGGCCATCCGTGTAATTTAGCAGTAAAATAGTTAATGAAACGCACAATTCGGTAGTAAACTGTATTATTTGGCACTTTAAATTCATCAGCCAAAGGATTAATGGCAACCTGTCAATCAACAGCATAAATCTTAATGGAGACCTGCAATTCGGCCGTGAAATGGTCAACGGAGGCTTGTAATTCAGCATTAAAATGGTTAATTGTTACTTGCAACACAACAACAAAAGTGTGAATTTTTACTTGTAACTCAGCAGCGAAAAGATTAATCGAGACGTGCACTTCAGCAGTGAATGGTTTCTGGAGACTTCTCATTCAGCGGTAAAATGGTTTATGAAGACTTGCAATTCACCAGTAAAAGGGTTAATGGAAACTTGTAATTCAGCAGTAAAATGGTCAACTGATACTTGCAATACACCATTAAGAGGGTTAATTATTTCAGTTTTCTGCGCACTGTTTGTGTTGCAGTCTTTAAATAACGATCTGGTTCTATTGTTCTATACCGGTCTCGGCTGTACAAGGACACGACATTGACTGTAATACTCAGCATCTGTCATAATAGACCTTTCCAGTTTATCCATCCATTATATGACGTCATGATCAACTACGTGAGCATGTAGGTTGACGTCATAATCGTGACGTCATGAATGACTCGATATAGTCCATCTTAACCCTTTCGTGACGAAACTGACCAAAACCGGTCTCTGCAGTGGTTCTGAGTAATGCCCATTTACAGGCCAAGAGAAGACTATTTTTGAAATTTTACCACTGAAATGACTGGCTCGGTTACTGAGCCAGTCATTACAGTGGTAAATTTTCAAAAATAGTCTCCTCTTGGCCTGCAAATGGGCATTCAATAAGTAAATATTTTAATTTTTCGAAGAAATTTTGTCATTAAAGGGTTAATGCTTAATAGTCGAACACGTACGAATTGTATGTCTTTGCCTTATTTTAAAACATGCTGTTGAATATTTTGAAACTAATTTGACTGCAAAATGTGCGCAGAATGTCAATAGGTTGTCTCGGGAACAATTAAAAATTAATTTTGATGTTGTTTCCTAATTCTCTTCTCTTTATTTCAGTAAATAGGTGACATTAAATAGACAATTTAACATTCTTTCATGCTTAAATTTGACCCATTGTCTTATAACTGAGAAACTGTATGGCGGCCATTTAAAAATACCCACCACGGTCAACAGAGGTGATATACAGCCGCTTCGGGACTGCAAACGTTTGACCAGGCGTGAGTCTAGACCCTAGCATTGGGAACTAGCATATAAACGCCTTAAATATTACAACATACACACACTGCAAACGTTTGCGGGGAGGTAATACGTTCTCTAGTGGTATGCAAGATACGAGCGGTTTGCCCACTCGCCCGAGTTTGAACGAATCTCCCCGCTCCATATCAGCGAGATCACAGGCTGCCCCCACATTGACAGCCGCGTAGCCGATGCCCGATGCAGCGACAATAATGACAGAGCTGCCGACCACTCGATCCCTCAGGCTACAGTAATAAACGATTTACAATGATATTTCAGGTTGTAGCAGAACATGATAAGCTGACCTTGACCTGGCCGGATGATCATATAAGTACATTTGATGCTGATTGGCTGTTTAAAAGAGACTTCAACAATATTGAAGAGGGCACAAAATCTGATGCGCTGTATATTCCTCCTCGTCTCTGGGGAAGCGACTTCCAAGAAAGGATACCAACCATGAGCTACTCAAAGGTACACCACAACCACCACCACCACCAACAACAACACCGACGGCGACGATGATAACGACGACGACGATGACGACGACGACGACAAAAACCAACAACAATAATAACAAAATTACTTGATCATGCAATAATCAATCCTGTCAAACTTCGTACAAACCATCAATTTTCCTGCCAAATTTATTGGTTTGGTTGGTGGATGGATGGATGGATATATATCTAGATATAGAGGTGGGTGGGTGGATGGATGGATGATAGATAGATAGATAGATAGATAGATAGATAGATAGATAGTTAGATAGATAGATAGATAGATAGATAGATAGATAGATGGTACAATATTATGCCCAAAAAGGGCCAAGTAAGGGTGCAAATGAATACTTTTAATTTAATTCATATATTGATTGATTGTCAGTTCCTTTCAGATGATGCTGTTTTGTACGAGTGGCTTAAGGCGATGGAGGAATACGGACTTGCCTTGTTGGAAGATGTGCCTGGGGAAACGAGACAATTACACATGATTGGGCATCGGGTTTGCTTCCTCAGACCTACTAATTATGGGTAATTATTCTTCAGTGCACACACTATACCTATACACATATAGTCTGCTGATTTTCTATATGTTTTGGCACAAATATGATGGTGTCAAATCGGTATCATATCGAGACATTACTGCTGCTACGTCAGCATCTGACTGATAATGTAATAGACTGAATAACAAAGGACCTTTATAATTTATCCATTCATCACTTGATATTATAATCAACGATGTGACGTGTAAGATGACATCATAATCATTATATCATGGATGACATCATGAATTCTTAGTCAGTCTTAAATGCTTAATAGACTGACACGGTATAAGAATTGTATGTTTTTGCTATTTAATAAACATTCTGTCGAATATTTGGAAACTAATTGGACCGGGCGCTGTTGCTTACCTGTATAGCTTTCTGGAAATTATAGTCACGGAGTTCATTCTTAACACATCGTCCAATCAGTAGCATCTAGAAAGTTTCTTACTTCCCCAATATCTCATGGCGGTACAATCCTACTGATGACCTCTACTTTGTGAAACTGAGGGCTATATGATATTTCACTATATGGTAGGTGAGCAGGTCGACTGACTTGTTCACGGAGTCAGACATCTTTCTTTTCAGATGCAGGTTGTACTCCCATACTGCAATACAAGTACAGCTAGTGTGCATACTCATTTCGCTTTCTAAAACACATCGCAGTGGCATCTACAGACGAAAGCTATTTTCAATGTCTTGGCTGACCATGGGTATCTGCCAATAGCCACACTTCTAGTCCATCATAAAAAAGAATGATTTCCCTTGCATTGAAACAAATATGTCTGGGATGTTTGATACAGAAAAGAAATCTTTATGGCAAACCACATTAAGATGACAGTAATCTATCCAAAATCGTGTATCACTATCATTTCTGGCCACTATGATGATAGGCAATGCCCATAAGGAGGTTGGTGTTTAATTATGGCTGTGTCTAAGACTACAGAAACTTGATTCTTAGCAATATGTGCTTTCATCAATGGAAGAAAAAGAATGATTTAGAAAAGTTAAGTGATACGCACGCACACACACCTATGTATGTGCACACATGCACACATACAGGCGTGCAGACTCCAATATTTGACAATTATTTATGATATGCTGAATATTATACTTACAATCCAACAGGTTCTAGTCAAATTAATTTTTAAATACTTAACACCATGGGTCTAAGTATGTGATTTCATTAAATGTGAAATGCAGCGATCTTATAATTGAAACCCTTCACATGATTAATTGGACACATTCACCTCAATAGTGTCACATCAGAATTCATTTATTTCAGTGAAACATTTCAAGTGATGTCAAAGACTGATGCGTCAAATCTTGCTTATACATCAGTTCGCCTAGGACTCCACACGGACTTACCATATTACAAGTACACTCCTGGAGTAAGTACATCAGACCCTTGCACCAGAAATACTTCACACTTATTATCTTCAAATAGGAACATTAGATATATATATAAGGATTATCTACTGAAGGTTATTACAGCATTAAATATCAACAGCATTCAGCTAGGATATTCAAGATTCACAAGCAAAGTAAAGAATTCTGAAAAGGAAAATAATAATTCTCTTTTGCCAATAATTCAACATAAAACAGGATTTTAAAAACTAAAAATTTTAAAGATGAGGTGGGAATGACTCGTGTATTTTCTACGCAATGGGAAGAGGATACGCTTTGTACAGCCCTTCCATGTGCAATAAGCTGGATCCATGCTTGGAACCTGGTCTGTGAATGCAATGGAGGAATCCAGTTTATCATTTAATCATGGGACGTCATAATCAACAACATCGCATGTAGGCTGACATCATAATCAATTACGTCATGAATGACATGATTTAGTCTGTGATAAGCTCTTAATAGCCAGTCAAGTTGTACAGATTCTATCTCTTTACTATTTAATAAATATTCTTGAAACTAATTTTGACTGGGTGCTGTTGTTGCAACAGCGCCCTGTCAAAATAGTTTTCAAAATATTCATCAGCTTTCCTGTAAAATTTCTGGTAATTTAGATTCAGGGAGTCCAGAGATCGCTTGATACCACCACAGGCAAAGTATGTGTGGAGCTTAGCTAGAGATGGGCGGGGCTTAGCTAGAGATGGGCGGGGCATAGCTAAAACGGGATTCCTCGATTTATAGAAAGAAATTACATTCTGGAAGCGAATACGAAGTATCCATTATTAAAATCAGTTTTTGAAGGACAATTCCCATAATTTGTAAACTATGTCTATGCACAGGTTCAGTTGTTGCATTGTATCCGACAATCTGGGGAGGGTGGAGAAAGTGAATTTGTGGATGGATTCAAGGCAGCTGTGGATTTAAAGAATGATTACCCTAAAGAGTTTGACACATTAACAACAGTGCCTATCGATTTCTTCAACATCGGTATGGATTATTACCGATACAATATGCATCTTAAGCGACATGTGATTGAGTAAGTTTGGTAATATTATATTGATAGTACAGTAAGAGTAGCGTGACCATAAATAATAGTATGTGATCTATTAGAATAAGTTAGTTGCCTTAGCATATGTACTATGAGTATCGCATTTCAATCTTTCTGTAAGATGGGGAGTAGTGTGCCAGACAACAGACCCCAGTCAAATTAGTTTCAAAATATTGAATAGCTTACCTGGATAATTGCATTGAAGTTGGGATTCTGGAAATTCAGTGAGCAAAGTATATAAATCGATTCTAATATGCTTAAAAAGTGGGTAAATTTTAATGAGAACTGGGTGGTTATAGCCTCAAATGGATCCTTCCATTCATAAAAGATACATATAGCATTAATATGGGATGCATCCAGTTTTATCACACCACATATTGAATGAGAATCATATCTGTTTATAGCGACCAACTTCTATGTGTATGTGTATGAGTATATGAATGTGTACATGGGTGCGTGACTTTATGAGTGAGTATGTGTATCTGTGCATGAGTGCAGGCATACTTTTTGCATTTGGTAACAATCCACTCATCTCGTCCTTCACTAACCGCATCACGCAAAACACGATGTAGCTCATCTCATCATAGAAGACACATTTTCAGATAGGACACAGCAAGCGGACAATATATTCCCATGTATGCCGAGGAAACTAGGCAAGCGTCCAGGTTGATGACTTATTTTGTGTGGCTGGGTATTCTGACTCAGTCGTTTATTTCTTTTGGATGAGGAAAACAAACAATTTCTTCAGGGAAAAGTACATTATCTTGAGTTAGTTTACATTTATCATACAAATGTCTTGTTTGTGCTATTTGTTTAACAGCTAGTATTAGTTCTAGTACTAAGTAGGGAACCTAAGAGAAAGATCACTGCTGATGAATAGACCTTTCCACTTTATCCACCCATCATATAACGTCATAATGACCTACGTGACGTGTAGAATGACATTATAATGAAAAACCTTATTATGACGTCATGAATGACGTAGATAAGTACGTCACAAACGAATATTTGAAGACGGATTATGCGGCGTTGTACGAATTGTATGTCTTTACTATTTAATAAATATCCTGTTGAATATTTTGAAATTAATTTGACAAATTAAAATTAATTACAAAATCTTCAACAGCTTAACTGTATAGTTCTCAGGAAATTGAGTCAGGGCATTCAGTGATCGGTCAATTCCAACACAGTGAAATGTGTCTGTAGCTTAACTAGTGATGGGCGGGGCATAGCTAAAACTGGAAAGGTCCATTGGAATGGTTTATAGACCTAGTCCAACAGAATTCCACTTCATCTATGATGGTAGAGAAAGCAGACATCATTAAAAAATATATACAAAAGTGTGCCAGGAAAATTCCAGGACAGGGCCAAAATGAGGGCACTGGATATTTTTTCTGCCTATATGTACACGCACGCACGTACAAACGCACGCACGCACGTACGCACTCGGGAACAATTTTTATACTGCTCATAAACCTCTTGAAAAAGTCAGTCTCAAACTGATCCAGTTCATCTCCACACAGATTCTATCTGTTGTCTGTCTAATTGTCTGTTTGCATGGAGACAAGGTAAGAGATTTTTATTATGCTGCATCTTTCTTGTCGCTTTGTCTGAAAAGTTATTATAAATAATGTGGTAACTGAGTGCATACTCTGTCTGGATGTTAGCGTGCATGGAAACCTCTACATTTCAGGAGCCGCGTAAATAAAATCACTACAAAAAACAGTTTGTCTCTGCACAGATTAGCTCTGCTTTCGGCTTTGCTATTGTCATACAAGGAAACTGGTCAGAGCATTTCTCCTTCGATCAATGAATGCTCACCATTCTATTACTTCTGATACAAGCTATCCTGAATCGCTGGCCCTAGGACTATAGACTTAGTAAGCTTTACTGACTCCTGGAACCGAGTACTCGGCTCCAAGCTGCCGAATACCCGTTTGCCATGAAACTCATTCCTGTTCGCAAAGCAACAAGAGCTACATGCTTTTTTGTGCAGTTGGAGTCTTAAGTTAAAATCCAAGTCTTTTTCTGTGTAATTGTGATAGCTTAGTGCGCTCTCTAAGGATTATATTGGATTACCATGGATGGAGCCGATGATAACTAGGTTGTATAATTCCATGTTATTCCATAGTCAAAAGACTTAGGTCTACAAAATTTCGTCTGTGTCGCATGTTCCAATTTCTGACCCCGAATCTGGGACGTGTGTTAACAACGAAATATGCCAGATTGAGCGCCTTCCTTTAACCCCAACAGGCGATCAGCAGATATGAAATAAGGTGTTGGCTTTACGGTGTTTTAACACGAAAATTGACTGACGTCGTTCTCCGTATGATCCGAGCGGGTGACGTCACACCCGTGTTGTCTCGGATTTTTATGTGCAGCAAATGTTTCATTAATTCACGCATCTGATTCTGGGTGCTGCGTACTTTATTGGTATCAGAATAACTTTGAAATTTTCAAGTTTTGCGTGTTATCACGATCTGTTTCTAATGATCGGTGGTTTCAAAATTCTTGATTTAGATGAGTGTTCTGCGGTTTTACCGTGTGCTACAGCAGTTTGTTTACATTTTGTTGTTTCTTCACATATCGTTTTAGCCTTCGTTAGGAGTATAATTTATATTGATTAGTAAATATACCCCGAATGCTATGCGATATGATTCCTGGTTCCGTTATACATCCTTGAGGATCAGTTTATGGGTGTATTATTGCCCGCTTCGTTCTTGTCGTCATAATTAAGGCGATCTTTGCTGTAACGTTGCGGGGTGGGGTGCGGGAGGGTTAACATTTAATTTATGATCAAATTATTTGAAAATTAATTGTCTGCCTTCCATTCCTGTTTCGTTCCGCTTGCTTATTGTAGGTTTGTGCTTATTTATAGGCCAAGCCAGACCCGCCATCATGTGACGAGTGCCATAAATTCGTGAGGGGTCTATTCAAGCACCATGTCTGTTTCCGTTGTACCAAATGTAATCTTGACAGTGGGTGTAACGTTTGTGCAGTGTGGTCGTCCGACATGATGGTTAAGTTCCTTGCCCAGAAGGACTTGGCAGGGTCTGACGCGGGGTCAGGCGGTCCGAAAGCAAATCATGGAGCGTCCGTTTCGGCCCTTGGGGGCGTTCCATGTCTGCAACCGGAGGTGGCTGAAATGGCACCGCCAGCGTGGTTTGGCCCTGCTATACAAGGCTTCTTGCATAGCGCTCTTCCTACGCTGGTGTGATCCCTGCTGCCAAAAGTTGTAGGGCAGTCTCTTCCCGTATTTGATCCGGACCCTGTCCTTGGACAGGGTTCTGGACTGGCTGCTGAGGGAGCGGTCTCATATGGTTCACTGGCAGTCCAATCGGGCTCTGGCCTGATGGGCTCTGTCTCTCTGTGGCCACCTCCAGGTGGTCCAGTAGCGGTGGCCGGTCCATCAAGCATGGGAGCCGTCCGCCAGGACAGCTCCACGGTTTCGTCGTCTAGTAACGACTCTTCAGGGTCTGAAGACGAGGAGGCCGAGGAGGAGAGATTGCTGTGGCATGAGATGCCGCGGGTGGAGAGCATGGAGGTCGATTCCGTCCTGGACGGAACTGTCCTCCATCTGTCTGGCTTGAGGACACTCCGGTACCAGGCACCGGTCCCGTGATGGTTGGTTTGCTGCCAACCAACACGGTGACGTGTGTGGCTGACCAGGCGTGGTACTCACCTATCTCACCTGGTCTGGCGGTCATGCATGGGGTGCCGTTGGCACCGGTATTTGGCCACGGTTCTTCAACCATTACGGGTCCGCACGGTTTTCCGTGCGGGCCTACTCCATGGACTGGTGTTTTTCATGGGGTGGCGGCGGAACCGTATGGTACAGGAGTTCCTGGCATATCAGGAGGCCAATGCTGGTAGAGCCATGAACACGTTAACGGGTGACGTGTTCACGGAAGTGTCCTCCTCAGAGACAGACTGGTCAGAGACACTGGATTGGCTATCCAGGGTAGACCCGTCTGTGGTTTCAACCACGGCCGAGGAGGATGCACCCCGTCCATCGGTGGCATTGATTAGGACGGGGATCTTGCCCGCATTCCAGATCCAGTCTATTGGAATGTATCCAAGGTTTATGGAGTTATTGGATGCTATTTATAGCAAACAACTCCTGACCAAGGGCCAGCTTCCTGCGGTCCCCAGGGAGGTGTGGGCGAGGTGTGACAGGTATGGTATTGTCCCAATGGTCACTGAGGATGACCGCTGGGTGCTGGGTGTCCAGAGTGCTGGAGCGGGTGGCCCCGCCCCGTCGATGGTGGACAAGTCTCAGGTACACCATGACGAAGTCCTGTCCCTATGCGATGAGGGAGTGAGGGCAGCAATGAGTGCTGTCAACCATTCTTATCACCTTCTTCAGTCGGTGTGGGCTGAAGCGGGGGCAGGCCACCCTGTGCCACCTGTGGAGCTTTCATGTGTTAATGACGGCCTGGTGCTGTTTATGGACGCATTGGCAAGGGTGCAAGCGCGTGTGACGAAGTCTAAGAGGCAGTTGTTCCTTGACCATATGCGTCCAGCTACTGCCGTTAGGGAACGGCTTCTTGGGACGCCCCTTACAGGCCCTAGCATCTTTGGTGGCCAAGCGCGGGCCATCTTATAAGACACGGCCAGCATCACGAGAATCGGTTGGCGGTTAATCTAAAGCTGGAGCTATTGCATCAGGCACATGCACTAGGGGCTGTAGCCAAGCCGCTAACAGGACAACCTTCTAAGAAGCAGAAGAAGCACAAAAGCAAGGCGAAAGCTAAGCCTAGTGCTGCTTCTGCTTCTACTGGGTCTTTTCAGCCGCCTCGGGCGAAGAAGGCCAAGAAGGTTGTAGAGGGCCCTACCCTCCCCAATGTTGCTCATGTTCGCCCGAGAGGTGGGAAGGGTAAGGGGAATTCCTCTAAGGGTCGAAAGAAGGGAGCGGATCGTACCTGAGGGTATGAGGGCTCCCTTCATATCTGCCTGGACCGCACCTGTGAGACAGAAACAGCGGTGCCACTTAGACCGGCATAGCCAAGACCAAAATGGTTCTCACTCTCTCTCGTCAAGAGAGGGAGGGGGGGGGGGCGGATCGCGAGCCAGACACCCGCATTAGGTGTCGATGCATCTATAATGGGTGGAAGGCTCATGCGTTTCGTCGAGGCTTGGCGAGGTGTGACGTCAGACAGTCTGGTCCTGGGATGGTTATCCCAGGGTACATGCCAGAGTGGTTGGATTTTCCACCACAGAATCTGTCTTTGGCACCTGTCTGGACACCCGTTCCAAGGGAAAACGAAGTGGCAGGTTTTCTTCTGAAGGGAGCAATAAAACCAGCAAACCGGAACACTCCAGGCTTCTATTCAAACATGTACCTTGTCCACATGAGCACAGGGGGATGGAGACCCATACTCGAACTCAGGCCATTAAATTGGTTTATCCATACGCCTCGGTTTCAGATGGAAACTCCGAGGTCGGTAATGGCAGGATTGAGGAAGGGAATGTGGTGTGTATCGATCGATCTGAAAGATGCATATTTCCACATTCCAATGAACAGGAGTTGTCACGGGTTTCTGAGGTTTGCGTTTCAGAATCAAGTGTGGGAGTTTGTAGTCCTCCCATTTGGCTTGTCGACAGCTCCATGGGTTTTCACCAGAGAGGTCCTTGCGGTGACAGCGTTTCTCAGAAAAGAGAACGTGGCGCTTCACACCAACATAGACGATTGGCTGATCAAAGCAGACACATCAGCCAGGTTAGAGGTGGATACTGCCCTGACTCTGAAGTTACTTTCAGATCTAGGCTGGATAGTTAACAAGGAGAAATCCGAGTTGACACCCACTCAACAGTTCGTTTATTTAGGAATGCGATGCAATCTGGAGAAGGGCAGGGTTTACCCATCAGAGCCCAGAGTGGTGTCTCTGTTAGCCATCCTCAAGAGTTTTCGATTGGGAAACCACAGTCAGGCGAGGCGGTTTCTTCAGATGCTGGGCATGATGGTCTCCATGGAGCAGGTAATCCTGTACGCTGCTCTGATGCGAAGATCTATCCAGTTGTATCTGATGTCTCTGTGGAAACAGAGAACAGAACCCCTGTCAAAGCTTGTGCCAGGTTTGGAGCCAATAATGTCGCATCTTGTATGGTGGAAAAAGCGTCAGAATCTTCTAGTAGGGGTTTCGCTGCAGATACCTCACCCCAGCTGTCCGTGTACACGGATGCATCGCTGGAGGGAGGGGGGGGGGCCTGCCTGGGAGAACACCAGGTCTCGGGCACATGGACTCTCCAAGAGAGCCAGCTGCATATCAATATGTTGGAAGTGATGGCAGTGGAACTGGCATTGGAACAGTTTCTTCCAAAAGTCAGGGGCAAGGCAATATTGATACGGTCGGACAACTCGACGGTAGCATCATCATAAATCGCCAAGACGAACCCAAGTCACCCACACTATGTATCAAAGTGTGGCACTTGATTCAATGGTGCAGGAATTACCCGGTTGTTTTGAAAGCAGCTCACATTGCTGGCCGATTGAACATTCTGGCGGATGCTTTGTCTCGCAGACAGAAAATTCTGCCAACAGAATGGTCTCTCAACCCTCCAGTTCTTCACAAGATCTTCGAGCATTGGGGCAAACCCAACATGGACTTGTTTGCCACAAAGGAAAATGCTCAAATCATGACTTATGTCTCGCCAATTCCAGATCCAAATGCTGTTGATACAGATGCTCTGGCGATAAGCTGGAGAGGGATGCACGCTTACGTGTATCCACCCACCATTCTTCTACCGAAGATATTGGTGAAGATCAGGGAGGAACCGTGCCTGGTTCTGCTAATAGCGCCATTTTGGCCCAGCAGGGCGTGGTTCACAGATCTTCTAGATCTGGTGGTGGACAATCCACTGCAGTTACCCGAGATTCCGAACATAATCTCCCAGGCCAAGGGACGCTTCCTACACGAGCATCCCGAAATGTTCAAATTGACTGCGTGGATGTTATAAAACAACGTTCCATGTCGGAAGGCTTTTCTCAACAAGCTGCGAATTTCATTGCAGCTGCGAGAACGAGGTCAACCTTCAAGTCATATAACAACAAGATTAACAGATTTGCAGCCTGGTGTAAAGGAAAGGGTATTGATACCTTTCAATCCACTATTCAGCAAATTGCAGACATTCTCTGTGAGCTGTTCTTTTCAGGACTAGCTCATGTCATAATTGCTGGATACAAGTCAGCTTTGGCATCAGTTATCCCTTGTCTAGCCAACAGTGATAGTCCAGAGGTGGTCCAGTTGAATGTGATGGTGAAGGGAATGAGCAATCTCTGACCGAGACACCCGGTAGTGATTCCAGCCTGAAGTCTATCTCTAGTGCTTGACGTACTGGCCAAGCACCCTTTCGAGCCGTTGCGTTTGGCTAGTCTAAAGCATTTGACTCTAAAGGCAGTCTTTCTATTGGCAGCTTCCTCAGCTAGAAGGCGCAGTGAGACCCATGCACTTTCAGCAGAGAGGGACTGATTTATTGTCTCCGGAGAGGGTCTGCATCTATGCCAAGAGCAGAGTTTATGTCAAAGAATCAATCTTTGAGATATCCCAACAAACCGATCATTATACCGAAACTAACTAGGTTTGATCGTGATGCCAGTGTCTGGTGCCCAGTCCGTGCTTTGACTAAATACAAAAATCGGACAGACTCGTTACGGTCGAATGATAGCCATCTGTGGATCTGCCATAAGAAGCCATATGGTGCCACATCCATGGATTATATCTCTCATCTCGAATGCATTCAGACTACCCATGAGATTGCGACTGGGCACCAGGTGCAATGCACAAGGGCACACGATGTTAGAGGAATCGCAGCCTCAACCGCCCTTTACAATGGTGTTCCATTAGAGGACGTCATGGCTGTTGCACAATGGCACTGTGAGTCCTCTTTCATGGATTACTATATGAGGGATGTGTCAGACTCTGCCAATCCACTCGCTTTAGCTGTTTTGAAATGATAGTTATACGACCACACTGCTCTTCTCCCTTTTGTGGCATTTGTAAGAAAGATTTAAGAAGCAGACATGGTCGAGGGAGAGGATGTCAGCCAGATTGTGTCACTGATGGCCGGACGAGTGAATGGTTGGAGGCTCCACGTCTGAAATCCAAATATCATGAGGTAATTCAAGATTGAGAGTTGTTTGTATTATGTTTATATATCATGTTCATTCATCTTATATATTCATGCTCATTCCAAGGCTAATATATGCAAAGAGCAGTTAACCCTCTTGGCATATTTATGTTTCAGGCGAGATGCATGTTCGTGAGTTCTCTCCCTTTTCTTAGGAGAAAAAAAGGGGGCGGGGGGCGAATGTGATTCGGTTCCGTTAACTTGATGGTCCTTTTAAGTCTCCATTAATCAAGTTTAAGTCTAGCTCTTTCTCCAAGGGACGAAAGTAGCAATTGATGGCTTGCCCCTTCACACCAGGTTACTGTCTAAATCTGATGTATATCAGAAGTAATAGAATGGTGAGTATTGATCGAAGGAGAATGAAGGAAATTCCAATTTCCCTTTCTCCGAGATCTAACAATACACACCATTCTATTACGGACCCAGCCTCCCAGCCCCACGGAGGCAAGCCATGGATATCTCTGTGTTTGGTGGCTATGCAAACAATATGAGCTTCATGGCAAACGGGTACTCGTCAGTTGGGTCAGCCAAGTACCCGGTTCCAGGAGTCGGTAAAGCTTGCTAAGTCTATAGTCCTAGGGCCAGCTATTCAGGATATCTTTTATCAGAAGTAATAGAATGGTTAGTATTGTTAGATCTCGGAGAAAGGGAAATTTAAATTTCCTTCATTCCATTCCACCAATTTATTTCGCTCTGCACGGATATGTTGTGCGTGGGCAAAATTTGTGCTGTGAATACTGTGAACCATGACAAATGCCCATGTGTCAGTATACCCAGGGTTCTACACCATCGGACAAGACTTCTCTGCATTGGTTTATTAAAGTTCTCATGTCCCAATAATTTGAGACACATTTGCACCAGATATTAGATAGTTGTTGATTTCTGTGTAGGTTATCCAGCCTGCAATGCCCTGATTGATTGATCCGTTCATATAAATCGACTAGGATCTCACATCTTGTGCAAATATTTCTCGAGTTATTAGGACACGTGAAATTTATTGTGCATGCATCACTATGACCTACGTGTTTTGGGTGTTTTCAGGCTGTCCGCCAATGGTGATGTTCGAGAGATAAACAACAGTGATCAAATGCGGGACAGTAGACTCAGAGTTCCTGCGGACCGAGTCCAGGATGTGTATGATGCACTAAAGGCATTCAATAGAGCTATGTACCAAGCATGTAATACCGTGTATACCAAGCTAAAGGAAGGTAAGTCTGTCAGGTCAGATATAGATATGTGCCCTGTAAGGACAGGCCAAGAACAGGGCCAATGGAGGGGGGGGGGGGGTGTCATCACCCACCTCACCAAAACTGCTTGGGTATAGTTAATTTAATCACTGCCAATAAGCTCCTTTAGATCACAAAACAGAATGGCCAGTTTTAACAGGCCATCTAAATATTTGTCACATGATTGTTTGAGAGTCAGAACATATTCGGGCTAGAATTGCTTCTATTCAATTTTTCCTTTAGAAGTTTTTGCGATCCGTCTTCCATATTCCCAGAACCAGTCCCGCTCACTATAATTGCATGTGTTATACATTGTTGTCACATGGCCTAATGCTCTTATTTGATTGGATTAGATGGTTTGTGTATGATTCATTATCTATTTCACGTGCTGTTATTGACTGTGCAGGTGCAGTGTGGATCGGCTGGATGGGTACGGACCATCCCAGTTAGGCTGGGTACGGAACGACCGCTTCGTGTATGTTCCAAGCACGCCCCCTGGGTAGGATAGCATGCGTGTATACAGCCATATCAGAGAGGTTTTCTATATAAAAAAAATTTAAAAAGTCTGATATCGCGTAGCACGCATGCGCGGGCGTCAGAGCTTCCCTGACAACACGTGTCAGCATTGGGAGAGAATGCGTACATATAGTGTACCGAGTTGGTACCCATGCTTTCTTCTAATCACTCTGGTCTCGCTGTCCTTGGTGCCGGTTACGACGGGAATGAGACGAGAAATCCAAAACAGTTTACCTTTTTAAAATCGGACCAGAAATGGCTGAGTTATCCTTAAATGGCTCACTGAAATTATTTTCAAAATATTACTTGGACGTCGTAATCGCCTGTATGTATTAAATGAATAGGGAATGCGCTTATCACGTGATAAGGTGGCTGGGCGTCCTGCCTCTGACGTCACGAGTAGTATAAAAGGAGCGAAAAATCAAGGATCAAAACCACACTTCAGCGAGAGACAGCCGTTGGCAGGTTGCTGGACCAGCGCAGTGCTAGACGTGCTAGACGTGCTAGACGTGGGCAACTGCTTACTGACTGTGGTACCCTACACCGCAACAGTGACTTTCGGAATTCAGTTCTCCTGCACTGGTAAGCAATCGGAACAACCGCAATACTAAGTTTTTGTAAGCCCTCGGACGACCATCCGGGGACAACTAAATAAATAGTAGTCTTCCTCACCACAACAACTTCAAGAGGAGCCTTCCTGCGGATGGGCCTCGTGGCCAAGATGTAATCTCTACGGCATGTAGAACAAGTGATGATTCTTGGTGGATAACGCGTTGGATCTTCCAGACCACGCTGAAAAGTGGTATCAAACTTCCGCGCAGCATGTCATGTGATTAATTGACTTTTAGGCCAGTCTGGTGGGACTCTGCCTGGTACACAGCAAGAGCTATGTGATGTATCCCGCACGGTGTACCCAGATATGTGCATGCAATGTTTAATTACAACTGTAGCCCTCCTTGTTATGAGCAACTTTCAAACCACCATCACCGGACTTTCTAACTTACTGTGTAAATTCACATATTAGTTATTATGAATATCTAATTGACATCTCTCTACAGTCATTCTTCCTTACCGTCTGGAGAGTGAGCCGTATCAACAGTTCGCCTGCAGAAATTTCCCAGCAACGTCAGGATCATGCCACCTCGCGTTCCTCATCTGTAACGCATCATCTACAGTGATTTATGGACTCTCTGTACCGATGACCAATTGGTACTCAAGTAACTATACTATTGTACTATTATATTCAGCTATTCCGTTATAGGTACTGATGACTAATAGGTACCTCCCCGGTCGTCTGATACCCCATTTTTTAGTTTCCATTTTCTTTACTGTATATATTATCCTTATTTAGTAACGTATATGACAAGTAGCCATCCCAGTTATTTTGTTTTGTTTATATAAAAACTCTAGGACGCAGTACACTAGGCAACATTATATCCACATCACTATTTCCCCCAGCATCAAGTTTACACTGAGGTCACTGTGCATGCTCACATTGCTCGAGTCTGACATGTGATCGACTAAACCTGGCAATCCTAGCTCGATAGGATGGGTTTAAAGTAGTTAAGGACAATCTCTCCGTAAGAGACATTTTGTGCATGCCTCTGTTCCGGTTGTAGCAGATGTGTAACACTGCACACCGGCTAGATTGTATAAATTGGCCAAATAACTTAGGGCCTCTTTAATATCTTTCTACACGCCTCCAGGCGCAGGGCTTAATAATTGTCTGCACTTCCCATCAACACGTTGGCATGATCCGACTCTGGGAAACTATTGGGTTTCCTAGCAGTGAAGACTAGTGTCGAATTCGCACACATACCCCTCTGTATTTTCGGATAGCATTTAGCATAGATAACCCCAGCAAAGTAGGAAGCACTGCGAAAAGAAATAATATTATGTAACATCGGCCTGCAGTGCTTCGCTGGGCATTCTGAAACGTAACCCTAATGACAGGCAAACGTTAGTTCCATAGCACACGGGTGACGGACGAGATGCAGATCTCCCATAACTCTGTACAATGACTTGATGCGGTCTTAGAACCCACACGCCCTCATGGGAAGGTCACTAGGGAGGGGTATCTGCCTCTTGCTCCCCGCCATAAAATACTATTGCACATTCTAAATTGCTTATGTGAATAGTAACTTGTCCTAGTGATGTTATATATGGTTGTGAGGTGATATGTAACCGGATCGTTATATGATTCGGAAGCTGTCACTCCGTAGCATATCTGCATGCTGCCTTTCTGAGGGAGATGCTATGTGGGGTGACTTTCGGGAAACCAGGCATCTTCGCCAGTTAGAGTCGTGTGCCAAAAGATAGGTAGGAATCCCTGCCACTTGTGGCCAAAGCTTGGAAGCGAATCTAACAACTAAATGGTAGGTTAGAAATTAGCAGAAGGCCCGCATAAATAAAGCGGCAACTACCAAGGCAGTATCTTTGGACCTACATAAGACGGTGGCCTTTGAATTCTTCGGAAATCATCCACCCCCACCCCCTCCTCACCTAAACCAGCGTGCATGATATTAATTATAATTTCACTAGGTTGATACACACTGCACATAACTTTTTGTTTGAACAAGAGAGTGGATCTTTTTGCCAGCTCTCTTTCTCCGCTTCGGCGTTGAAGGCATTTTCCTGTGATGGAGGCCCGTGTGAGGCACTTTCCTCTTGCAACAATATTATTTGTGTTAGGGTATAGTGGTTTATGTTAAACTATATAAGTAGCCTCGTTAGGACGCTCCCTTGCTGGAATACCTCTCGGATATATACAGATCTGTGAGGTGCCTCTGACGAGCACACGTAAACAAGACACCAACTTAGTTCTATGTACTGCATACTTTCCCTCATCTACTAGCAAACGAGTACCATTGTTTGTGTAATAATATATTTTAGATTTATTATCATGTCCAGCCTCTTAAATTAAGTTATGAACCAGCATACCGGTGACACCAATGATTGGGATGAGACCGTGAGGTTCAATCTCGGCGGCAATGGGCGCATGGTCCCACTGGAACATTATCGTTCCACCGGCTCTAGAAGCCTTTCTTTGTACCTTCCGGAGTGTCACGATATGGGATCCGTAACCCACGAGAACCATAGCTAACCAGCCCTCCCGCGCATCCTGTACATGCGGTGCAATGGAGCAGAGCAACATGATGGACCAGCGCATACCCCCACGAGCTAAACAAACAATGAAGTTGAGCGTCCAGCGAGGGAAGTCCAAGACGTTATGCCACAGTTGTACTGTCAACATTGCGATAACACACAGTTTGGTATAAAATGATATTTACGTATGTTTAGTAATTTGAATCCAAAGTATTCAATAATGCATTGCCAGTATTTATATGTAATTCTCATTATTGGCTACATGTTTTCTTTCAATGGGCCTTCCCACAGTATCAAGCCTTCATATGACATGATTATCAACTACGTGACTTATAGAATGGCATCACAATCAAGTAGATAAGTACGTCACAAACTATGCGTTGTTGTCTGAATTGTATGTCTTTACTATTTAATAAATATAATGTTGAATATTTTTTTAACTAATTTGACCAGGCACTTTTGCTGCCATAGGCGGCAACAGCACCCAGTCAAATTATTTGCAAATTATACAAACCTTTCTGCTACAATCAATGATATGAGTAACCCCTTTCACATGGATATGTTAACTGCAGTATCTGGCACCATCGTCACTGTGAAAGATGGCATATTGTATGCATATCAATATTTTCGCGCGGTGATGAAATGTACATTATTTTGGTGGCTAAGTAATGTGCTGCTCCATCAAATAATAAATTCGTGATACAAGTGTATTGCGGGATCTACAGGCGTGTATGTTCTGCACAAACAATGCATTTCACTCGCTTCATCTGGGGAAATACCATTTCCCTTACTTCATTATATTTGTGCAGGTAATACAAGCCTTACACTCCGCAAAACACTCGTATGACCAACAATATACAACTGATGTATTTTGTGTATGCCCATATTAATAGTAAATCACACATCCTAGCCAATTTCCATCTCCTAACTCAATCAAAAATCTTCCATAAAGTTCCCTTGCCCATCGTGTAATTAACCTGTCAGAAAGAACTATGACACCTCCAATGTGGCATCTGTAATTACTGGGTCCATCTGAAATACTCAAACCTAAACCAAAAAGATTATGAACAGTTACAAATTACTACTGATCCTTGGTGGTGTGTTATCTGTTGCCGACAACTATTCGCATATAATCATTATGTAGATAACACAGATTACATGCTTTGATTACTAGCACAGAATAGTAGTTACCTGAATTGCAATAAGCAGCTGCTGAATCCCCGTAAGGTAAACAGGACACTTGACGATATTGAAATGGATGGAGAAGAATTGTAATTTGCATGACATACAATACTTCAGCCTGAATTTACGATTCTCAATTAAAAAGGAAGACCTTATTACTTTCTCTTTGATCCACCTCAATATGAGGTCAATCCTGAAGAACATCGACAGGTTGAATAACTTCTTAGATCTAAGTGCACACCAGTTAGAAATCATTGGAATTACTGAAACGTTGCTGAAAGCTGATTCAACTACCGACATAATGGACAAACAAGACTACACTTCTATTAGAAAACACAGAACAACACAAACAGGAGGTGGTGTGTGCATCTACATTAAAATAGTGTACAGTCGGGCATTGATGGGCACATAGAAACCATCGTTATTGAAGTCTCATCAGATAACTGTAAAAATAAAACAATTGGCATAATATACAGACCCAATAAATGTATTAACTCTTGAGAGCAGTTCAGAGAGAGGAGATATGGAGAAAACAGATTATAAAGAGGATAATGTGTAGCCAACATTGCTGACCTCCTACAGGTATTCCATCTTGAGAAAAAAACTAGAATGAAACAAAAATCATTTGAAACTGAAAAGCACAAAATTAGATTTTGTCACAAATAACATAGTCATTTTTAACATCCATGGCACAAATAGACTGGGCAGATGTAACAGCTCAACAAACATGTGAAGATGTCTACAACACATTTTATAACATCTGTACAACAGTCTATGAAAATGTTTAAGCCAACCCCAATTAAACCCTGGTTAACTAATGGACTAATAACTGATTGTCACAAAAACAATACCTCTATCGAAATTACATCAACAAAATATAATGAAATTGAATTCTAGGAACAGGAACAGAACAGATGGGACAATTAAAGACGCCAAAAAGTAATATCATGACAAATTTGGGCAGGCACAAAATGTTACTCGCACAACATGGAAAATAATTAAACCAATGCTTAACAAGGACCATGACAAACCACAACAATTCAAATTTATCCATGACAACAAGATCATTACAGACAGACATGAAACAGCAAATGCATTCAACAAGTATTTTCTCAACATTGGCCCTAAATTTGTTAAGAAAATCCAGACAAATCTGGAAAGGAAATTTAGAGACTATCTAACAAACAGCTATCAGTCATCTTTCCTCATTAACCCAACCAGCAATAATGATATCCTAACATTACTAAATAGCCGATTAATTAAATATTTGGACAAACATTTTCACAATATGGCTTTCGAGAAAAACATTCCACTATGTATGCATTAATTGATATTGTAGAACTTATAGAATCTTTTGAAAACACAAAGCATATAATTGGCATTTTACTGGACTTATCCCAAGCTTTCGACACAACAGAACATTCCATATTTCTAGAAAAGCGGAACTGCAATGGGGTAAGCGGTATTGCACCTAAGCTGGTTTCAGAGCTACTTATCCAATAGTATATAATGTGTGCAGTTCGATGTCATGTGCTCTGATATCAGGTATTTAACATGTGGAGTTCCCCAAGGATCCATGCTTTGGCCGTTGCTGTTCTGATTATATAAGAATGACCTAAGAACTATTTGCGCACATCTATCATTCATACTATACGCAGATGACATCGCAGCAATGATAATATGGACAACGTGTATAAAACCGTCAATATATAGCGAAAGGGATCAAATTATAGATTGGTTTGCACTAAATAAAGTTTCATTAAATGTAGGCGAAACCAATTACACGCTTTTTACCAAATCACCGAATTCACCTAAACAGGATTTATCAAAGTTTTACAGAAACAATCAAGAAATTCAAGAGTCATTTTATTAAATCTTTAGTAGTCTATTTGTCCCCAAAATTGGCTTGGAGTAAACAAAATTATCATAGCAAGGGTATCAATAGGCATTGGTGTCATTCGACGAGTTAATTACCAAATATGTCACTGGACAGTGTAACAACACTACACACATCGTATACTGCAACTTAATTTCCAGCAACACGCACAAAATTAAATTAGAACATCTAACCGGAATACAAAAAGGTGAATCAAACTAGTTTCCACAGCAGCAAAGGGCCAATGTATCTTGAAATCGGAAAATACAGTGAAACTCAAAGATATTGGGATCCAGAAACTGTACACCATATTAAGAAAGCTACACAATAACAGCCCACCTACAACTTTAGCCAACTATTCAAACACAGCACAGAAGTCCACTCACACAACACAACGAAAGGTTTAACTTAAATACGCAATACATATAAACAGTACTAGGTAGTATTTCACACCCTGCTACTAAACTTTGGAACAGTACATATCACAAAATAAGAACACAAATGACGACGTTCAAATCATATAAGAAATTAATTATAAACTACATAATATTATTATAAACAGGTACTGATAAAATAAACTTCAACAACTGTTATTAGAACTTTCAAAGGAAATCTCTGGGCTCACTGCTTTGCAGTACTGCTGACATTGCTGCACGCTGCATCATGGAGAACGTAGCTTTCCAGTCCTTCTGCAAGCTATGGATTCGTAGATCACAGATGCCCTTGGTAAAGACTACATTTATACAATGCAACCTGCGTATCCTTGATGATGTATCACTGTAACAGCTGGGTAGCTCCAAAAGCAGCTCTAGACAAACTTGACGCCTGCCACCGCAAACACCTATGCACCATCACTGTACACAGAGAGCATAATTTCCAACGATGGACTATACAAGATGTGTAATACGCTGCCGCTGTCTGTAAAAGTCGCCCAGCAAAGATGGTCCATGTTTGGCCATGTGCTAAGGATGCAGGAAGACACACCAGCACACCGAGCCTTGGAATTCTCCCTACTCGGAGCCAGCAAATACAGAGCCAGGAGAGAACGCCATTGCATAAATCTGCTAAGCGTGCTACGATGTCACCTTAAGAAAGCAGGATTAGGTACATTCAAGTCAAGAATATTCAAAATATTCAACGGGATGAGTATTATATAGTAAATAATGTAATGCAGTGGCTCTTACATGATATCACACACTATTGCTTGAGGAGACAAAATGGTGGCGATCACTGCTCAACATTTACGCGATATTACAAAGCAAATAATTGTGATTCAGATAAGGCAATGTGACAGGATATGAATGATATGGAATCTGTCAATCATAATATATCGGTACAATACAACATTTGAGATGAGAATAGCATCCCTTTAACACCACTGTTACTTCAACTACCGCTGCTATCACTACCACTATTACTCACCCCACCACAACTCTTGCTACAACTGGCTCTACAGCTACCAACGTCAGATCATATAGTCCAGTAATCACATATCCTAATATATATATATATATATATATATATATATATATATATATATATATATATATATATATATATATATACTAATCCCATCACATTAACCCTTTAACACTCATATCAGCCAAAAACGGCTTCTGCCGTGGTCTTGAAAAATGTCAATTTGCAGACCAAGAGAAGACCATTTTTGACAATTTATCACTAGAATGACTGGCTCGGTTATCGAGCCAGTCATTCTAGTGGTAAATTTTCAAAAATACTCTTCTCTTGGTCTACAACTGGACATTTTCTTTGAGGAAATCGAAATTTTCTTGAATAAATAAGATGATTAAACGGTTAAGGAAGACTGATTTAGCAACATGCTACAATGATTAGCTTTTCTTAACCCCAAATCACACTCAAATTAATAAGTTATAATAATATAGTATTATGCAAATAGGTGTGGCTGTGTGTATATTGACCCTTTTGCACTCAGATGTGTATATACACATTTCGATTCTGTTGTGGGGGAGCGTCTGCGGACCGTGAGAGGATTATCTTCGGGAATTGCCACTGTAATGATCGGTTAGGTTATCCAGCACGTCATTCCACTGTTAAAAGTCTGTGTCTGGTCTTCTCTTGGTCTGCAAACGGGCATATCTCCTGACCACGGTAGAAGCTTCTTGATGGTTTAATTGTTAAAGGGTTCAGATTTATTAATCATTCTACACAACTCGCCACCTCGGTGTAGTTTTTGTATTATATGTCTATGTGTAGGGGCCTATGGGAGACAGTTACAAGACGCATGTCTTATCGTGCTTCCATCGGAACAAACCATTAATTCTGTTTAAACCAAATAGGTGTGTCTATGAATATCATTCGTATCTCGCGAGATCTCCTTCGATACGATATCGAGAAAAGTATCTCGTATGTATTGAGTAGCCATTGGCGTAGTGATCTCCACCATAATATGGTGGTAGAGAGAATTGAAACTTAAAAGGGCACGAAAATTACTCTCTTCATACCAGACAATATTATTTCACGTAAAACGAGATGAAATAAAGCCTATAGTAGTCTGTATGACAAGTAGTTAACAGAAAAATACTCCCTCTGAATTCGTCGTAATATTGAAATCTGTCGCCCACAAAATGAGGTCAAGAATTTGCTGACGTTGGTGGATGCTGATATCACATGAACCACTGGATGAGTCGAGTCGATTTTAATGTCTGTATCAAGCTAATGTTACAGAGGTTAAGCTGATATCAACATCAGCACGAGCCACAGTTTTGCTTTTACAGTCCGCTACGGACATATACTTAATCCCGATTTGTCTAGACTCTGAAGTGGAGTCTGTGGAACGGTCTGGTCGTTGTGATGACGTAATAAGATGGCCAGTCATTACATTAGAGGTGTATTCTCGAAGAAGACACGCCTCTATTTTCAGATTGTATAAATATATGTTACTTATGTAGTACAGACTCTTGTATTGTACATTCTGTTTATATAGACTGGGACGTGACATGATCACCATAAATTTCATAGTATCCGGGTATACTGTCTCAACCCTAGTGTAGACGTCTAATAATGTTGTCTATCTTTATTGGAGGGGTGGGGGCTCCATCAATTTTAGGCCTGATCTTCGCCGGACGGCCCATAGCCAAACGTAAACACTATTTATTAATTATGAAATAAATAACTGGAATTGAACTGAATTGAATTAAATGTCGGTTTTATGATACATAGATAAATATAACTATGCCTGCACGAGTCGCCTTCCAAGCCTGAATATTCACTACACAGACCATTCACCATTCGATTGTGTTTGTGTTTACCTGTTTTTCCAAACGTTGCTGCCTATCATACTGGCAGCGACAGGCTAGAGTCAAATTAGTTTCAGAATATTCGACATTTATTAATGTGTATATTCATCAAAGGCATGCAATTCTTTCACTTGACGGGCTTTTCGAGCTTCATTGCTAAAGCATAATAGATCACTATGATTGTGATTATGACGTCATATACTTGAGTGACAGGTCGGATGCATCCATTCAAAATGGCAATGATTCTGGCGTCTACTAGGGCAGCTTACACCGTCTGTCTGTTTACTTATCCTGACTAAATATTAAATATTATTGTCTTGTAGGTGATGTGGTGGCCTTCGACAACTTAAGAGTTTTGCACGGTCGCCTTGGTTACAAAATCAAAGGCACAGATGTACGTCACCTAGAGGGCGCTTATATCGACTGGGATGGTATGAGGTCACGTCGGCGCGTGTTACAACGAGATCTGGGCATTACAGCATAACTTAGAATTGCTTTTTACCATCGAATTGTACCGTGCGCAGTTTAGCATCATTTGTATGGCGTTGTATTAGGGCCAAAATTTAAATTAACAATGACCAAAATGTGTATTCCTGTAAACACTTCGTGTCCCGGTGACATAGATACTTGACGCTTTGTACTGAAACTGATTGAACATCTAGGCACCTATAATATGAAAGGATGTGCCAAATTTGGCAATGCTACCTATATTCTGCGTTCGTAGTTTATCGCTAATAAGGTGTATTTCTGGACGCGATTAGTGACCCCGTGACCTAGATATCTTAACCTTTGACCTGAAACCACAATATGAATGTATGTTGCCGATTTTGGTGATTCTACCTTCTCGCAATACAGAGTTATCGCCCAAAATGTGTATTCCGATATGGACTAAGTGACCCAGTGACCTCGGTGTTTGACCCTTTGAGGTCAGACTAAACTTTCTTCTAAGCCACTGATATTATGAATGTGTGTGGCAAATTTAGTGATTCTATCTCAAAGTATTCCGGAGATATCCGTCTGATAGACAGACATACCGACAGACAAACAAACTAACAGACAAACAGACGGCACCAACCGCAATGCTCATACCGTCCTTCGACAGTGTGAGTAATAATACTTGAAGAAGCTGACAATAACCCTTTAATGAGTAAATTTGGGCCTACTTATTAAACGCCTATTTGCAGGCTAAAATAAAGCCATTTTTGACAATTTACCACTGGAATGACTGGCTCGGTTATCGCGCCACTCATTCCAGGAATACATTTTCAAAAATTGTCTTCTCTTGTCCTGCAAATGGTCATTCCTCAAGAGTATCGCAGAGACCGGTGTTGCCAGACTTCGCCAGGAAAAGGTTAATGTGATCGGGAGACATGATCGTTTTGAAATGGCACGATCTTAGCCCTTGTATTAGACAAATTTGGTGCAGAGGTTGGCTGGCAATATCAGTACTTTGTATTCATGAGCAATTCGCGTATCTGTTACTAAAAAAAAATTCATATTTACGTAAATCATTTATTTTGTTGAAATGAGTTTTGTCAAAGACACGTGTCTGCTTGCATAAAGGAAAATAGAGTAGAGCTCAGAAATAACTTTAAATGTCTCCTAAAGAAAGCAAAATCAATCAGAGATTGCAGACCCGCGCCCTATCATTTTTCACATTGTAAAATGTGTTCGGATTTTTTCGATTATCGGAATTTTTCCAGATTTTCCGGATTTTTATGGATATTTAGAATTTTGCCTAGTGTATAGTCATACCCTTTCCTATCTTTAGATTTTGATCCAAACCGAAACAGTAGTTTCTGAGATAGCCACACATGTAGAAATCTGATTTGATCCGGATCTGGGGTCCTTTATGCATATCGAAGCTAAAGTCTGGAAATCCTCTTGCACGGCATATTGCTTCATTGCGTTAAAATTTGAGCAAAATAGATCCGAAATTTTTTTAGATACAGTTCCGCACCGACAGACAAGCAGGCAGACATCCCTGGCAGGCAGGCAGGCATGCAGGCAGGTAGGCCCAATCGCAATACTCCCCTCTCGGTACGGGGCAAGGGTAATATAACGTACTGTTAAATATTTAAACACAGAGTATTTCTTACACAATTTTCTAAATTGTATACCTACTAACTTGTTTCTGTTTTTGTGTTGGAGAAATGTTAGCTTATTTATGATCTATACCTTATGTTAGTTAAAGCAAAGCTCAGCACATCTTATGCTATCCATGCAGGCGGTAGGCTTTGCCACACAGAGTCTATATATCGTAGCTTTACCTTTTTATCATGCCGTCAAAGAAAGATATTCTGGCTTTAATAGCCAAACATTGATGCATTTGTCCAGGTTATGAAGGCGGCCATTATGTACTTTTCAGCCAATCAGAAAAAATATAAGCTCTCTGACTTAGTATATAGTATATACCCTCAGTCATTCAGAAGTGCTATATATCTACACAAATCGCACATATCATCAACTTTGCCTTTGAACAACACCTCCCAATCGATGCTGGCGGAGAGAAAGCTCCCATCGCACTGCAAACTGACATAGTCTGCGCCCAAGGAATGTTGACATCACTAATACTAGCAATGTATTGGAACTTCTACAAGATGGAAATCGACATGTTACGTGCATTTGATAACATCAATGTAGTTCGGATCGACCGGACGGGTACCGGCCGTACCAGCCAAGCTGGGTATGCGCCGCCCATCCTAGATTCGTTTCCTGAACACGCCACCCTGGGTAGAGCCATATGAGCCTATGGGAGAGATCGCGTTATTAAAACGACTAAGTTCGTTAAAGCGCATAGTGCGCATGCGTACGCTTAGATGCTGTTTTTGACAGAGCGCACAGTTTACGACCAAGATGGGATGACGCATTTAGTGTACCAAGACGGTTCAATGTAATCCTTTTTAATTAGCTGTTCCCGCCGAATCTGGCATTAATCAAGACTAGAATTCGACGGGCTTTCCAAATCTGTAAACCATTTCAAAATCGGTCAAGAAATGGCTGAGTTATCCACGGAAAACCCCTTTTGATTATCTTCAAAATATTGCAGTGACGTCATAACCACGTGTACGCAGAACTTCTAGAATGTTATAGAAGATTCAACTGCGTTATTATTAGCTACGCGCTGATTGGCTGTTGCTCGACCGATGATTGGTTGGAGCCTGCGCCTGTGACACCACGGGTAGTATAAAAGGAGACGAGATCCAGAGTTAGAGAGCATGTTCGGCCAGGGGCTGAATAGGTTGGACCTGTGTCAGCTACGATCGGTTCAACAGGCATATGCAGATCACTTCGCTTTCTGTCGGTTTTTCTTCCGTAGCTAGCAGTAATCCAACCCACCGCACTAAAGCAATTTTGTAACTCCCATCGCTTGCAGGAGCATGTTGGAACTTTTTAGATATTGTTCACAAATATATCAGAGCTAATTCGGACCACGAACTTGCGGTGAGGCCTTTCTGGCCTGAAAATGTGATTCTACAGATGTAGAGGCAGCGATGTTCTTTGGTGGATGACTCGCCGGATCTGCCGGCCACGCCAAAAAGTGGTTATTTAACCGTTCCCGCACTGATGTCGTGCAGGTTCATCTAAACCTTTCGACCGCAGCAAGTAAACTTTGCCCGGTACATCTTCAGAGCTGGCTGATGCACCCCACACTGTTAAGCTTAGTTTCGTATCTTCATCCGCATCTAACAACCCCCGCTTATGATCGGGTTGTTGTCAACCTCCAACCATACCATCGGTGTATGGGAATTTTCATCACAGCAGTAATGTTATTGTATCCCTTGCTTACTACTCGTTAGACATTCTATATTGTGATTACAGTCCTGAGTTCGATCCGCTTCCGTTATGAGCTGCTTGCGGGAATCCTGTCTGCGGAAACCAGCCTGTGGGAACTTCCCAGCTTCTTGAGAATGCATCAACTCACGTCAACCTAAGAGTGACGTATCAATTTCAGTAACACGATAGCCCAGACTTAAGAATGGCTACCGATTATTCAAGTAACTATACTTAACATTTTAATTATTCCGTTAATTATATTTTTGATAATTATATCGTATCCGTACAAACCATCCCGATGACAAAAAGGCACTGTAACGGTCTTAGGACGGCTAAGTTACAATTTCTGTATTTGTTTATAGTTATCCTTATTTTCTGTAAGGTGTTCTCACTAACCGCACCATAGTAAGTTTCTATAGATATAATATTCTGCTCATTTCACACTGATTATTCTGGTTAGTTTATATATATATATGGCCAGTGGCCATCAGTTCATATGTTTTTTGTTTAATTGTAGAAAATATAGGACTGCAGTGCACGTAGGAAACGCTATGCAGCAACATTTATATATGCAGCACTTTTTCCTGCCACCAACAATTTTTCACTGAGGTCGCTGTCTGTGCTATAACTCTGTTTAGCCCGGCATGTTCCCGACTAAAAACCTTTTATATTCAGCTCAATAGGATAGGTTCAAAATGATTAGAGACACTTTTTTCATTACGTACTCTGTAATATACTCTTTTCTTCCGGTAGTGCGATAATCTATCCCTGCACTCCGGTAAGAGACTCATAACTCCAAGATTGTGTCTCTCTTCATGCTCGACTCAGCCTTGTGGCTTCTTAATTGTTTGGATGTCCCTATCCACACCATGGGCTGATCCGACTCTGGGAAACTATTGGGGTTTCCGAGTTGTGATGGCTAGGGTGTGGTGTCACATACATTTCCCATGGATACTTAGTAGTTAGCATTTTAGCCAATGTAGGAAAGCACTGCGAAAACATATATCAATTATTATTTTTAGTACTGAACAAACCTCCCGCACCACAGTGCAAAACTGGGCAACTTGTATATAAACCTAATGACAGGCCCCATATGACCGGTGACAGGCGAGATACGTATCCCCACCGAATTCCATAAGAATGTCTGGGCATGATATTTAGATCTTCCATGCCCTTGCGGGAAGGACATTTACGGTGGGTATTCGTCTCTCTTACCCCCAACATAACGATAGAACAATGGTCTAATAATGCTTTTGTGAAAAGTAACATGTCTTGTAATGTTTTATGTGGTTACGGGGCGGAATATCCGGATTCTTATCCAGTTCGGAGATCTTGCTACGTAACATGTATGAGTGCTGTCTTCAGTATTGATGTCTTAGGGCATCTGTTCTCAGTGACAGCCATGTCTAATAGCTAGGTAGATATCAGCCAGTTGCGGGCAAAAATAATTCTTGTTTTGAAAACAACTAAAAGCTAATTAAGCAAAACAGAAGGCCCGCATAAATAAAGCGGCAACTACCAATTCAGCATACCAAGAATCACATAAGACGGTGATGAGGGAATTCATCGGGAATCACCCGTCCCGTCTTCACGTAAAACAGCACGCAACCTTATAGTCATAATCTCACTAGATATGGTCTTTTTCTCTACAGCATTTTTGGTTAAATATTAGAGTAGGCCCCTTTCGACCACGACTCTTCTCCCGCTTTAAGCACTGGCGACATTTTCCCGTGATGGAGGCCCGCGTGAGGCACTTGCCTCTCGCAAGGATTCAGTGACGACGGTCCACGCGAGGATAATACTCCTCACTCAAAACGAGCACTAGGAGTAGTGCCCGCGTAAGGAACCTGATTTTCCGTCATGACAAATAAAATTTTCTTTCCTTTCAGCTTAGAGGTATAATAGCTTATATTAAGCTAAACAGTTAAGTCTCGTGTACGGGAGCCTCCCATGGGGGGATACCTCTGCGGACCTACGAGTCTGTGTGATACCTCTGGGAGCCCCATGTTTAAAAGTTCATCTACCTGTCTCGTATTTTCGTATGCTCTTACTGGAGTATTATCTAGCATATTTATAATTGTTTAGGTAAACTCATTGTATAGACTTATATTTTTAAGTCACCAAATCAAATCTTGTAAGTCCATAGATCACGAAATTGCTATGGACAGGCATACTGGTGACACAAATTCTTGGGATGAGACAGTTGTGTTTAATGTTCGCGACGATGGTCGCACGGCCCCACCAGAACGATTGAGTTCCACTGGCCTTAGGAGTCAGTTTTTGTGTCCCACAGGGCGGTCTCGTACAAGGTCCGTCACCCCGAGACCGGATGCTAACCAGCATCATCACTCGTCGTGCACTTGTGGCGCGGCACGTCGACATGATACACCGGAATGGCCCAACACTACCCACCAAGCCACAGAAACTCTTCCACAGGTACACCGCAAATTAATATACAAATGTGCCTGTCTGTTTAGTGGTGTTTCCACCAGTGTCACCGTTGATACTGGCGTTTCAATCACGCTATTCAGCAAGCGCTTATATGAGAGCATCCCACCTCATAAGAAGCCTCCCCTTAAACCTACAAACATTTACCTACAAACGGCTATGGGAGCTGATGTGCCCGTACCCGGTGTAGTCAATTTAGTCATCCAAATAGAGGAGATGCAATTCGTGCAGCGAGTTGTCATCACCTCTATTCACAATGATGCCCTCCTTTGCTCTGATTTCTGCAGTGCCAGCGAAGCCATCATACATTGCAAACAACAGGAACTCGACATACACGGCCGACGAATACCTCTTGGACCGACATCGTCATTATATGACACGTGTGCTGTAATATTATCCAGTACAGCTACAGTTGAGCCGGGACAAGAACAAATCGTATGGGCCACCGCACCACAGTTAGGAAGCAACGCACACATCGCCATGCTGGAACTTGACCCTGATTACATGATCGCCTTACAATGCGCAAGTCCCCACATGATAGTAGACACTACTAATAAGGAAAATATACCTTTTAGAGTGTTCAATGGTACTGCAGACCCCATCACTCTGGAACCAGGAGTACACTGCGGCCATTAAGTGGGCATAATCTCATTGGAATCACCTACACATACTGACACACCACAGCATATGACTGATGAGTTACCTGAACATTTACATGATTTATATCTACGTGCCACAGTTGGATTACAGCAATCACAAAAACATGAAATTCGGAAACTACTGTACAAATATCGCGATAGTTTTTCCTCCGGAGACATTGATCTCGGAGAGACTCATCCTGTACGACACTCCATCGACACAGGCAATAATCGTCAACTGGTACGACATCTTCCCATTCATAAAGAAGCGGAAGCACACCAACAAGTGAACGACATGTTGCGGACCAGTATTATTGAATCCTTAGCATCTCAATGGGCTAGCCCAATACTACTTGCAGGCAAAAATGATGGAACCTTACGGTTTTGCATTGACTACCGCCGGCTTAATGATCTTAGCATCAAGGACGCTTATCCATTACCTTGGATAGATCAGGCATTGTATTCCTTGTCCGGAGCCAAGTGATTTTGTACCCTTGACTTAGCTAGCAGTTACTGACAAGTGGCCATGGATGAAGCTGACATGGAAAAGACCGCATTCGTTTGTAGGCATGGCCTTTTCCAATTCCGCAAGATGCCCTATGTGTTGTGCAATGCTCCTGGAACTTTTGAACGACTCATTGAGCAGGTATTAACCACCCTGCAATGGAAAATCTGTCTCTGTTATATCGATGATGTAATCGTCTTCGGACCCACGTTTGAGCAAACCGTTATCAATTTGGACACCGTGCTTTCCCGTTTCCACATGGCCAATTTGAAACTCAAACCCAAGAAATGTCATCTCTTTAGACAGAGCGTTGAGTTCCTGGGACATGTCATACCGGTGATGGAGTGGCTACTCGGCCGTCAAAACCTAAGGCAGTAGCAGAGTGGCCAAAGACCTCTTCTGTCACAGAGACACAGAGCTTCCTTGGCTTATGCCAGTACTATCGCCGTTATATCCAACATTTCAGCGAGATTGCATCACCCCTCTACAAGATCACCAAAAAAGATCGACCATTCGAGTGGACGAGTGAGTGTGAAGGCACCTTCAGGGCATTGAAGGAACGCTTGATGACCGCCCCGATTCTTGCTCATCCTAATCCAAACCTCGATTTCATCTTAGACACTGACGCATCAGCTTACACTATAGGCGCGGTTCTATCTCAGCTCACAGAAGATGGAATGGAGCAGGTATTGGGTTATGGTTTGCGTACTCTGAATAAAATGGAGAGAAGGTACTCAACCACCAAGCGAGAACTGCTAGCGGCGGTACACTTCGTCAAGTACTATAAACACTTTCTGTACGGGTGCCCTTTTACACTCTGTACAGACCATGCCTCACTACACTGGCTCAGGAACCTAAAAAATCGGAAGGGACAGGTAGCGAGATGGCAGGAATCCCTGCAGGCCTATAACTTCAACGTTGTTCACCGTCCTGGCAAATTGCATGGGAATGCCGACGTCCTCAGTAGAATTGGCGCGGAGGCTGAACACCATGACACAGTCAACACAGCCATCTTCGGAGTTCCCCGAATTGAGGTGCACAGAGTGGAATCCAGAGAAAATCGCACACCACCAAACAACAGATGTACAGACACGAAATATATACGCCTGGATCCAGGAGGGTGTACATCCTCCCAAAGAATCGGTAACACCACTTTCCACCATGGCGAAATATTATTACCAACGGTTTGAAGAATGTCAATTAATAAATAACATTCTGTATATTAATGACCGTCTGGTAGTCCAGGAAAGGTATCGTTATTTTAAAACAACTGCATGATAACGCCGGGCATCTGGCCATGGAAAGGACTGTTGCCCATATCAAATTGAGATTCCACTGGATCGGGATTCGCGATATTGTCAAGGCATGGGTTGCCAAATGTATCCCATGCCAAAAACATGCTGTTGGACAACACCATATCGCACCATCTCTAATTAAGATTGTTGGTGCACCGTGGGAGCACGTGACTATCGACATGCTCGGACCCTTGAATACGACGGATGATGGAAATAAATACATCCTCGTATTTCAAGACTACTTTACGAAGTGGGTAGAAGCATTTGCTTTGCCAGACCAAGAGGCATCCACCATGGCGGAGGTCCTGGCAAGCAATGTGTTCTGCCCTTTTGGTATGCCTTATGAGTTGCACTCCGATCAAGGAAGTAATTTTGAGAGCCGGGTCATATCAGAGCGCTGCAAATTATTCCATTTCGTCAAAACAAAGATGACTCCATATCACCCCCGGAGTGACGGGATGGTAGAGAGATTTAACAGAACTCTCGTGGAGATGCTTACAAAGGAAACATCCCTTTATTGTAGAGATTAGGACCTACGGCTCCCATATGTACTCATGGCTTACCGCACTTCAGTACATTCCAGCACGGGCTATACCCCTGCTCGGTTAATGTTAGGCCGTGAATTAGCTTTACCCCTGGATCTGGCATTGCCTCGGATACCAGGAGAGAAAAATTAACCATCTCGATGTTGATCTCTTGCAGCAGAGGATAGAACAAGCCCACGAGTTAGTGAGAGAAACACTATCCACTGCACACCAGCGGCAAAAGACGTGGCACGACCGGAGGGTGCATCGAGATCCATATGAAGCAGGAAAGATGGTTTGGGTACACGATTCACGATGGTCTGCAAACGTGCCTGTAAACTGAGTTACCAGTGGAAAGGCCCATATGTGGTAGTAAGTAAGACGTCGGACATGACCTACCATATCCGTGGTTCAGATGGCCTGACCTCAGTCATCCACTTTTATCGGCTTAAACCGTATGTCAGTGACATCCCAGCACCAGAGCTCTGACTTGGCGTTTCTCATGACACCGGTACCAAGACAGATGTTTCTATGGAAACTAGTTTTCCTCCGGTTAGCGCAGAGCACCACGGTGCCAGTTCAATCCCACTTCTACCAAGCCAGAATGCGGGTGAACAAGCGGCTAATGCTGACGACGATGACGAGATGCGTACTCGCCCTCTCCGTCCTCAGCACGGGTCTACTCAATCTGGGAAGCCGTATGTGAAGAACTTTGTGTTTGTTTTGTCATAGAGTTACCACAAGCAGAAGCTGAGGCTGACCCAAGCCATGCTTACCGTGGGGTGGAACATATGATGAATAGCATGGAAGTGAAGAGGCTAGATGAAGCCTTGGCGTGTCTAGAACCGCAAAACGGTACAACAAGGTGTACCCGACCACCTCCCAAAATCGCGAAACCACGCCCCCTCCAAGGGACGCCCTTTTCCATAGTCCCACACCGCCATCACTCCAATTCGCGTCCCTCATCTATACACCATGTTCAGACATCACTGGCCCAGTCCATTTCACACTCCACTCATCGTCTGTTGATTGTCAATCTTCAGATATGAGAGAGACTGCTGCTGCAGAGGAGGTGGCATCCCACACCGCACCAACCAACATTAACCCCCGCAGTGGGCAGGTAAGCGGCCTGTTCAGCAGACTCTCAGCTCGAATTTTCCCGGTGTCTAAAAACTATGACAAGACACCAACCATCATGTAATCTGAGATGACAACATCCCCCTGTCCAAAGGCCACCCCATCCATTTGGCCTACCATACTCCCCCGTGAGCAGTCAGGACATCACACCACAGACAGAACGTCATCCCATACAGAACACACCTGCCCTCAAGGCTGGATACGTCAATTCATCATTGCGCGTACATCACATACATACTCGGTTATACTCAGCATAGCAGCAACATTCAACACCAACAACAACATCATTTAGCAGCACCTACCAGTATTAATTAATTCCCGATAGAGACATGCAAATTCCCACAACAGTTCCACCCGCACAAGATGCGGGAGAAATAATATCTCCCGCAAACCCCCACCTCCCGCAATAATAACAGACTTGGCATTCACCAGCGTGGAAAACTGGAATGCGCCCACTTCGCTTTAACATTGGCATCATACAGCAGCCCGGACATCCCGACAACAACATTATCGTCAACAAACAACAGCCAACAAATCTCCCACACACACCTTATCTAGTTACAGGAGAACTGATCATATGGATATAAGGATTGCACTACAGCCATCTACAGTACACCTCACGGGAGGAGCGTTTGTCCAATGTTCCTCCCCTTCCCTTTTCCCCGACGTCGTACGGAAACAGCCAAAATCTACATACATCATATGCACGTAATAACAGTCGATATTATTAAGAGAGCAAGATGCCGCCATTGTCGTCAGTCACGAGTAAGATTTTACTACCGAAAAGTTGAATTCGATAATGGATTGATCAAAGCTACGACAGCATCCGACAGGTCATCTTTGCTCTAAAGTAACTTTGTCCCACCCACGGGCTCAGCCATTACAGAGCGAAATACCCTCAAGGTTCAATAAAGTTGACATCACGCCGCCTCCCTCATTCCCGCACCTGCCGGCCATAAAAACATCACTTTCACCACAGCGCAAGTATCATCCACAGATAACCAGCCACGCATATCAGATTCAAATCACCAACATGTCAGAAACATAGACACTCGGGTTGGCTGTATTCACAATCTCCAAACAACGGCATTGTAAATTGTAATACTGTGCACCCACCTCCGAGTTGTACTATAATTTAACCATTATTGAATGGTATTAATGTGTCTGGTCTAGGCCGGGACGAAGCTAGTTCTACCCATTGAGGAGAATGCTTGGCAGCCCTCCCACTTGGAAAATGCAGCTATCTTGTCGGGATCAGTAACTTTGATCCACCGCCTGAATAGATCTGTTTAAACCACACATCAAATTACTTACAACTTTACTGTTATATTTTTGATTAAGAACACAACTGCTCTACCGTGCTACAAATCATTAGCGCACGGGCCGGTAAAGCGGCATCAAAGATCTAACTGTATAATTACAAGGAGAATTTCACAAAATTCTCTTCTCTGCGTTCCAGTCCATAATCAATACGGGCTGAGAACTACCTTTACAACTACAAGACGCATGTGTAAGAACCTGCGCAAATAGGGACATTAATATAAACAAAATCTTGGTATAACATATATATATTTCCATATCTTGCATCTACAAAAGACTACACCTCAGCGACAGCATCTCGGCCATCGCCGTAAATAGCACATATGTTTCCAATCAACCACGTGTTTCCAAAGGCCACGTGACTTTTTACTGCCATTTCCAGGAAATTGGATCAAACACTTTAAACCAAAGATCCGCCCATATACACGACTGCCACGGCGTGATGGAGAAGTGGTGAGGGTGAGTCGGGGTAATTACCGCTGACGTCACCAGGCTCCGACACACCCCATCAGGCGCTCCAGCCTAAAATAAAAATAGGCAAGTTTATAAGCATCCAATCTGTAAAACCGCCTCACTCTAATTAAAAGGTGAGGCTCCGCTGGAATAAGTAGTACCCTGTTGTTATGTTGATCGGAAAACTTTAAATGCGCTAAAATAGGACTAAGTTAGTGAGCCTTTGCCTCTTTTAATTAAAAGTACTCTATTTACATGGGAAGGCTTAATCCAGTGATGATCAGAATGGAAAAAGGAGAACCTTTCAATATAAGGCTGACCGAATCACATGTTAAAACTTCCAGGTGTGGACATCTGCCGCCTATGACGTCACCAAATAGTATAAAAGGAGGAAGCGCCCTCTGAAACTTCGTCTTCCCGTCAAAACTCGACACCAGGGAAGACCAGAGCATTAGGCTTCTTTCGTGTTGAAAACTAAATTTTGCTGTTATGGTTATTAGTTCATTATTACCATACTTGGCCTGGAAGTTAAGAAAATGAAGAGATAGGGCATTAGGTTTTGAATAAGGTTCCCGCAGCCACCTACCATGCGGGAACGAGATGTCACTCCTCGAAGATTTAGCATTGTCGGATTCATCTGAAGAAGAATTGGTACCAGTTTTAAAAAGATTCCTGTGCAGCTCGTTATTAGCTAACAGAGAACCCTGTACCAGAACTTTTACAAGAAAATCCGACCGCACACTTCATGTTAACAAGGATCATCTCCTCCAGACAGCCTTCTGCGTGATGTGTCAGTATCTCTATACCGCTACTCGCTACGGAGTGACCCATGAGCTCCGTCATCATCACCGTGTATTAGAAGTGATATTAGTTCCAGGGGAAGAAAATGAGGATTGTGCCATTTTAGCCACACGTTTTGAATTTCGGTTTCCAGTCAAAATTCTCCCGACCGGGAAGATGGTTCGCACGAAAAATACTACCCTACACATCCTGTTAGTCATCATCCTCCCGCGGCTACCGTGAGCAACATACCGGCAGCAAGACGTGAAATCCTACCCACAGCCACGTCGGGGAGCACTATGCCACTTCCAGTCACCACATCTACACCGGTCCTGAAGCGGAGCAAGAAGCATAAGTCCTCCGCAGAATCCAGTCCGGCAGCACCTGCATAAGTAACCAGCCATCAAACTACAGCCACTACACCCGCACCCGTAGTGTCCGAAGCAATTTCAGCCAGTCGGCCAACATCGGTAGTCATCACGACATCTACGGGGATGGAAATTCCAAGTTACCCGCAATCACCATCTCCTCCGGACCTGACCATAGAAGAGGGACCAGGACCGTTGCAGCCTGCGTCAATTAGCATTACTCCAACTCGTCTTGTCCAGCATCCGCCTCCCAGTCTTTCTGATCCAGCCATCAGGAAGGGAACCACGCCGGAATAACCATACGTGGGAAAGAGATGTATCACTCACATGCAGGACATTCAGCCCGTGCCAAATGTTACCGCAAATAGTCTGTTGAAATACGCTAAGTCTCGGAAGATGTCATCTCCTGCCGTATCTGCTCCCGCATCATTGCCTCGGCCTACGATTCAGCTCACCGCCATCGCCACGACAACCACCACAACCACCACGACCAACACAAAAACAACAGCATCGACCACCTTGACAACCACTAGCACCACCGTTGACTTACGGACAAATATTCTAGCACCCACAGTAACTGTGAGAGACATTATAGACGCTCATAATTCCGCCACCATCACTTCAGACATTTCCGACAGTGCCAGTGATAATGAACGCATCTCAGCATTAATAGTGCATCCACCGCGACCAATCACCATCAGTCGCGGGATCCAGACTCGGTGGGGGAAATTTCGCAGCAGAGGTGTCATAATTTATGATACAGCAGAACATCAGTGGTGCGATTCATGGACACGTATTAATTAGTAATTTATTTTTGAAATACTTCTTTTTATTATATATGTTAGATCAATTGAATCCCGTCCCTAGGATGACTACGGTTATCCAGCACACCTGCGCACTTCACTGCCCAGCTGTGTCCCACACAAAATGAGCACTGCGTACTCCGGTGTTGTAGGAACGTCGAGTGCGACGTAAAGAATACAACATCCTGCAGTGTAATAATGGCATAATCCCGTCATGCAGTCTCAGCTATGCTGGGACTGCCTGATAAACTAACCTTTGAGTTATTATTATTATGTTCTATTTTTCTTATTATTTTTCTTCCTGTCTTAGATGTCAGGACGACTATGGGGTCAGCGAGAGCTGCCCATTGTAGACCCGCTATAATGGGCCGCAAATATATTTTTAATCAAAGACACGTGTTGCGTATCCCTTTATTTACCCGGGGTGCGCAAGTAATTCGGATGTAATATTCTAAATACCCCGTAAGGGTATGTTACGTGGAAATTATATATTTGATATATACATATATATTTTATGTTATTATATATTTTAAACTTAAATTGTTTGGGTGTTCTCTGCGGAGATAATAATTATCCGCACCCATGCGAGCTATTGTTTAGGGATCATTAACTAAATAAAGTTGAAGCACGCACAAAAATATTTTTTTTAAAGAAAAAAAAGAAGAAAAGGCCTGGAAAAATAATGCCAGTTCAAATAATTGAAAACTAAAAGTATGCCTCGCCTCTCCTCTTTGGAACCTCTATGTGCTCTGTCTTGAATACACGTATATTGCATCACTACTCCTCTCCGGCCACGCGCCTACCCGGGAAGTCTATAATTCCCACCTAGCATACGTTCATGCGTCGATCCGCAATGCGAGATCGTTTGCCATGGATGTCAAACTAGGAGGGGGTGGTGTAGTTCGGATCAACCGGACAGGTACCGACCGTACCAGCCAAGCTGGGTACGCGCCGCCTGTCCTGAATTCGTTCCCTGAACACGCCCCCCCCCCCCTGTGTAGAGCCATAACCGTATATGAGCCTATGGGAGAGACCGCGTTATAAAAACGACTAAGTTCGTTAAAGCGCATAGTGTGCATGCTTAGATGCTGTTTTTGACAGAGCGCGTAGTTTACGACCAAGATGGGGTGATGCATTTAGTACCGAGACGGTACAATGTAATCCTTTTTAATTACCTGTACCCGCCGAATCTGGGATTAATCAAGACCAGAATTCGATGGGCTTTCGAAATCTGTAAACCATTTCAAAATCGGTTAATAAATGGCTGAGTTATCCACGGAAAACCCCTTTTGATTATCTTCAAAATATTGCCGTGACATCATAACCACGTGTAAGCAGAACCTTTAGAATGTTCTAGAACATTCGACTGCATTATTATTAGCGGCGCGCTGATTGCCTGTTGCTGGACCGATGATTAGTTGGAGCCTGCGCCTGTGACATCATGAGTAGTATAAAAGGAGACGAGATCCAGAGTTGGAGAGCATCCTCGGCCGAATAGGTTAGACCTGTGTCAGCTACGATCAGCTCAACAGGCATACGCAGATCACTTCGCTTTCTGTCGGTTTTTCTCCCATAGCTAGCAGTAATCCAACCCACTGCACTAAAGCAATTTTGTAACTCCCGTCGCTTGCGGGAGCATTTTGGGACTTTTTAGATATTGTTCACGAATATATCAAGAGGTAATTTGGAACACGAACTTGCGGTGAGGCATTTCTGGCATGAAAATGTGATTCTACAGATGTAGAGGCAGCGATGTTCTTTGGTGGAAGACTAGCCGGATCGGCTGGCCACGCCAAAAGGTGGGTATTTAACCGTCCCTGCACTGATGTCGTGCAGGTTCATCTAAACTTTTCGACCGCAGCACATAAACTTTGCTCGTTAAGTCTTCAGAGCTGACTGACGCACCCCACACTGTTAAGCTTAGTTTCGTATCTTCATCTGCATCTAACAACCCACGCTTATGATCGGGTTGTTGTCAACTTCCATCCGTACCATCGGTGTACAGGAATTTTCGTCACAGCAGTAATATTATTTTATCCCTTGCTGACTAATCGTTAGACATTCTATATTGTGATTACAGTCTTGAGTTCGATCCGCTTCTGTCATGAGCTGCTTGTGAGAATCCTGTTTGCGGAAACCAGCCTGCGGGAACTTCCCAGCTTCCTGAGAATGCATCAACTCACGTCAACCTAAGAGTAACGTATCGATTTCAGTAACACGTTAACCCAGACTTAAGAATGGCTACCGATTATTCAAGTAACTATACTTAACATTTTAATTATTCCGTTAATTTTATTTTTGATAATTATATCGTACCCGTATAAATGGTCCCGATGACTAAAAGGCACCGTAACGGTCTTAGGACCGCTAAGTTATAATTTCTGTATTTGTTTATAGTTATTCTTATTTTCTGTAAGGTGTTCTCACTAACCGCACCATAGTACGTTTCTTAACCTGTCCTATAGATATATTATTCTGATCATTTCACACTGTATTGATCTATTCTGGTTGGTTTTATATATATATGGCCAGTGGCCATCAGTTCATATGTTTTGTTTAATTGTAGAAAATCTAGGACTGCTGTGCACGTAGGAAACACTATACAGCAACATTTATATATGCAGCACTTTTTCCTGCCACCAACAATTTTTCACTGAGGATGCTGTCCGTGCTATAACTCTGTTTAGCCCGGCATGCTACTGACTAAAAACCTTTTCTATTCAGCTCGATAGGATAGGTTTAATATGATTAGAGACAATTTCTTCGTTAGGAAACCCGTAGTGTACGCCTCTTTCCTGGTAGTTGCGATAATTTAGCCCCGCACTCTGGCAAGGTTGTGTAAGATTGGCCAAAATACCTAAAGGGCCTTATATTTCTAAGTTATTGTCTCTCTTCATGTTCCACTAAGCCTTATGGATTCTTAATTGTTTGGATGTCCCTTTCCGCACCATGGGCTGATCCGACCCTGGGAAACTATTGGGGTTTCTGAGCGGTGATGGCCAATGTGTGGTGTCACATACATTTCCCATGTATCCTCGGATACTTAGTAGTTAGCACCTTTGCCAATGTAGGAAAGCACTGCGAAAACATATCTTAATTATTATTTTCTTCAATCTGCTGAACAATCCTCCCACACCGCAGTGCAAAGCTGGGCAACTTGTGTTTAAACCTAACGACAAGTTAAACGGTTAGTTCCATAGGACCTGGTGACGGGTGAGATGCGCATCCCCACCGAATTCCATAAGAATGTCTGGGCATGATATTCAGATCTGCCACGCCTTCATGGGAAGGACATATATGGTGGGTATTCGTCTCTCTTACCCCCACCATAGCGATAGATCAGTTGCCTAAAAATGCTTTTGTGAAAAGTAACCAGTGTCCTGTGACATTTTATGTCGTTACGGAGCGAGATGTCCGGATTCTTATCCAGTTCGGAGGTCTTACTAAGTAACATGTATGTGCGCTGTCTTCAGTATTGATGTCTTAGGGCATCCGTTCTCAATGACAGCCGTATCTAAAAAGCTAGGTAGACACCCGCCATTTGCGGCCTAAAATAATTCTTGTCTCTAAAAACTAAATATTAGCATAAGCATAGAAGAAGGCCCGCATAAATAAGTCGCAACCACTAATTCAGCATACCACAAATTACATAAGACGGTGACGTGGGAATCCTTCGGGAATCGTTTGTTCCGTCTTCACGTAAAACAGCATGCAACCTTATAGTCATAATCTCACTAGGTATGGTCTTTTTCTCTACAACATTTTTGGTTAAATATTAGAGTGGGCCCCTTTCGACCACTACTCTTCTCCCGCTTTAAGCAGTGGCGACATTTTCCCGTGACGGAGGCCCGCACGAGGCACTTGCCTCTCGCAAGGATTCAGTGACGACGGTCCATGCGAGGATAATACTCCTCACCAAAAACGAGCACTAGGAGTAGTGCCCGCGTAAGGCACCTGATTTTCCGTCACGACAAATATAATTTTCTTTACTTTCAGCTTAGAGGTATAATAGCTTATATTACGGTAAATAGTTACGTCTCGTGTACGGGAGCCTCCCTTGCGTGGATACCTCTGCGGACCTATGAGTCTGTGTGGTACCTCCGGGAACCCCATGTTTAAAGTTTCATCAGGCTGTCTCTATGTCTTGTATTTTCGTATGCTCATTATTTTTATCTAGCATACTTGACAGTCTGTTTAGGTAGAATTAGTGTATAGACTTAGTTTAATTGTGTCACCAATCAAATCTTGTAAGTCCATAGATCACGAAATTGCTATGGACAGGCATACTGGTGACACAAACTCTTGGGATGAGACTGTAGTGTTTAATGTTCGCGACGATGGTCGCACGGCCCCACCGGAATGATTGAGTTCCACCGGCCTTATGAGCCGGTCTTTGTTACCCATAGGGCAGTATCGTACAGGATCTGTCACCCCGAGACCGGAAGCTAACCAGTGTCATCATTCGTTGTACACTTGCGGCGCGGCGAGTCGACAACAGACACCGGAACGGCCTGACACTACCCCGCAAGCTACAATCATTAAGAGACCACATGTCCTTCAATTTCTCAACCAAGCTGGCTGAGATAAACTAGGCCTGGTGAGCCTCTTATTGGCAAACGAAAAGCTGAATGTTCGCGTGAAATCAACGCTTTGTAAACAGTGTGAAACATTAATATGATCATCACAGTGGTGGTTCAACACCAGTGCTCTTCACTTGCTACCTCGCTGGCACAGCTCTATCGTCTGTTTGAGAGCACACCCAAATACCAAACCCTCCAATCTTAATGATAGGGATGCCACTTCAAACGGAGTGTGTAGATAATGTTGACTTTATTGACGACGAAAAGGCTCCTCTAGATATTCTGCTACGAATGACTGCAGAACAGCTCAATGCTGCAAACTTCTTCATCAATCCAAAACAGACTTCACTCATATATATATATATATATATATATATATATATATATATATATATGTATATGTATATGTATATATATATGTATGTACTTATCCGACACGACTGAAATGATTAAATGAATGATGACAATACCCCCACCACCAACCGACCCACCCATCGGGAAACTAAGATGTGGAGGAAGAGCAGACCTAGCGATATTGGAACTCACTGTGTAAGAGGGAATATCGCCTTCCAGTCCTTTAGGAAGTTGTGGAGTCGTGCCACTAAAATCCCCATGAAAGTCAAGAAGCACTACAAACTGTGTAACACAGAGCCACTATCTGTGATGATAGCGCAACAGCGATGGTCTATGTTCGGACATGTTCTTCAAATACCAGGAAATATTCGTGCTCAGAAAGAATTAGAATTTACAGTCGTAGGTGCCAACATGTATCAGACATGCAAAGGACGCTGCATCATTAACTTGTTAAGTGTGTTGTGATCAAACCTCAAAGACGTTTTAATATAAGACGACTAAAGACGAGAAAGCATCTAAAGGAGCTTAAGAGGCTTGCAGTGGACAAGACGCAGTGGGCAAGACACAGTGGACAAGACACAGTGGACAAGACACAGTGGACAAGACACAGTGGACAAGACAGTGTGCAAGACACAGTGGACAAGACACAGTGGACAAGACACAGTGGACAAGACACAGTGGACAAGACACAGTGGACAAGACACAGTGGGCAAGACAGTGGACAAGACACAGTGGACAGGACACAATGGACAAGACGATGTGGACAAGACGCAGTGGACAAGACGCAGTGGACACGACACAGTGGACAAGACACAGTGGACAAGACATAGTGGACAAGACACATTGGATAAGCCACAGTGGGCAAGACACAGTGGATAAGACAGTGGACAAGACATAGTGGAGAAAGTTGAAGAAAAACTGATCATCATCATCATCAGCATCATCAATGATGATCATTATCAATTATCATCACCATCATCATCATCATCAGCATAATTACCACCACCACTACCACCACCACCACCAATGTTGATGATGATGATGATCATCATCATCATCATTATCATTATCATCATCACCATCGTCATCAATGATCATCATCATCATCATCATCATCATCAACAACAAACTCATCATCATCATCATCATCATCATCCGTAATTTGGCAATGCGTTTTAAAAACAGCGCTTCAGGTACGCTGTTGAATGTTGTGAAACTGCCCTAAGCAAAATATAGCTGCCAATTGCAGCTATGGATTCGTAGATCAGCGATGCTCTTGATAAAGAGACCACGTTTATACAATGCAACCTGCGTATCCTTGATGCTGTATAACTGTAACAGCTGGGCAGCTCCAAAGGCAGCTCTAGACAAACTCGGTGCCTGCCACCGCAAACACCTACGCACCATCACTGGGCACCGATGACCAGACACCATAATTTCCAACGATGCACTATACAAGATGTGTAATACGTCGCCGCTGTCTGTAAAAGTCGCCCAGCAAAGATTATCCATGCTTGGCCATGTGCTAAGGATGCCAGAAGAGACACCAGCACAGAGAACCTTGGAATTCGTCGTACTCGAAGCCAGCAAATACAACGCCAGGAGAGAACGTCATTGCATAAATCTGCTAAGCGTGCTACGAGGCGACCTCAAGAAAGCAGGACTCGGTACACTCAAGTCAAGAATGGACCGGAGGAAGATAAGGATCTCTTCTGAGGACAAGACACAGTGGGCAAAAGCGAAGAAGGACTGATTGCAGCTGTAGGATGTTTCTACTACTGCAGCCGCAGAATACAGTAATCATACATGCATATACCAAACACACTGCACGTGTTCTGTTGGAATCTTGTTACACGTTATCTAGTAGATAGAAAACTATTGATAATTAACCAACAGATTTCTCAATTTCTAATTCCTAATTATCGATCAAATGGCATTCTCGACAATCAGAAGCAAGGTAATTAGATTTAGAATACCTTAGTGCATTATACAATACATAGAAAACAAGAACAGTATTCAGTATTGAATAGTGAATATTCGCCCCCGTTTTTAGTCACCTTGTAAAAGTCTTTCGGAGATTTGTATTTGTCTGATTTTCTGGATTTTTTTTGCTGGTGGGGGGGGGGGGGTGGTGGTGGAGGGGGGGGGGGGTGGAGGGGGTAGGGGGGGGAGCGGTGGCGTTGGGGTGGAGTGGGCTGTTCTGATCAACGGCAAAGTTACGGCATCCTAACGTAGCCTACTATCACGTGTTTTCTTGTGTTAAATCTTGAGCTAAACCGGACCATTAGTTTCTGAGATATCCATAGATCCAGAATTGATCTGATCCGGATCCTGGTTTTTATTCGGATCACAGCCACGGTCTGGAAATTCTCGTTCATGTTAAGAAGATTGTTTGTTGTGTTAAAATTGGGCCAAATCAGCTCAGCTCAGTTTTTAGATATATATCCCCTGACGCACGCACACACGCCACCAACCACCCACACACGGGCATGCGACCGAGCGCATACGTATGCGCATAAGCACACACACACACACACGCACGCACGCACGCGGGACGCGCGCGCACACATGCGCGCGCAGGTATGCGCATATGTCTACGCACCACACGCACGCACGGACACGTGCATAGTTAAATGTCATTCTCGTTACAATACGCATCGATTGTGCTGAGAAAAAGATTTAACTATGAAAAGTGTTGACGCTTCTGACACTGATGTTGGTTATTACACAGAACATAGCCTGTATAAGAAAAACATTTTCTTCACATATTTATAAAGCAAGTTAGACCAAATGATTCAATAAACTTTAAAAACTTCAGTATAAAATTCTATAAATTCTATGGAAAAAATTGTCATTTGATATTTATAGTCTATTTAATTCAATGAGCCTTTCCAGTTTATCTATCAATCATATGACGTCTTAATTAACTACGTGACGTTCAAGGCTGACGTCATAATCAATGTCCTAATTTAATGACGTAGCTAAGTACATAGGCATAGGCAGCAACAGCAGCCAGTCAAATTAGCTTCAAAATTTTCAACAGCTTACCTGTATAGTTTTCTGGAAATTGAGGGAGTTCAGGGATGGATCGATCCAAACACCGGCGAAGTGTGGGTGACGCTTAGCTAGAGATTGGCGGGAATATCTAAAACTGAATACCTTTAAAGCAACTAGAATTCTGTTTATAATAGCGAATGGACCGTTCCAGTTTTAGCTGTGCCCCGCCCCTCTTTATCTAAGATCCACCCACACCTCGTTCGTGTTGGGATCGATCGATCTTTGTACTCTCTGACTATCAATTTCCAGAAAGCTATACAAGTAAGCTGTTAATATTTTAAAACTAATTTGACTGGGCGCTGTAGCTGCCCATTTACTACTTATGAAAACATGATTTTAAACCATGGCTGTAAGCTTATGACATCATCATTTTGTGCGCTCCTCTACCGAGTGTGACGACATTTAAACAATAGTTGCTAAGCGATACTATGACGTCGCCTTGCATAATGACATTATTTTTACACCGTTGCTATTCCATGACGTCGTAATTTTATGCGCTCGTTTACCTAACTGTGACGTCACTTGAACAATAGTTGTGAAGCGATACTATGACGCTATCTCCTTACACAATGTCTGGCCGTATCTAGCTCCCCTACATGGGGCGTATTCGCGTGCTGGGTATTGGCGCCTTGCTCCCAGTAATAATTGTATCCGGCTTTATTCTTCAACGACATCTACTTAAAGAAATCGGGTAAGTTATTTAACCTTTTTAACTCCGAGTTCCCGAACCTCAATTTCAACGTTATTAAACAGGTTAGCTGGTGAATATTTTGAAACTAATTTGACAGGAAGCTGTTAGGCAGCAACAACTCCCAGTCAAAATAGTTTTAAAATATTGAACAGAATAATTATCAAATTGTAAAGGTATTTTGGTGTTTGGAGAGTCGGTCTCAAAGGGTTAATTCTTTCACTTTCTTCACTCTAAATATTCACCCATCAATTTACATCCATATTGCTAGGCGGGAACGGCCAGATTATCCATTAGTAGGGCCTACGAAATTTATGTTGGGTTTGAAGGGGTGGGGGTGGTTGGGAGGTGGAGGTGGAGTGTCGTATGCAGGAGATGTCATCTGAGAGCATCTATAATTCACAAATTCCGGTGAGTCAGTCAGCTCAGTAGCGTAGTGAGTGGAGGGTGGGGTGGGGCAGTTACCTGGTTGGTCATGGTGGCATTAAATTCCTAACCAGTGACAAAAATGTAGTAATTTAACAACCCTACGAAACCCTGCAGTTTGGTGTAGAATATGTAGCTGTTTCACCAGTACAGGGAATGCAGTCATCAGCGGGCAGGCCTCATAGTGGTCCTAATTTTTCTCCTTTTTGGGCTCACACCCTGCATCCAACCGTCTCATCAGCAAGGGACGGTATTCATCCGAAGGGCAGAAATTACCACGTGGTGTAAAGTGGTGTTAGAAAATTAGATTTATTTTTCATTTCCTCAAATGCTATGGACAATAATTATGTATTTTCAGTTTTAGTATATGATAGTTTATCGTCATTTTAATAGGGTTGCTCCTTCGCGGACTGCCGTGTGCGTGTAGATATCTTGCTAAAACAGGAACGGACAGTAGTTTTTCAGAGATATTTTGTTTTCAAACATGGTGTAATCTCTAACGGCACAATGTTCTGTATTTCTTTTTATGTGTAGTAGTTGATTAACCTATTTTTTTCTACATAGCACACGACCTTCTTTTTAAAGACCCACGTGTTGTACAGTTTTTCTTAAACGTCTGACGCCTGTGTTTTTGTAGCCGATATATTCCAAGGATGATATCTCCGGAATTCCTAAATATTTGGAAAACAATTTGACTGAAAGTAGTTGGTGCTTAAGCCACCAACAACTTTCAGTCAACTTGTTTTCAAATATTCTGAAAATAATTTGACTGAAAATCACCAACAACTTTCAGTCAGTTTTTTGCTCATTGAAATTATTGTCTGATTGCTTCCAGTAGCGAGACAGTTAATACTCTCGTTTTTACATTGACCTTTGACCCGATTTGACCCCAGATTTGTTGGCACCAAGACACCCTGTGAACAATATATTCCTACATTTTATGCGTGTATCAATTTTAATTATTCAAGCGAACTCTTAGCATCAACCATGTTTTAACAGAATATGTAACTGTCCATTTACAGGGAGTGCACGTGTACGGAGGTTGTCAGGTTTCCCGAGTTCCGAGATGCGCCAATCATCTCGGGTGCGTCGTTGACACAAGATCTCCATTGCATGCCGGAAAATCAATGGCTTTTATGGGCGCTGACTATTTCTGATTTCATAGAAAAATGGCGTAAGTAAAGTTAAATTTAATAATGGTTAATTTACTGTATTAGGCCAAAGTTACACGTTTTATAACACGAGACTGATTGTTGAAGTTGTTCTATGCACAGAACACGGCATTGGTATCTTACAATATAATATAACTGACGTGAAATTCATCATGTGACACGTGATCCTGCGGTCGCGATGGCAACACGTACACTAAAAGTTTCGCGCTCGAATCCTGCCTGGTGGGTCTCGAAAATGTGAAACCGGCCATAGAGTGAAGATTGAGTTTCGTGGTATGTGAATAATTCACGAGATGCATTATAATTATACCAACCGCAAAACACAAGAAAATTTAAATCTTGCACAAGAGTTTAATTCTTTAGTGGGGGAATCCAGTTTTAGCCATACCCCGCCCATCTTTAGCTAAGCTCCACCCACACCTCGCGCGTATTAGGATCGATCGATCCCTAAGCTCCCTGACTATCAATTTCCAGAAAACTATCACAGATAAGCTGTTGAATATTTTGAAACTAATTTGACTGGGTGCTGTTGCTGCCTTATGGCAGCAACGGCACCCAGTCAAATTAGTTTCAAAATATTCAACATATGTTTGTTAAATAGTAAAGACATATAATTCGTACAACAATGCTTAGTCCACCATCAATTAAACGTTCATGACGTACTTAGTTACGTCATTCATGACGCCATTGATTTTGACGTCATCCTACGCGTCACGTAGTTGATTATGACGTTATAAGATTGATGGATAATCTGGAAAGCTCCATTAGCAGACGAAGTGTTTCAACCAATTGTAAGTTTCATAAATTGGAATTTTGTGAGTTAGTAATGAGTTTTTTAGGAAAGGCCCTAGGGTGCATGCGCATGTACGGATTAGTTTTTTTCTATATCGTAACGTTCCATTTTACTCACTAAGAAGTGATATATGTTCGGGAAAAGGTTATTCGTGATCATCTTTAACTTCCTGGTTACAGTGTCGCCATTGGTAACAACCGATATGGGCGTTGGTTTTTATTTATGTCAAAAAATCCTATTGCCGTGAGAATATGGAACCAGCGAGAATATGAGACGGGAGTATAATGTTGAATATTGTGAACATATTAGGATTGGAAGACATTGTTGACGCAGTAATGTCTTCAAATCCAGTTATGATCAAAATATTCAACAGAACATTTCTCGCATCACATATTCAAATTTGTACTAACTAACATGATTCTGTTTTCGAAACTTGTTAATTTATCCATAAGCTGTATTGTAGCAGCAAATCTATTTTGCTTTTTATTCGCAGTGGAACAATCATCACCCATCGCTCTCTACGATGTGTGGATACTGTCGGTAATCTCACTCTCCCTCCTCGTCATACCTGAGATTATAATACTTATAAAGATTACAGGTACGTCTTTAGCAAATGGAATTTCTTGAATAGCCCATAAACTTTCGTTACTGTTTGATAGCTGTCGAAACACCAATGCATACACTGTGTGATTACATAAGTAGGTTTTAAACGGGCGATGGCACTTTAGTTTTTCCTTGCCAGTGTAGAGTTTATAATAGCATAATGAAATACGTCACCTGTTAGTTGACGTCACAATCAAAATGGCGTAAGTCTGTCACGAAAGTGGCAATAGTCCGTCACAAGGGTGTATGATTTCTATGGCTTTGATTAATTTATAATCTTCTACACATACTCATAGGCGTAGGAACAGTGCAGGGGTGAGGCAAGTGGGAGCCCCTGCGCCCAGGTTTTACCCCTCCGATAGTGTATTGCCATAGCGCCCCCTAGGTTCCCACCACCCATTCTTTAGCACCCCCAACCCACCCCACCCTCACCCAGTCCCAGTACGATCCTACACCCTGGTTGTGTTGCATATACTGAAATTAATTTGATTGGGAGCTATTGCTGCATTGAGCCAAATTGGTATCAAAATAGTCAACATCTTGCCTGTATAGTCGCCTTAAAATTTAGATTTTGGAAATGCAGGTTGCAAAGTTTGAAATCGTTTCCAACACACATACAAAGCGGGCGGGGCTTAGCTAGAAATGGACGCGGCATATATAGAACTGGATCCCTCTATTGATAATATCCTAAATAAATTCTTTTCCCCTAAATTAGGAAATCTTGTCATTTCCAACATTTCTTAACTTTTTCTTTCAGTTGCAGTTATTCTGTATCCATTGAAGTATCTCTGGAAACTGGGCTTTCCCCGCCGCCATCGGCGCCTTCTGGTAAATAGTCAATGCGCTAACTGCACAGATGATCTCTCCCAAACACTGGAATCGTTCGGCACATCACTAACTATTGGCGCAGATAATAGACAGGTTATATGCAGCAATGGCGATACCCATGAGTCCGAGCGGATCGGTAAAGCCATCAGCGACAGTGATAGCCGCAGCAGTTGTGAGATCAGCAACACCAACAGCAGCAGTTGTTGCAATAACAGTAGTAATATAATAAATGAGTCGAATAGCAATAACAGTAGTCCAAACTTTGTCGAATGCTCTGAGAGTGACCTAGATCTAGAATGTGAAAGCACGCGTACAGCATCTTGCAATGGCATGCACGACAGCGAACATGGCTTTAATATTGACCATTCTGGCACAGCGTCACAGATTTCTACAGACCACACTATATCTGATACCGCCAGCGTGCTATCCTCTCAAACGGCATCCATATGTAAACATGGTGACAAAGTTGACGAGACAATGCATGGAAAATGTACTATGTATACATATTTAGATGAGATCGAAAGACTAAATGAAACAAATGATAATTTACAATTCCTACGCTCTGCCTCAGAGAATTGTGTAAGCGATGAATCACAGAATATGGACTTTGGCAGATACTCGGCATATGGTATCAAAACAGATTACCTTTATCCTACCATCACTCCGGGATCAAGTAGTGAGAGCCAGTCATTCTCTGAGGAATTCCATGAAGAAGTTGATCGTATCGTGGTCACCTCACGAGAACATGGATCCCAAAGTGCAAGATTCGATCCCAATTCCCAGACGTTGTCTGAGAAAGTGGCCTCTATGGAAGCTAGTGCCAAGGTAGGGTTCGCGTATAATGAAGCATCCGGTACCAAAAAGGTTATATCAAGGTCGAGTATTGCTATAGGCGACAGTCTGGAGATGCTTGTCGGTGAATTGGACTTTAATAAATCAGAATCCAGCAAAAGCTCTTGGGAAAACGAACAATCCAACGACACAAGCCATTACGTTAGTCCACCATTCCAAGGTAGTCCGTTTAAAAATGGTATCGTAATAATTAACAGCAAGAGGGATTTGGAGGTTTCTGTTGTCAGTATTCCGAGTATTGATGTTTCAACAGCTGGTGCCTTCGCATCATACGGGGATACGGATGAATCTAGCCTTGGTCAGGATGAATATTCAGAGGAAGAAAGTTCAACGGGCTCATTAGGCGAATCTGATCTGGAGAGTGATCTTAACGATAGCACATACTCCCATGCCACCGATGATACCGCGTGTGATAGTGACCATTGTGACACTGCTGAGTGTGGCGTTTACAATAGTGATGACATTGACATTGAGATTAGTCATTGCGAATACTTTGATCAAGACGCCACTGGTTCTTGGACAGAATCGGAACACATTACAACCCAGGGAACTCCTTCACCTTCAAGTAGAGTTGACTTTGGACAATTCAATGATACTGTCGTGAGAAAGTATCGAAATATAGGTAGCAACATCCAAACCAGTGTTGTTGGCGGCATTAACGATCAAACGTATGACGAGACTGGAATGGGTATGAATGCGCAGGGTGCGTCTACCATTCCAACAAAGATGATTAAAAGTGCGTTAAGCATGGCAGACGCGATTCATGAATCTGGAATGCATGGTAAGAGACACAATTCACACATGAGAAATCAGACACACTCAAAACATACGAGAGACGAGCACACTTTATTAGATAGCACTAGATCGTCTGAAGAATTGGCTCAGTCATCGTGCATATCAAGTAGTCAGTGTGAATTGGCAGCTGTAGATAATCACGTGAATCGTGATTCAGAACCGACCTGTATAGCACCCGAGAGACACTATTCTGACACGGCAACAAGGCTGGCTGCAGTGAAAGAAAAGCTTCAAAGATTGAATCAACAATCTCAAAAGGAACAACAGCGAGAACCGGATACAAACGATGATGTCGAATATCCTCACCCGGATGATCTGTCTGGGAAGCAACTGGAAGGCATCCTGCAAACGCCAGCTGTGACGGCTAATGAAGAGAATGAGAAAAGTGAAACGGAACTATGTCCTCTTGATGCAGATCAAGGCAGTTACTCCTCTACAGTGAGGATCTGTGAGCCAGTATTGTCAGATCCCCATACGACTCAAGGTAAATGCACCGGAATATGCATAACTATGTTGTGGACGGGTGGTGGAGGGGGTGGGGTGGGGGTGCGCCGTAGTAGTGGTGGTTGAGGTGGTGGAAGTGGCCGTGATGGTGGTGGTGTTTGCAGCAGTGGTGCCTCGGCGGTAATGGGGGATTCATCTTGAAAATCAAAACAGATTACTTAGCAATTTTTTTGTAGAATTAGCACCAATAATGCGTGTAAATTAGTCATAAATAAAGCAACATGAGACTCTTGTTGTATATAGGGGAGGGGCACACATTCATAAATCCGTTGTTGTTGTTGTTGTTGTTGTTGTTGTTATTGCTGCTGCTGTTGTTGGTGGTGGTGGTGGTGGTGGTGGTGGTGGTGGTGTTGCTGTTGTTGTTTTTGTTGTTGTTTTTGTTGTTGTTGTTGCTGCCGCTGCTTCTGCTGTTACTACTTACTACTGCCACTGGGACTACTACTACTACTACTACTACCACTACCACTACTACTACTACTACTACTACTACTACTACTACTACTACTGCCGCTACTACTACCACTACCACCACCACCACCACCACCACCACCACTACCACTACTACTACTACTACTACTACTACTACTACTACTACTACTACCGCCGCCGCCGCCGCCGCCGCCGCCGCCGCCACTACTACTACTACTACTACTACTACTACTACTACTACTACTACCACTACTGCTGCTGCTGCTGCTGCTGCTGCTGCTGCTGCTGCTGCTGCTGCTGCTGCTGCTTAGAGGACAACAATAACATCTACAAACAAATAGACAACGGTAACGATAATGGTAATACTCGTATTCATTAGCGCAACCGATTCTTATATATTCAGAAAAGACTTCTTTCCAAAGTGTGCCGGAGTGTGATTCTTCCAATCCAAGTCCATCTACCAGCAAGCTAGAGTTCCTGGGATTGATCGGAGGTATGTTAATGGCTTAACCCACAAATTTTTCCAAAAGTATTTAGACTTTTTCATATAAAATTTACATCTGCAGACCAAGAGAAGAACACTTTTGAAAATCTACCACTGGAATGACTGGCTCGGTTATCGAGCCAGTCATTCCAGTTGTAAATCTTTTTTAAATGGTCGACTCTTGGTCTGCAATGGCCATTTCTCAAGACCACTGCAGAAGCCGTTTTTTGGTGATATAAGTGTTAAAGGGTTAATGATCTGTTTGTTAATGTACGGTTCTTGTAATATAATAGTTTTAGCCGGACCAAATTAACTATCTTAGGCTTTTTAGCACTGTAATCTCAAGTTAACTAGACCTACGGAGGTATTAACTGATATATAGTTAAGGGTTGGCTAAGAAATTTTTACTCCGTTATAAGGCTGCGCGGTATGGCATAAAATCGAACCGGTGACGATGTCAATTTTCAAACCGGTTTGAACCGTATATCGGTTTTGTAGGGTATGGTGGAGGGCCTCAAGGAAGTTATTGGTCTGGGTGCCGTCTATCGAGTCCCTGATTAAAGGTCCAATTCACGCCATATCTAGGCTGATTTTATTTCAGTCAATTATTGGTAACTTCCCCAGTTTTTTACACTGGTACCCATTTATATTCCTGGATGGAGAGGCAACGCGAAGGTTGCCTGTTTCCAGCGGTCGTCAGTTGGGGGCGTCACGGCAGAGTGGATACAATTATTAAACGGAATATTATTCGATAAATGTGTAGCACGCATACATGCGTTCTCGGGAATGTTTGACACAATATACACGCTCGACACGACTAATTTCTGTATAAGCCTCAGACATAAATCAAATACTATTTCTCTACGTTTTGTATGAAACCAGCAGCGCGCGTGCGTGCGTCCAAGCATACTACGACTTCCAACCGCTTAGAAATGCACATTCACGGCAAAAAATGTGCTATATGTTTAAAGGCTGACTGATTACAATATGATTGGGAAAATCCATGTAGCATTCATTTCTTATTACGTCAGTTGGATTGACGTAGGCCTATTTGTAAAAAATCTAGGCGCTTTGTGTTCCATTTACAATCGATTAAAAGCCCACTCATTTACTCTCATTTTAACATTCCGATGACAAGCATCCATAAAAGAGCGGTATTGTTTGCATTAGATCCGAGACGGCCCAGTAAAGCTGAGCGCGTACCTGTTACTGCACTTTCTTTTTGTCTGTCCCAAATATAACCCAGAAAGACCACAGGCCTTTGAATTTTCGTCCATCCATCCCTCTACCACATATCCCCCTACTATATATAATATACACAAGGTGTGAAACCTTCATCTGTAGGCACCGTTGTCAGAAAGCTGATTGGTTGGTTTGTAGTCAGAACCGTGATGTCAGCGGATTTTGACAACAAACCAACCAATCAGCTTTCTGACAATGGTGCCCACAGATGAAGGTTTCATACCTTGTGTATATTATATATATATATATATATATATATATATATATATATATATATATATATATATATATATATATATATATATATATATATATATATATATATATATATATATATATATAGTAGGGGGAATATGTGGTAGAGTGATGGATGGACGAAAATTCAAAGGCCAGTGGAAAGACAAAAGTATATCCCTGAGTACTACACCACCAATAATAACAAATAGAAAAAACAAAAGGGCTCCTTTCGACGTGCAACAGGCCTGTACTAATACACCACTGTAAATACCTTATCCATGCGAAGAAAAAACTATAACTCGTGAATATAAACTCGCATACAATTATGCCTGTTCTATTTAAATTGTCCGCGTATATCACCATTTTAATTAAACTTAAAGGATAACTAATCCCATCTCTTGATAGTTATTAAGGCGATCTAACACGCCGGTCATAAACTATCCAGGTAATTTTAAGCCTTTTATCACGCCGCTAAGGAAAGATATTCAGGATTTAGTAGTTAAATGTTGGTACATTTCTACACCATATGATGGCTGTCATGATTTACTTTTCAACCAATCAGAAAAACCCTAGTGTGGTTGCCTCGGTATATATGCTCAGTTATAGAGGCTCCAGCTATAGTTTGGCAAAGTGGTATAAAAGCAATCCTACAGGTAAGTTGTTGAATATTTTAAGACGAATTTGATTGCAAGTTGTTGCTGCCATAGGCAGCAACAACTTCCAGTCAAATTAGTTTCAAAATATTCAATGGGATGAGCATTACATATTAAAGAATGTGATGCATTGGAGCTTACATGACATCACTCACAATAGCTTGAGGAGACAAAATGGTGTCGAGCGCTGTTCAACATTTACTCGATATTACAAAACAGATAATTGCGATACAGATCAGGGAATGTGACAGGATATGAATTATATGGAATCTATAAACCATATTCTATCGGTGCAATACAACATTTGAGATGAGATTAGCATCGCTTTAAACAATGCTAATGTGATAACAAACTGTGCATAGGATTTATGAGAAATCTTGATGCTCTGTTACATCTTAATGTTATAATTCTAACAATATGAAATATGTAATTTATATCCACCGCCAGTACATTAATTGTAAGATATTTTCCCTCATATGCTTTATGTAAAGCCTGAGTGAATAAAACGTGAACGTGAACTTGTTACAAGGTTGTCACCGGGAACAGGGCAATGGCGTGGCTAAAGTGTCTATGTGTAGCAAGATAAGGTCAGCATTAGTCTATTTGGGCATCGCTATTAATAAAAACAAATTTTGATTAATCAGTATTGGCTAAACCGCCTTTTTTTTTTATAAAACTCGGTTTTTCGGTTTGAGTGTGATAACGCCGGTTTGCAAACCGTCGGCTTATTGAACCGGCTTACGACGTGAGGTCGGTATATTGCGCAGCTCTACTCCGTTACCGTAGTAGGCCTTTATCACTTTGCAAAAAGCAGTACTATCATTTCTTTGTTACAGAATTGTTCGCATATACCAATATGGTTGATGTCTCAGATATATGAAGTTGGGTATTTTTATGCGATATATATTCGAACGAATTATTATTTTTAATATAGATTTTATTTTTCACATAAAATACTCAAGTTTCGATAGTGATGGCACCTTTTTGGTAGAAAATTGCCCGGATGTGTTTATAACATTCTGATAATACCCAGCGCCGGATTTAGGCAAAAGCTAACTGGGATGGACCTCTTGGGCCCAGAAGAAACAGAAATCACAACATCTCACTTTTTGAGCCGTAATATACATAAGCTGTTGAATATTTTGAATCTAATTTGACTGGTAATTTGGACAGCTCCAGCTTCCAGTTAAATTAGTTTCAAAATATTCAACAGAACTTTGACACATACATATATTTGGTCTGGTCGGTTGAAAGGGTTACTGTAGTAGTAGTAGCAGTAGCAGCAGCAGCAGCAGCAGCAGCAGCAGTAGCAGTAGCAGTAGCAGCAGCAGCAGCAGCAGTAGTAGCAGCAGCAGCAGCAGCAGCAGCAGGAGCAGGAGCAGCAGGAGCAGGAGCAGCAGCAGGAGCAGGAGCAGTAGCAGCAGCAGCAGCAGCAGCAGTAGCAGCAGCAGCAGGAGCAGGAGCAGTAGCAGCAGCAGCAGCTGTAGCAGTAGCAGTAGCAGCTGTAGGAGTAGGAGTAGGAGTAGCAGCAGCAATAGCAGCAGTAGCAGCGGCGGCGGCAGCAGTAGCAGTAGTAGCGGTAGTAGCAGTAGTAGCGGTAGTAGCAGTAGTAGCAGTAGTAGTAGTAGTAGTAGCGGTAGTAGCGGTAGTAGCGGTAGTAGCAGTAGTAGTAGTAGTAGTAGTAGTAGTAGTAGTAGTAGTAGTAGTAGTAGTAGTAGTAGTAGTAGTAGTAGTGGGCCCAAAATAAGCGTAATCTGGCTCTGACAATAGCTTAACATAGACCGAATTTCGTGTGTAAATTTCATATTTTGACAATAGCCTTGCCCAGTTTCTGCCACCTGTATATAAAGTTGTTGGAAATAATAAGGATATTAACTGTCATGTGTTTATAATGACGAGGAAATACCCCAAACCCACGGTAATATTGAGGTATGGAATGATGTGTCATTTGTTTATTTATTTTTCTAAATTCGTTGCAGAGAAAATGGTTGAAGGCAAGTCAGCCACCAAATTCTACGCTTCTGCAGAGGACGGTCAGGGTAAGACGGCATTAATAATATTAATTAATAACAGCTTAAATTTGTTAATTATAATTATGGTTTACCCTTTAGCGAAACACTGTGTAATAATTATTATGTATAAACAAGTACGAATCACTATAGTTGCGAAAAAGGCAGCTTTGTCAGAAATGTCCATGAAAATTGACGGACAGACAGAGAGACAGACAGACGGGCAGCCAGTTGTACGTACGTATTTACGTACGTGCGTGCGTGTGTGAGCGCATGCTGGATGGCGGGCAATCAGGCAGGCGGACGGATAACGTTTTTCTTTGAATATAAGCAATGCCTTCAGTCATGTATATTACTGTTCCTGTTTATATTTTCAGGCAAACATTATCAAATAAAGAAGCGTTGGAAGAGTCGCCGCCTGCGAGAACAACTAGCCCAGCTCACGCCAGCCACGCCTATAGATACCACCCAGGAAAATAATACCCAACACGCACGTGCCACCTTGAAGACTGCCCAGACTGAGAAGTCACTGCCATTGCCACCTCCTTCTCAGACAAGATGCTCAGAGATTCAATCCCACGGTGATGTTTGCGAAAATAAACCAGAATCTCTGACAGAAAGTGAAGAAAATGATGCCGATGGACTCAATAGAAGTGGATACGTCCAATTTATGACAGAAGAGAAGTCATACAGCACACAGCGCGTAGAAGATGGGTTTCCATTTTGTACCGGACTTCTCTATCCTAGCATCGAGGAACGGAGGGCAGTGTTCAGACGCTGGAAACCGGAAATTTTTCAGTCCAGAAAACACTCACAACCAGAATAAGGACAACAGGAAATCGAAACCTGGGACAGGTCATTGTAATAATAATTGTGCTAAAGATTATAAATTACAAACTATCAAATTGGTTTAGTTTCCAATTGGTCATATCGCAGAAATTAAACTTTTAACATGAAATACTTGCTTCTTGCATAAAAAATCGTGCTCGCGCACGCACGCGCCTACGCACGCACGCGCGCGAGCGCGCACATAGGCCTACTATGCCACTTTCGTGTGACTTACCACCGTTTGTGGTATGCATTTACACATTCGATGGAAGTGTAATCTTCATGTTACACGCACGTAAGACGTGCCATTGAATATAAACTGATAATGGAGGAATTATCCAGTTTTAGCTATGCCCCATCTCTAGCCAAGCTCCACCAACACTTCGCCCGTGTTGGGATCGATCGATCCATGCACTCTCTGAATCTCAATTTCCAGAAAACTATATAGGTAAGTTGTTGAATATATTGAAAACTAATTTGACTGGATGCCAACAGCGCCAAGTCAAATTAGTCTCAAAATATTCAACAGCATGTTTATTAAATAGTAAAGACATACACGTCGTACAACCACGCTTAGTCCGTCATCAGTTAACCCGTTACCCCTTGAATTTGCTCAAGAAAATTTAGATTTTCTCATAGAAAATGTCCAGTTGCAGACCGAGAGAAGACTATCTTTGAAAATTTACAACTGGAATAACTGTCTCGTTTATCCAGCCAGTCATTTCAGTGGTAAATTTTCAAAAATAGTCCTCTCTTCGTCTGCAAATACACATTTCCCAAAACGACTGCAGATATGAATGTTAAAGGGTTAAGCGTTCGTAACGAACTTATCTACGTCATTTTTGGCGTCATTGGTTATGACGTCATCTTACACGTCACGTAATTGATTATTACGTCATGCGATTGATGGATAAACTGGAAAGGTCCATTGTGATATGATACAAAGCACGCGGCTGTAACCTTAAATGGTAAATGTTACCCATTTCTAGCTAAACTCGGCCCAATTTTTTACTAGTGCTGGGCTCGATTTGAAAACCTGAAAGCTGTGGAATATTTCATATGGCAGCAATTGTAAATTCATCAAAGCCATATAATTTGTGCCGGACTTTTCGATTTTCATGGCGGAGTATATATACGTCAATATGATTGTGACGTCAGCTAACTAGTGATGTAATTGATTATGACACAACCAAAACAAACAGATATACCATATCAAAACAAATATGCCAATCATTACTATCACCAGGAAAGGAGTAGAGACGCTCTTACATCGGCTAAACACCAAGAAAGCTACAGGCGCGAACAAGGTATCAGCTAGACTGCTCAATGACACAGGACCACAAATAAGCGGACTTCTATCCTTTTTTCAGCAGTCCTTAGAACATGCCGAAACACCGCAGGAAGTTTTTCCTGTCTTCAATAAAGGGAGCCAATCCAATCCAAGCAACTACCGACCTGCTAGCCTCACATGCATCAGCTGTAAGTTACTCGAACACATCATCGTTTCAAACATCATGGATCACTGTGACAACCTGGGTCACGTTCGACTCGCTAACTATAGTCAGTTTGCTGGTTTACCGATCATGCGCAGTTGCTATGCCCAGTCGAACTTTATCGTAGTCGACTAGAGTTCGTTGGTACACGGTTCCCTATTGAATTACTATTGCAGAAAATTTGGAGCCGGGTACCAGTCTCCATTAACCCTTTCTGTCGTCTGTTTTGATGACCTACGAAAATGGATTATTTGTGTCCGCTAAGACGTCAAAAAGCGTCCATATGGCATAAAGTGGGAAGGAATATGGGCTTGGGGACATTGACATACAATGGGAAAGTATAATTTCATCAAACCTAAGTTACTTAGTGAAATATTTACACTTTTATATGCATTTATTCGTGGCAAGCGATCGGTGTCCGCCATTTTGAAATTTACGCAAATAGCTCACTAACCATCTGAACCGGGGTCGGGTACTTGGTTGACTATAGTTGACTAGCTAGTTAACTATTTGAAGTTCGACTGGTATTCTAGTTAGCTATAGCTAAGGTTAGGAGTCGAACCTGACGCTGGAGGTTCTCACACGGATTCAGGGGTAAGCTCAGTTGTGAGGCGCTGTTAACAGCAAACCCAGGCAGAAAACGACCACAGTACCGTACAGGAAGATCTAGACCACGTAGTAAACTGATCAAAACACTGGCAGATGTCTTTCAACGCCGACAAATACTCAACAAGCGCATTTATTCTACCAGCCAAATATGTAGAGGCCTAATTAAGGAGTTAGCACAAGTCGTCTGGTAGAAAAATGCCAATGACACCAGCTATTAGGGTGGTCTTTTTTCACAGGCCCGTTTCCATGGTAGCCAAGAGAAATTATCACAAATATATAAGTTTGTTCTAACGAGAATAACTTTCTTCACACAACAGCTAGAAACATGCTTCTGGTGTTGAATGAATGGTATAGATCCCCTCTAATCGGCCCTCCAGTTACTCAATTGTGGGATCACTTATTCTACAATTATGACGTCACAAACATGGAAAATAGACTTTTTCTAGGAATTCGAACGTTTTCCATTTTCCCTGTAATGTACGGGTATGTACTATCACCTCAATATTATGTATTTTAGTAGCAATGCTATCTAGCTTATTGAAAATATACGTAGTACGTGATACAGTCTCTGTAAAATAGTGATTAACCCTTAATTTCTATGATAACCCTTATCGCGATTTTGAAAAATAACTAATGGTCCCTGCCTCAGCAGCTGAGTTTAACACTGTGTATACCATGATGGTATCTGCAGTCTGCATTTCGCTCACTCGGTCAGAATTAGACATACACAGTGTATGATGAAGCTATATATTGCAAGGCTCAGATGATTAAGTGGAGAAACCCAGATAAGTTTGGAATGATCATATTGAAATCGGAGGCATGCACCGTGCATTTGTTACAGAGTAATCCAGGTGTTGAATACTTAGAAACAACTAATTTGATATTAAAGACCGAAAAGAGAATTTAAAATAGAGATCACAACCAAATTTGGAAATAAATATAAATTTTAGAACCGATGGTACTAATCTAAATTAAATTTTAATCCGAAAAGATGGATTGCCTGTTCACGGTGGATTTTTTATGGTTATAGGGATGTGGACAGGTGTCGGGTTAACAAAAACTATACTGGAAGGTCCTGAATTAAAACACGAGACTGCGGCAAGCACAGACAACTGTGTGCTAAAGATGAAGCGCTTGGAAAATAGTATGTGACTCTCATCTAAAAGCAGCAGTAACTGCTAACACAAAGCAACTTAGTGTGTTACATCAGAGTGATAGTGGTGACCTTCACAAAGAGGCTACAACGAGACGTATTGCTGCTGATGAGGCTGCAAGCCAGAAAATCATCAGTGTCATTAATGAAAGAATGGTGAACCCTTTCATGATTGGCATCGGTATTACCCCCAGAAAACAGGCAGCCTCTTGTAAATATTGCCACATCACTTGTATGTTCACCTGAGGCAAGCGAGGCACTGTGTAATGTGCGTGAAAATGGTCAAGAACAAATGAATGAATTTGTAACTAATAGATTGATAACAGGTGAGACAAACTTTCATGATCCTATTAGTAAGCATAATCTTTGCACATTTACTACACTGAACAAAGAAGTTGTTACTAAAAAGAAACAGGTGATAAAGTCATTAAATATTGATCGCTAAATATTCAGAAAATTGGCAATTATTGGACAATCGCGTGATGTGAACATAAAGGAATTGCTTCAGTAAGAATTAGCGCCAGTTCCACTATCGCTGTTCAATTTTGATGGTTCTCTTAGAAAGACACAGAATGGTAGTGTAGCTCGCGGGGTATGCGCTGGTCTGCTATGTTGCTCCACTCCGTTGCACCACATGTACAGGATGTGCGGGGTGGGGGTGTGGGTTTGGTTAGCTACGGTTCTCGGGGTAATGGACCCCGTATCATGACTCTCCGAAAAGTACAAAGACCGGCTTCTCGAGCTGGTGGAACGATAACATTCCAGTGGGGCCGTGCGACCAGTGCCGCCGAGATTGAACCTCACGGTCTCATCCCAACTATTGATGTCACCGGTATGACGGTCCATAACTTAATCTATGAGTCTGGACATGATAATTAATCAAAAATATGAATACTATACAAACAATGGCACTCGTTTGCAAGTAGACGAGAGAAAATATACAGTACATAGAACAAAGTTGGTGTCTTGTTTACGAGGGCTCGTCAGAGGTACCTCACCGATCCGTGTATATCCGTGAGGTATCCCCACAAGGGAGAGTCCTAACGACGCTACGTATGTGGTTTAATATAAACCTTTATACTCCTAAGAATAATAGTATTGTTGCGAGAGGAAAGTGCCTCGTGCGGGTCTCTATCACAGGAAAATGCCTTCAACGCCGAAGCGGAGGAAGAGAGCTGGCAAAAAGGGCCACTCTTGTTCAAATAAAACGTTATGTGTAGTTTGTGTCAACCTAGTGAAATTATAATTAATGTGATGCACGCTGTATTACGTGAAGATGGGGCGGATTATTTCCGGAGAATTCAAAGGCCGTCATCTTATGTAGGTCCAAGATACTGTATTGGTAGTTGCCGCTTTATTTATGCTGGCCTTCTGCTAAATTCTAACCTGCCATTTAGTTGTTAGATTCGCTTCCAAGCTTTGGCCGCAAGTGGCATGGATTTCTACCTATCTTTTGACACATGCGTCTAAATGGCGAAGATGCTCAGTTTCCCGGAGGTCATCCTACAGAGCATCTCCCGTAGAAAGGCAGCGTGCAGACATGTTATGGAGTGACAGATCCAGAATTACATAATGATCCGGTTACATATCACCCCGCAACCACATATAACATCACTAGGACAAGGTATACTATTTACATAAGCAATTTGGAAAGTGCATAAGTATTTTATTGGCGGGGAGTAAGAGGCAGATATCTATCCCTAGTGACCTTCCCATGAGGGTGTGGTGGGTTCTAAGACCACACCCAGTCACTGTACAGAGTTGGAGGGAGATCTGCGTCTCGTCCGTCACCCGTGTGTCGGGGAACTAACGTTTGCCTGTCATTAGGGTTAAGTTTCAGAATGCCCAGAGATGCACTGCAGGCCGGCTTTACATAATATTTAAATCTTTTTGCAGTGCCTCCTACTTTGGCGGGGTTATCTAAGCTAACTGGAATCCGTAGATACAGAGGGGAGTGTATGCGAAATCGACACTGAAAGTCTAATAGTTTCCCAGAGTCGGATCATGCCAACGTGTCGATGGGAGTTAGGCAATTATAAAGCCTTGCGGCTGGAGCAATGTAGAAAGAGACAGTCACTCAATATAATAAGCGGCCCTAAGGTAATTGGTCAATTTTACACAGTCTAGCCGGTGTACGGCGTTACATATCTGCTACAGCCGGAAAAGAGGCGTACACAAATGTCTCATACGGAGAAATTGTCCCTAACTACTTTAAGCCTATCCTATCGAGCTAGAATAGCCAGGTTTAGTCGATCATATGTCAGGCTCGAGAAATGTGAGCATGAACAGTGACCTCAGTGTAAAATTGATGCTGGCGGGGGGGGGGGGGGGAGTGAAGCGGATATAATGTTGCTATATAGTATAGCCTAGCGTACTGTGTCCTAGAGTTTTTATTTAATCAAAATAAAATAACTAGGATGGCTGCTTGTCATATACATAACTAACTATCACGGTTGGCGATCCGTAACCAATCAGCGTACAGCTAGAAGGGGTGACGACGCTATCAAGTGATAGGAGCATCCCTCCCCCCAACACACCCCCCCCCCACCCCAGCACCTGAGGCAATACTCGCATCTACACAATGTATGTGCCAAGCGGATTGGTCAACAAGGAGATGCAGGTGTCGCAAAGATGATATTGTGTGTTCTGATGTATGTAAATGTTGTGCTGACAGTTGCAATAACCGTGAATTGAATATAAATGACTCGTCCTCTGAATCAGATACAGATTAATGATATGGAACATGAACTGACCTACACTACTGACCTACACATCATCCTTGCATTCATAGAATGAATCATTCTGCGACGAAATCGCATTTACCGAGGTTGGAGCGGCATCAAAATTCATGCTTACATTTAGGCTGACTTTTAGGGTATGACTTCCAAAATTTTGTATTAAATATTTTCCAAACCACACATCCCATTCAATGTACCAATTTTATAAGCCAGACATATTTTTTAATAAATGAGACAATTTTGAGCTATCAGAATACGAATCAGAACACAAATTTTTACAACATTATTATGGTAAACGTGAACATATGAGGAAAAAATTACAATTTTTTATGTTTGTGACGTCATAATTATATGCAAATTATTCACAAAACACGAATAAATGTTACCGCTATCTAGATGACTATGAGACCTTTAATTTAACACCAGAATTGTCTTTCTAATCACAAAAATAAGAAAGTTATTATAATTAATACGAAGTCTATTTCTTTGCGGTAATTGAGTATGGTTACCATGGAAACGGTTCTGCAAAAAATAATTTCACCACTTTCAGACCCTACATCCACTCTGGTGATGGCCACTATGATGACCACTATAGATCCCCCTAACAGCTGGTACCATTGGCATTTTTCTACCAGACCACCTGTGCCATGGTGCCGAATTCAGATTTGGCTGGTAGACTAATTAGCACCCACCAATACAAAATGGGTGTTGTACCCCTTTTCAAGTACAGTATTAGTCAATATCTAGGGCTACAGCTACAGCATGCTCTCGATAGACCTTTCCACTTTATCAACCCATGCTATGATGTCATAATCATTTACGTGACGTGTAGAATGACATCACAATGAATGACGCCATGAATGACGTCGATAAGTACGTCACGAACTGATATTTGAAGACGGGCTATGCGTTGTTGTACGAATTGTAGGTCTTTACTATTTAATAAATATCCATTTGAATATTTTGAAACTAATTTGACTGGGCGCTGTTGCTGCCATAGGCAGCAACAGCACCAAGTCAAATTAGTCACAAAATATTCAACAGCTTACCTGTATAGTTTTCAGGAAATTAATAGTTATGGTATTCCGGGATCGATCAATCCCAACACGGCGAAGTGTGGGTGGAGCTTAGATAGAGATGGGCGGGGCATAGCTAAAGCTGGAAAGGTCCACTGGGCCGATCATGTGAATCGTGTGAATCAGATCTTAGTGAAGAGTAGCCGTGTTCTCGAGTGTATCTCCAAAAATCTTAAATCCTGCCCGAAGACAATCAAAGGCAGAGCCTACATCACGATGGTTCGACCTATTCTTGAATACAGCTGTCAAGTCTGGAATCCCCATCATGCAACACATTCAAACAAATTAGAGGCAGTTCAGAAAATGGCAGCATGGTTAATTTTAAACCGGCCACACAAATGCAATGAACCAGCCACCAGCGCATCAAACATGGTGAAGAACTCGGATGGGATACGTTAGAAAAACGTGAACATCACCCCCCCCCCCTTGTGCTACTCTACAATGATACTAAAAGCTTAGTAGATGTGCCACAAGTTCCACCCTACTCCAGTATTAGTAGCAGTAGCAGCAGCAGCAGAAGCAGCAGCAGCAGCAGCAGCAGTAGCAGCAGCAGCAGTAGTAGTAGTACCAGCAGCAGCAGCAGCAGCAGCAGCAGCAGCAGCAGCAGCAGCCTAGTAGCAGCAGACTAGTAGCAGCAGACTAGTAGCAGCAGACTAGTAGCAGCAGACTAGTAGCAGCAGACTAGTAGCAGCAGACTAGTAGCAGCAGACTAGTAGCAGCAGACTAGTAGCAGCAGACTAGTAGCAGCCGCAGCCGCAGCCGCAGCCGCCGCGGCGGCAGGGGTGGCGGCGGCGGTGGCGGTGTCGGTGGCAGGGGTGGCGGCGGTGGTGTCGGTGGCAGCAGCAGCGGCAGTGGTGGGGCGGCACCGGCAGCGGGGTGGCAGCAGAGGTGACAACAGGGTAGTAGCGTGGGTGGAGGCGGCGGCTGGGGCAGCAGCAGATTAATGTAGTCTACAACATTTGAATTAGTAGCTTGCATTGCTATTGAACAATCACCGGCCTAATGTTAGTTCATTTGACTAATTTCAGGTCATGGTGCGTAATCATAGCTGGTATTGAATAACTACATCTTGCAATAAACTTATTCATCCTTTCTCAAATCACAAACTTACACACGCACGCGCGCGCGCACGCACGCACGCACGCACGCACGCACGCGCACACACACACACACACACGTACGCGCTAGCACACACACGCCCATGCACGCATGTTTGCGCATGCACGCGCGCGCCCATGGACGCGTGACTAGGCTAGGATTCCATAAGCGCGGACGCGAAGACGACAGGTGCGAGCGTTTCATTAGGCGTTTTAGTCGTGAGGTGTGCTTCCATATAAATTGGGAAATGCGCGTGTATTCGGTTTTTTCCTGTGCAACTATCAAAAGATAAGCATTCGTCTCAGCTTCGCCAGTCTGTCATTGATGAGGTAGAGATGAGCATAGTTATTTTGGCAGAGTAGAAATTGATCCAAATAGAACAAAAATTTAGAAAAAGTAAGCATCGATGATGTATCCATAGACTATTTCAGAAGAGAAGTCAAGAAGGGGCAGTTTCCCATATATTCACATATTTTCACATAGCTAGAAAATGATAACAAAAAGCTTCAGCAATGTTTTCGTTTAACTAGACAACGATTTTCACAAGTACTGCCGCTTATTGATTTGAACCTGGCATTGCGACACTTTCTCCTGGCAGATAAGTGATAAAAGCAGACTTGAGATGCGTTTAATGTGGGCTCCGTAACATAAGTACTAATTAATAAATAGACATATACAATTACTATGTATTACACTCAAACCTGCTCTGAAGATCACCTTGATTAAGATATCACCTGTATATAAACACAACTTTATTCGATTCTCAAATCCAATTAAACAATATATTATCTATTATGTTATTAGTCACTTTTTAAGAGGCCATCTGCCTTAAAAGGCGGCTTTGTTTTTCCATTGGGTTGTCTCTTAAAACATGGCCCATCAGTTCAACTGTAGATTTTTTTCTTATGTAAACAGACAATAAAACGAATGCAAAGTTATATGATGTATTCCATGTCGTGATAATGATGACGTCACTGGAATAATTCTCTGCGGAATGAACACGCTTACAACATCTGATGTATAATTATACTGATCGCTGTTCAACATTGTACTGTCATTGTGATTGTTGCGTGATATGTTGTGATCGATCATAGCTTTTTACGTATCCCAGCAATCAATGCAACATTGGGCCAATGTTGAGACAACCAACGAATGCCACAAAGGGCTTAGGTTACCGCAACGAAGCACGAAGGTTATCCCACGTAAGTGCAACGTGAACCCAACCTAGCACTAATCTAGATTTCCATCACTCACGTTGCTAGGATGGCGCTCTTGGTTATGTGACCTCGGCAGTGGCGTAATTAGTACGGGTAGTAACAGCATTGAAAAAATTTATGAGATTTGTAATTGTAGATATTCAGGGATCGGCGGAATCCACTTGACATGTATTATTCGCATAAAATACTGTCCCAGTATCGTTCATGCCATTAACCATCATTTTCAGCCGATTTAGAAAGACCACAAAGCGGTCTAATAAGGCATTTTTAACTTCGTAATCAATGCTATTTTAGCATTAATGAACATCCAATTATGACGTCATAATGGTGAAACGTCACAGGTATAGTCACTCATGTTACGGGCAAGTTCTTGTTGCATTTTCCCGGTGTAGCGTGTACTATGTATCTGCATTCTTACAAAAGGGCAGGAAAACATGTTGGAACCTGCTACAAAAATATCCCAAATATGTAGATGCTTTCCATGAGCTTTGGTCTGACTGGCAATTATGTGAGGATGTGGTAGATCTCTTGGGACAGTTTGTTTGCAAATTGTATGGGAAACAGCAAACAAGCAGTGTTGACATAGCTAGGCAGCAGATCTTCTGAGATAAGTACAACAAGAGTAAGGCAATAATCGACCTCGCTCTACTCCCACAATGTAGAGAAAGTTTGACTTTACACATGCAGCGAGCTAACTATGTGTGCCGTCTATGGATACTATCTACAGTTGCCCTTGTAAATCCTCCCTGTAGTTGTTCTAAAAGCTGGACAGAGGACTCCAGTATTCTGTGGACAAGAATGCCTTTTCCAGACGATATATCCTATCTCTGTTATGCAGCACACATGATGAGGAATCAGATGAGGAAATGTGCACAGATGAATATGAAGATGAGATGACAAATTTATCTGATGATGATGAAGACATTTCCCTAAACTGAGAAAAGAGAACTAATTCGAGTCATATCAAAGATGTTCAAAATAAACGAAGACTTATCTTGCTTCATATCAAACTTGGATAAGGAGAATATTTAACTAGATCTGTGCTATTTTGCTTGAAATCTAACTAGAAACTTACCCCTTGTTAGTTGTTTCCACTAAAGAGTTAACCCAGAATAACACAGTCAGTATGCATTATTTGGGATTAATTCTCTAGTGAAAACACCGCCTTAGAATCCATTGCATGTAATGCTTAACAGCATGGGCATACATGTTTACCTTCTTTAGTAACTAATATATTAATTAGGTTCATACCACATACATTTACACTTTGATATCATTAACACATGGGTTGCTGAAGTTTTGCAGAGCACTTTCATTCTCACAGACTAAACCACATGTAAGTGATGTAATCATATTTGTCGGTGAGCCATCTCACAATCATATGCACGTTTTGAAACTGTAATATGTAAACTTCATAAAAATAAAGTGATTTATCAAAGTTTTTATATGTTACGGTTTATTGCTTCATTTGAGGTTAATACGTCCCATTTTTTAGAATTACCTTGTTTATAGCTTTTCATAAGTAAAATATTGGCATTGATGTTGTGTATGTTTCAGAACAAATATCCCATTAAGCGGTGATAGGTAGATGAGTGGCCAAATGAGTGGCAATATGGGGATACGTGTTTACATTCGTACTCAAGCAACTGTATTTTCTTTGCCCAAGCATGCAAAATCCAATACATTCATATGTGGGTACACAAGGCCTCACATTACTATCAATTTCATTGACAGAGACTCTATAATTTGTCACAGAATACTATTCGAAAGCAGATCCTTAGTGAAAATTCATAAAAATTAAGGGGTAGGGTGTAAGTCCAACATGTCTCTCTGCCATAATATTCATAGGATAGCCACATATCCTGATTCATCTCGATCCCCATATGATGGGCCTTAACTTAATACCAGATTTAAAACAGTGGCCGGTATGGTTCAGGTGATATGACTGAAAACCGATCATAAGTACGAGTGGCTCAAACTTGCAAAATGGGAATACGTGATTACGTTTCACATTCCCTAACAGTGTTATCTCTGTTCAAACCTCCCAAAATGTTTTACTTTTATATATGGATACACAATAGATCACATTACTATCAATTTGATTGGCAGAGACTCTGTATCTTTCTCAGAAAGGTATTTGATTGCATAAAATTGGCAAAATTCATTTAAAAATAAGGGGTAGGGGTAAGTTTTCCATGCCTCGCTACCGGAATATTCATGGGATGACCATATATTTTGACTCATCCTGATGTCCACACCCTGGGCTTTAATTTAATACCAGATTCAGACTTGTAGCCTATACGGTTCAGGTGAAATGACTGAAAAACTGGGCATAGGTGCGAGTTGCTCAAAATAGGGAACAGGTTCGCGGTTCATTAGAAAACAGGCAAAAAGTACCAATTTGCCCCCAGCAGTTGCCTGATCAACAACCAGAACCTGATTTTGTAACATGTTTGGCACATTATGGTGCCCATGGCAATTATTTCCCTTTCAGGTGACATTACACCTCCACTCACACCTGGTCTATAAAAGCAACGAGTCTCTCAATGGTAAGAAGTACAATGAATGAATCAAGATTAAGTTATACTACGCCCATCTCTAGCTAAGCTCCATCTACTCGTGTTGGGATCGATCCATCATGCACTCCATGAATCTCAATTTCCAGAAAACTATACAGCGCCCAGTCAAATTAGTTTCAAAATATTCAACAAAATGTTTATTAAATAGGGCCTAGACATACAATTCGTAAAACTTGACGGAGTATTAAACGTTTGTGACCGACATAATGACGTATTCATATCGTAATTGATTTTGACGTCAGCCTACATGTGACGTAGTTGAATATGGCGTCATATGATTGACTATGAGACTGGATTCCTCTTTTAACAGAATAATTAAACTGCAGGCCTAGGTCAAGTTCGGATGGATAACCAGTTAACTATAGTTAACTAGACGGCATCCGACCGTGAAATAGTTAGCTAGCTAGTCAGCTATAGTCGACTGAGCACCCGAGCTCAGTTCAACGAAATTTGCGTAAATTTCAAAATGGCAGAGATCGCACGCTTGCCACGAATAAATGCTTATATAAGTGTAAATATTTAACTGAATAACATAGGTTTGATGAAATTATACTTTCTTATTGTTTGTCAATGGTCCCAAGACCATTTCCTTCACACCTTATTTGATATGGACACGTTTTGACGTCTTAGTGGACAAAAATAACCCATTTTCGTAGGCCATCAAAACCATAGATCTAAAAGGCGTAGATCGCTCATGATCCTCTCAAAAGCATCATTTCAGTGTACAGTATTTTCTCGCAGATCTCTTTTATAAATATCATATTACTAATAAAATCTTATTTTCGGTCGCAAATTCCGTTTCTTAGTCGAATATAATATCAGATTAATACATCCAACCAAGTTTTATTTATCATGAAAATATATAAATTCAGCCCATGAGTGTCTGTTTCGGCTTATGATTGCCAATTAGTAGCCATTGTGCTACTGTAGAGAACGCACGGCAACGTTAGAAACGTTTATGTTCGGTCTCTCCTGATTACTGAAAAAATTAGAGACACAGCATTATGTATGCTGGCACTGTATTCTAGGCCACGGTGGTTTGACCGGCAGTATCCGGAATAATAATAAAAGCACTGAGAAACGTTACACTTGGTTGATAGATGTTAACAAATTACAGACGACAGAAAAGGTTAATCCAGACTGGTACCCGTCTAAAAAAATTTCTGCAATCGTAATTCAATGGGAAATCTGGTACCAACGAAGTATAGTCGACTAAACAGCGTTCGCTTGGGCATAAGCTATTAGCAACTGCGCATGTTCAGTAAACCAGCGAACTTGACCCCATTTAAGGAAACATTGACAAGGTCTCTGGTGATCTAATTTTATTTGATAAACCGTAAAAGTAAAGACATTGAGCGCTATGGATAACTCTTGTGTAAAAGCAGTATATGGAATCTATTGTTACCGTCTTAATGATGGGCCTTTTGCAGACCACACATTCCAGGGTTATATCTCTGGACTTGCTAAATACTTTGAAAACAATTTGACTGAAAGTTGTTGGTGGCTTAGCCACCAACGACTTTCAGTCAAATTGTTCTCAAAATATTCAGCATATTCAGAGTTAAGACCAGAGGAAAATGTAATCTGCAGAAATTCAGCAGCCAGACAGTTAATGGGTTGTGTCGGTACAAGAAGTGTTACCGCCATTGGTAAGACCAGCTTTTCATCATGCATGTTAATTAGTTCATTTTCCAAGCACGTCATATAGGTATTCACAAAATAGTGATACTATTCATAAACATTTGCAGTAACGTATAATACGGGAGGCACACTGGTGGATATTTACAGACTAATTTAACTTGAAGCCGTTGTTGCCATAGCTATATTCAAATTATTGAGATAAGTTGACTTCATGTGCCAAAGGCCATAAAACATGACATAGACCCTTGGTAAGTAGTTGTTTCATCTGTGCGAATTGCGGTGTACATTCTGAAAGAAAAAAGAAAAATAGCTACATGCCATTTAGATTATCAGGTACGTTCAGTTTTCCACAGAAATTTACAAAAATACTTTTCTGTTGTCTCGCAAATGGATATTTCTCACGAGAACTGCGGAAGAAGTTTTTTGGCCTGCTAGTTAACGATCAAGAAAATCCAAAACTTTGGTCAGACAGGGTTGTAGGAACGTACTTGACCCTAGAGGGGTGGGGGACAAATACGGTGGTGGCAAAACCTAGGGGCGCTATGAGAATACACTATGGGAGAGGCAAAACCTGAGGGTGGTGGGGTGGGGTGGGGTGGGGGGATATCTCCCACTTGCCCCCACCCCCTCCTCCTACGCATATCCATTTAATGTCTAAATTTGGTCAAAAGAATACAAATATTTCCTTATTTATTGTACATTTGCAGGCCAAGAGAATACTATCTTTACTACTGGAATGGCTGGCTCTGTTACCGACCGACCAGTCATCCCAGTGGTAAAATTTCTAAAATTGTCTTCTCTTAGCCTGCGCGTAGACATTCCTCAAAACCACTGCAGAGGAAGTTTTATCGGCATAAAATGTTTAAGTAGTGTCAACGCGTATGTTAAGAGAAGATAACCGAAGATAACTGAAGCAGTCATTAAAGTCGTAAATTTTCAAAAAGTCCTCTTTTTTAACTTGTAGATGAAGCGCTGTTGACACAAGATGGGTTCATATTTTTGGCGGATAATCTTTGGCTAATGACTGGTGTTATTTTAACCTGATCCGCCCTCACACCAACCCGCGAAATCACTTACAAATTAATACGCTGAAGAGTGACAATGAAAATAATAGAGGGGTCTATTTCTAGCTACGCCTCACCCATTTCTAGCTAAGCTACGCCCAGTTTGTATGTATGTTTGAATCGATGTATACACTTTGAACCCTGAACTCCCTGACTATTAATTTCCAGAAAACTATACAGGTAAGATGTTCCCTATGGCAGGAACATCCGCCAGTCAAATTAGTTTCAAAATATTCAACAGCATGTTTATTAAATAGTAAAGACATACAATTCGTACAGCAACGCATCCTCTGTCATCAATTAAGCGTTCGTGACGAACTTAGCTACGGTCATTTATGAAGTCATTGATTATGACGTCATCATACCCGTCACGTAGTTGATTATGACGTCATATGGTTGATAGATAAACTGGAATTCTCCAGTAACAGAATGCTAAGTTCAAGGTAGCTATAGAGGTAAGCTGTTGAATATTTCTTTATTGAATTGCGAAATTGACCTGTGTTGTATTTTACATAAACCGATAAAGGAACTACTGTCAGCTGGAATGGATGTGATACTTTGAAACACCTGGGCGTGAAACAGATACGCTCATATTTCCCAGATTTATTTTAAGTTGATTGATTTCTGGTAATAGTTTTTCTATTCTGTACGTGTATTCAATGTAGCGTATGCCCACCCATAGAGGTGGGTGGGTGGGATGTTACTGCAGTAAATGAGCGTGGACATGACCTGATCTGTTTGTACGTCAACTCTTGTCAGTCAGTACTGTGCCAATACCCAGATAACGCAGCTTACTGGGCCAATCCTGAGCCGATAACGTACCAATACTTTCAGTATCGGCCAGGTATCGGTCCACCATTGGCCCAGTAGACTGCGTTATCAATGTAAGGCCTGGCTCGTAATAGTCAAGTACTGGCTCTGTAATCTGAGTTTTCAGGGATGGGTACAGTTCCAGCTACACTTATATCCCAGATAACAATACTACGTTGGCCTAACGTATGAACGTTGGCTGTCTACATTGGCCCAACGTCATTCTGCTCATTGGTCTAATGTTGGCCCAACATGTTGGGTCAATGCATTCACCCAACGTTGGCCCAACTTACGTCACATAACATTGGACCAACACTGACTGGCTAAGCTGGCCCAAATAAATGTTAAGAAATATTTAAAAAAAATTGTATTAAAATTAATTTTTATCTGCGCAGTATATTTAACACATTGGCAAAGTGCGGGAAACATTTAAAGAAATACCATGTCTTTTTTGTGGAGGGAGGGGGGAGGGTTAGTTTATGAACCTTAAGAATCTGCTGCAAAAGCACCACAGAGACAAAAGCCGCAGCGAGCAAAAGAGTTGGTTTGCAAGGTAGTAATATTATTTAGGACAAATTGACATTAATCATAGGAGATTGCCAAATTCGTATGGTGGTTGTTACAATACATATTGAAATTATATTACAGGATAGCAGTATATAGAGGGAAGATAATATTTAGACCACTTCATTGCTTTCAGATGAAGGACGGCTTACTAAAGAATAAGCACCATCGCGTTATTCCTACATACGCTTAACTTAATCTATTAAATATTGGGCTATCGAGTTGCTGAGTTACCTCCCTTGAAATGAAGATTTTTTTGTAATACATTGGCTTTAAGTTGTTTATAATATCCATTGGCTATAAGTGGTTTGGCCAACGTTGGCCCAACAACTGTAACCCAACTGTAATTGTGCCACTGTTATGCCAACGTTGACCCAATGCATGTATAGAACATTTATAATATACATTGGCTATAAGTGGTTGGGCCAATGTTGGCCCAACAACTCTAACCCAACAGTTATTTTGCTGCTGTTATGCCAACATTGGCCCAACACTTTGCTGCCAACGGCGATGGAGCCAACCAATCGCCACTGTTGGCCCAATGCCCAATAGCCAACAGTGACTATGCCAATGGCTAACATTGGCCCAACATAGTAATGTTATCTGGGATACAGCGAAACATGTTCACATTTCATGTACACGCATATGCACACCCATACAGATACATCCTGCGTACACATTATAAAGACCACATTAGTACTAACTTATTCATTTCCATGGCAGGCAATATACATCATATCCGCTAGTACTGCATATGCATTCATGACCCTTAAAGAGTTCTCTAAGCTCAGGATCACCACGGAATGATACAATATGTTGCGGACGCTTGCAGATCTGTATCCTCTTGTCACTCTTATCATAAAACACACTGTCGTCACACACATTAGAGCCACAGAATGCCTTAAACCTGAATAATAATAATAATAATAATAATAATAATAATAATAATAATAATAATAATAATAATACCGACAGATGACATCTAACAAGGGGGTCAATGGTTACATGCAAATGTTTTAGCTGGTAATACAAACATATTGGTATCTTCGACACTATTAACCAACGGGAAATGTACAATTGGCCAATGGGGCAACCATCCTCGGCACTACTGACCAATGGTTCAAGTGTACCAACAGATAATATTTACCAATGGGACAATGGACACAGTCAAAGATTTGGATGAGGTAGTGCAAGAATATTGCCATCCTTTACATTATTGACCAACTGGAAAAGTACCTTGATCAATGGTGCAGCCATACCTGACACTATTGTCAAATGTCTCAAGTGTACCAAGAGATGCCATTTATCAATGGGGCAATGCTCACAAACAAAAATGTGATGGTGAAATGCAAACATATTGGTGTCCTTGACATGATTAATTGTTCAATTGGAAAGTACCATTGGCCAATGGAGCAGCCATTCCTGATACTATTGAGCAATGGTTCAAGTGCCCCAGTACTAACATTTACCAAAAGGGCAATGGTTGCAGTAAAAAAAATGGGATGAGGAAATGCAAGAATATTGGCATACTTTGCCTTGTTGACCAACGAGAAGTGCCATTGATCAATGGCCATTCCTGACAATGTTGCCAAATGATTAAAGTGTACGAAGGAAACTTTTCTGCCAAATCATGTTTTGATTCATTAAAAGTTGACGAAATGTGCCACAGTTGTATTTCCCCCATAGAGTTCAAAACTTAAACACGTCTTAAAGAACAAGAGTTTTGGCCCTTGTTCCACATCGTGGCCTGTTCATATTCATAGTGCAAATAGATATTGTCTGAAGGAACATCTCTGCTAAACTTGGCTTTAAGCCATCAACAATTGACGAAACGACTGTATTTTTCCTATATGGTTCAATAGGTTTTATAAATTCTTTAATTAACCAGATTTATGGCCCTTGTTTAACGGTGTGGATTTTCAATTTTATCGTTCAACTAGATATTGCCCGAAGGAACATATTTACAAAATTTGGTTTTAACCCATCAAAAATTGACGAAGCTTGCCCCAAACGTATTTTCCCATAGGCTTCAATACATTGAAAAGATAGCAAGTGCCATACATCTGCTATTTGAAGTCATGACCACTTCATATTCAGAACACAATATAGTGTGCCGAAAGGAACATATCTGCCTAATTTGGTTTTAATCAATCAACAAATGGCGAATCGTGCCACAACTGGTGACAGACAGATGACAAACAGACAAATCATGATTGTATAAACTCACCCACGTTAACTAAGAATTAACTACATTTCGGTTGCGTCCAGCTAATAATGAATTCCAATCGATAAAGAAATAAATACAGCCTTTATATCGGCCCACTATTAAAATATGGGAATTCAACTCATTGCCCGATTGCGTAACATTGAGATATAACAATGTTGAAATAGTGGGATCATATTAGTTACACCAGTGATTAGCCGTGGGTACAGGCTGCTACTACCCCTCAGTAATGTCACATGACCAAATGCTGTTATTTGATTGGTTAAGATCAGGGATGGGTGATCTGGTATTTCCCTCACGCTAGGGCAATACCACACGGTATGCCCCGCGTAAAGAACATGTTTTAGTTTTACTGCGCAGCTAGCCATAAAGCTCTTAATAATAATATGCATGTTGCTAAAAGGGCAGATACGCGCCCGCTTCGGAATTGTTGAATTTCAAGATTTCAAGTGACTCAATTTCAAGACAATTATACGGGAACGTTGTTGCATATTTGGAAACTAATTTGACGGGAGCTGTTGCTGCAGGAAGGTTTTATATCCCGCAAAACACTTGTAGTCGAATAGCGAATGCATTGCTTGACAAATTAATCATAGCCATAAAAACGGCGAGTTAATTATCGATCGCAATCTTGTACATTTCTTCGTGAAGTGATAATAATGATCCGCGTGACGAGCATATTGCATACGGAAATCAACATACCGATGTGAAATGGATTACTCATGGAATTAATTGTAGAAGTAATTAGTCTATGGTAAGCCCATACAGAAGTATGATGTTATTCTGGATTAACTCTATAGCGTGAACACGACCATAGACGCCGTTCTTGACGTACAGCCATGGCAAAAAAGTGTCAATTTCACTCTTGCAGAACTAGCCTAGAGATGTTTACTTCAAGAATTGCTTATCTGATTGTATTGTCACGTTATGATAAAATCTCTATCTACGACGTCTGAGGGGTAATGAATTCGTTACGCCAGTGTTTTGACGGGACTACAGGCTGTTTCCACACACGCAAACACTTATATTTCCCTCGCTACGCTCGGGAGATACAACGTTTGTGCGTGTGGTAATATTATCACACACGCAAATGTCGTTGAGCCTAGCGAGGGAAATATATATGTTTCCTATCTTTAAGCTACGATTCCATAAGAATGGATGCGGGTGCGGTAGGCATATGCGTTTTGGTGTGCGGAATTCCCACGTTGTTCGCTTCCATATAATATATACGTTTATTCTTTCATTTCGCTGGAGAGACCAAGAGGAAAACATGCCTGTGACAATACGCGTGCTTAAAGTACAGGAACACCCTCAACCTTCAACGTCATTTTATGGATCCCAACGCGGGCGTGAGAGGAGAGCGTCTGAATCGCTACATGTAGCATTTCAGGAAATCGCTTACACATGTCGTTCCGCGTCCGCGCATATGGAATCACATATATTGGCAGCTTAGCAGCTGTAGGCCGTGGGTTTGCTGAAGCGGCGTGTCCTCATTGTTTGTAAACATACTGTCACCGCAACTGTCAGCTGATCTAGCTTTTCTACACGGTTATGCTTAATCCATTTCATATTGATATGTTGATTAATGTAACTGACACGCTCGTCACACTTAAAGATGCCATATATTGGCAGATCAATATTCTCGGGTTGCTAGCCATAAAGCTCATTAGCCTATAATAAAATGTCTGTCTCTAAAATGGCAGATATGCGCCCGATTCGGCATTTTTGACAATCAAGTGTCTCAATTTCAAAACACCTATACTGGAAAGTTGTTGCATATTTTGAACCTAATTTGACTGGGTGCATGCTGTTGCTGCAGCGAGGCTGTGCATCCCGCTTCTATAACGAATTTAATACCCGACAGAGCGATGACTTTATCATACCTATCAAAACGGCGAGTTAATTACCATCAACCTGTTACATATTTCATCACAACGCGAGAATACTGATCTGCCACCAATATGTCATCTTTAAGTCTGACGAGCGTGTCAATTACGTTAATCAACATATCCATATGAAATTATGGCATACATATAGGTGTAGAAAAGCTAGATCAGCTGACAGTTGCGGTGATAGTATGTTTACAAACAACAAGGACACCACTGCTTCAGCAAACCCACGGCCTACAGTAGTCCGAGTTCTCTGACACCACCATACACAGATTCTGATACGGCGGGTGAGATATTTCACCCGGCGTATCAGAATCGGCATAGGCTGGAGTTGGGGAAACTCGAACTACTGAACTAGGCCTACATATACTAATGACACCAACAAATCCGGCACTGGAACGTCACTTGAACTGGATGATACTAAGCGCTTTTAGTCTTTACTCTACAATATAATGGTCCATACTGCGACAGCTATAGACAGATTTAACTGCGTTTGGCTTTGCTGTCGAGATGTTTAATTCACAAATTGCTTATCTAAATGTCACGTTGTGATCAAATATCTTCCTCAGACGCCTGTGGGGTAATGCATTCCTTACATCAGTGTTGTGTGTGTGTGTGTGGGGGGTGGGGGTGGGTACATGATGTTACCACACGTGCAAACAATTATATTTCCCTCGCTACGCTCAAGGAAATATAAAATGTATTTCCCTTGCTGCGCTCGGAAAATACAACGTTTGCGCGTGTGGTAACAGCCTGTACCCACGGCTAAACACTGGTTATAACTAATAGTGTCTTTTGATTAGCATAAACTTCTATCAGGGGTACATGCACCAAATGTTCTTAGGGTGGGTGGGGGGGGGGGGGGGGGAGTCCGGCAGAGATATATAAGTATATATATGTTATTTCTTGTGTACTTGCACAGCTTGTCTATCCTACGGTACACCTCGAAACGAACTAAGGCCTGATTTATAAGTCGAACTTCTCTTGTGCCGTGCCAGCTAAATCTGCCTGAAAATGACAGAGTCCACTATATAAATCAACCAGTCGTCATTAGCGCGGCGCGACAGAAAGTTCGACTTATAAAACGGGCCTAAGAATGTTTCCAAGACAATTAAACGGACTGTTGAATATTTTGAACATAATTGGATTAAAAGATATTGCTGCCTAATGTCTTACATCCTGTTCAAAATTATACTAACAATCATATTTCTGTACTTATTTTGGAAACACGTTAAATTATTTAATAGCCATAGTGTACTACCTGTTACAATTGACTCTGATAACACAGCTTACTGGGCGGTTGCTGGGTCGACATTGAAACTATCAACACGGGTATCGGCCCAGCATCGGCCCAGTAAGCTGCGTTATCTGGGAGGTAGTCCGAGTCTGTTATAAACCTCAACCGGTCCTGCTTGCTGGACCAATACTGGACAAATATAACAATATCCCAGTAGCTCGCGTTACGAAGGCTGTTTCTATGCTTCGTTATTAATGGGACGTCCATCGACAATTTAGCTCAGGTTATACCAATGTATTATTTTGTTTTACAAACCCTTATAACAACGTTTCCATACCGAGAAAAAAGATAATGCTGGAATTTTAAGGCATTATTTTCAAGCTTCTTACATCTAGATATTTTTTGCAGCCAAATCCTTATCGCTTAGAATTCCTCAGAATTTTCTGTGACTCAATTTGCTTCCTGTAGCTTTGTTAACCATTTCATGGTCAAGTCGCTCGAAATGGCTTTGAAATGGTCATGAGAAAAGTCCATTTGCTGGCCAAGAGAAGATGAGTTTTGATATTTTACCACTGAAATGGCTGGCTCGTTAACGAGCCAGCCATTTCAGTAGTAAAATATCAAAACTCGTCTTCTCTTGGCCAGCAAATGGACTTTTCTTAACGAGCCAGCCATTTCAGTGGTCATTTTTAAAAAATATCTTCCCTTGGTCTGCAAATGGATCCTCACAGAGAAAACGTGTTGCATTTTCTTGATCAATCTTGACAATTAACATAATGAAAGTATTAATACTGTAGTAGCTTGAAACTTCTGAGCTGAAATTGTGCATTATTTTTATTTTTTCCCCATCTGCGATCTTGTTTTTTGGGTAGAAATTTCCGTAAAACAAAACATTAAACTGGTCTAGCCTCATGGATCATAGTTCTATCTTGGAAGCATCTGGGAGATGATCATATGAAATGATAACAGATCTTCCAATCCAATTATATCCAAAATGTTCAACAGCACATTTCTTACAGCTTTTTCAAAATTGTACTATCTAACATGTTTCTGTGTTTGTTTGGCAACAAGTTTTTTCCGAGCTGTAGGCTTACTGCAAGCATCCGTAGCGAATCATCCTTAGAATTACGACCTACCTGACATCCTTTCTACGGAATATCACTTCGCAGTTACACTTATTGCATCCATCCCAAACTACAGTCGCCCAGGGTGGGCAGAATGGCGAGTCAACAGTATCCCATAATTCCATATTCACTCCAAGCGAGACATGGACGAGCGTTACCAAGAGAATGCACAGGGCAAAGCCCGTACTAATAAGCCAAGTCATTGTCAAATTTTCGCTAAATTAGATTTTTTAATATATATTTTGAAAACGTAGGTCTGATTTTAACTTGTAATGAAGTATTTAGATAAATATGTTGTCCGCGTTTCGTCATCTATATACACAAGAATATGCTAGAAAGGTGGCATAAAACAAGAAGCTTCCGCAACCAGTAAGACTGCCCGATAGTTCTGCCAAATGCAACAAAGAGATACAGAAAAACAATTAACCATCTAAAACTCGCAGACCAAAAACGACAAATTAATTTTTTAGACAATGAATATCCTGTTGAATATTTTGAAACCAATTTTACTGGGATTTGTTGCTGCCATCAGGCAGCAACATTTCCCAGCCAAATTAGTTCCAAAATATTCAACAGCTCACCTATAAATAATTTCCATATAACTAAGACTTTGGAATTTTTCACGGGCTAAAGCGTTGTTAGATGATAGGTTAGTTTTTATTGCGCTAAATTGCAATAGGCAACCAACCCTTCACTAATCACCCGCCCTACCCCCACCACCACCCCATGGTTAACTAGCTAAATGATGATTGATAATGAATCGCCATTTTCCAATATTCAGTTTGCCTTCCTATGGTAACTATTGCTAACCGTTAGAATATTATTTCTAAACGCTGTTACTGTCTTCACAGCAAATTTAGCAACGCCATTTACCGAAACTAATCTCCAAACAAGAAACTTTTGTGAAATGGACTTTAGGCAAAAAGGACAAATATTGGTTAACAAGGCCTACTATTTTCATTTCGGAGAAAGGTCGCCACGTTAATTGCACCACTTATTAGCGATTGGTTCAACTACAACGCGCACTTTACAGCAAATATATAGTCCGGGAGCCAAATTGCTCTATGTGGTCAAAAATGAGATGTACCCTCAACTATTTGCTCCCATTGCGTTGATGTTATTTTATGATAGATGCATCCATCCTGCATCATAATTGGGACGGTGTATAAAAATTTGAGCCGGCGAACATTCTCATTTTGAACAAAATGCATGTCACAAGGGCAATTATTTTTAGAAATCACGAATAGCAGTACATTTGGTCACTGATTCTTTAATATCCAGGATATAGATTTCGTATTAGGCAATATTAATTCTCAAATGTCCATAATTAGCTTAGACATGCCGAAACGTATAAGAGTGTCCGCGTTTATAAAATATCACCTATAGTGTGTTTAAAGTAGTAAAATAATGCCTTCATTTTGAGATTTTTTCAGCTATGTTTTAAGCAATAACATTGTTGATACTAGATCTAGGGATCTGAAATTCTCCCCAAAACTCCCCAGTTATATTGGTATAATTACAATTTAAACGAGTACCATTTTTTTCTTTTGCCTTTTTTGATATTGTAATAAAACCTACCCCTACCCCCAAACAAAAAATAACGTAAATTACAAAAAGTAGTGCATGTGCTACAAATTACATAATTACTTTACTGCTAACAAAATTATGAACTATTCACACAAAACAACAACAGGCAACATGGTTCTATACACATGAACTTTTTGTCACACGATATACAGTCACACCTGTCTATAGTGACCACCATGTGGGCCTTCAATATGTGGTCGGTTTCCTTTACTGTCGAAATTTAAAAAAACCCAGGTTCCTTCGCCGGCCAAAAGAAAATATGGACGCGGACATTTTCAATGCATATTTGCTTCCCAAAAGCATACTTTTGTAAATTCTCTACTTATTCAGACTGGTGCGACAAATAATCCAGTCAGTTTAATAGTAAACGTTAATTCCTGGCTGTCATGAAGGGGTGTTTCTCGGAACAGAGCTGAAACCATTTCTGGCTGGTCTGACCATTATTGCTTTTACTGGGTCATAACCTTACCAGCAAATAAACATATATGATGCAATGAACCTGTCTATTGTGACCACCTTCTTCATTTGAACAAAAATACTGGTTCATTAAGCTATCTAGGATACAAATGATTTGCATAAATCAAATGGCCGTCTTTTATGGCTAATTCTTGGAGGCCTACATTGCCATCGTTATATAGCTACATGCTATACAGCGACGACAATGTAGGCCTTCAAGAAGTAGCCATAGAAGACAGACATGTGTCCATGGGGTTGATTGTATGTATGTTGATTAATTAATTCTGGCATATAAACATGTCTGTATGTTATTTTGCAGGTTTGCTGGTAATTGATGCTCCACTACTGTGCAACTAATCACGAAATCTGAACAATGGCAGAACTGTTACCTAGTCCGACGAAGAAAAAACGACCACAACATACAAATTACGAGCAGTGTACAAAGTGCCAAACAGTAAAAGATGAGCCATTAAACAATGTGACACGTGCAAGCTATAATACTATTTTAACAGTTATAAAAGCAAAGAGCGATGGTATATCACGAAGACTAGAAATTGACATTCAGAATGAAAATGACTTCTTTCGAAATAACCCGAAATGGCATCGAACATGCCGTGCGACTTGGACTAGCATAATGAACATTGTACCTAATGAACCTGAATTAACATTTGAGAAAGCATGTCCAGTGACTAGAGCCTTGACGCCCACATTTGACTATCAGCATATGTGTGTGATATGTGGCAAAGTGAAGCTTTTTGGGAAGCGCAAACATCACACTTTGAGTCGTGTTGAAACTGTATCAGTCCAAGAGACAATATATATTAATGCTATCGAGAAACCTGATCATTCAATACATTTACGTATTCAGGGCGATTGCGAACAGCCAATAGATATGGTGGCAAAGGAAGTTAGGTACCATAAACATTGCTATGACAGTTTGCGTCACAGTTCAAAGCCTCGTACTGATGTCAACCCATACAATGCCGCTTTTGATATTTTAATTGATGAAATAAGTGATAACATACAAATGGGTAACTATACCATATATCTACTCTGCGAGACATGTATCAGAATAGGCTTATTGACGCAGGCTTGGACAACAACAAAGCTGAACAATATACTAATTACAGCCTTAAATTTCGATTACAGAGCCGTTTTGGTAATCAGATTGTGTTTATTCCACAGACCGGACCAGTATCAGATATCGTGTGTAATGCAGAGCTGTCAGCTGCAGAACTACTTAAAGCATGGCAGACCTTAAAACGTGATGTTGATGAGAACTATATCCCTGTAGGGACAGATGGTGATAGAGTGGGTGTAGATAGCTTAGACAGTGAAACAAAGCTTGCATTCAGAGTTGCACAGAAAGTTAAGGCAGACATGAAGGACCTTAAGGCTAAATTTCGTAGGGATAAGTCAGAACATTGGAACGTAACATTTGAACAAGCTTTAGAAATTGTGCCTGTCAGTTTGTATAACTTAATTGCTTTTCTGATTTCTGATGCTAGTTTTGATGAAACAGATAGCGCTGGTCGTGTTCTCATTGATCGAGATATAGCTGCAAGATCTATTTCTCTTAGTACCCATGAAACTGTGCTAAATCTTGCTCAAGATATACTTTATGCTGCAACAGGTGTGCAGACTCCACAGCATGTTGGCCTGGCTGTGCATGTGTACCACAAAACTAGGAGTAAGGATGTGATAACAGTTTTATAAACAGACTGGGATTGTGCATCAGTTATGATGAGCTCCAGAGATTACTCACATCAGTTGCTATAGAAATTAATGAACAATCAGGTGATGACGATGTGTTTATTCCATCAAACATAGTACCTAAACAGTTTACACAGTTTGCAATTGACAACCTTGATTTTTCGGAGTGCACACTAGATGGGTCAAGCATGCATGTGACTAGTATGGTTATGTTCCAGAAATCCACACAGGAGAAGCTACATGGCGGTGCATTTGGTAATGTGCCTACACATATTAGTCGTAGACGTAGTTTGCAGGGAACATCCTGTGAACATTCACTCCAGTCATTAGTAAGCACTCGGACATTCACAACTTTGAAGCGCAAAATGACCCCAGGAGTTGGTATTGACGTAAACAAATTACTAGAACAATATGTCAGCGAAATGCCCAATATAAACCTCTGTTGGAACCTTCTTCGTCTTTGCCCAACAAAACTTCTTGAGGTAGAAGTTGACTGTCCGAGTTGGAAGGCATTCCAGGCAACACTGACCGACAAACAGATCCCTTTAACTTCTATCGGCTACTGTCCCTTTCTTCGTGAATCACCAACTAATGCAGATGTCGTAAGCCAAGCACTGAAGATATGTATGAGGACAAGTCAGAAGTTAGGGATTACTCATACAGTAGTGACACAAGATGAAGCCATCTATGAGATAAGTTATACGATACGCAAGAATAATCCAGATGAGTAATCCGGCTTAATTCTACGACTTGGCGGGTTCCATCTTCTCATGAACTATCTTGGAGCAGTGGGATAGATCATGCGTGGTAGTGGATTAAAGGAACTGTTTACCAATAGTAAGATATTAAAAGATGGCACAGCAGAAAAGGTGTTATCGGGTAAAGGATACTACTACCAGGCAGTTAACTCACATATGCGCGTCTACGAGGCATTGGTATCCTTGAGATGGGAGGCATTTGAAGAGTGGGTCATAGAGCAGGGATTAGATCTCGATATTATGGCAGAAATCAGTGATGTGATGACGATTTTAGGCGATCAAATGGATAACAATGATTCTATGGCTTCCTTAACAGTACGTGACTTTGACAAATATCTAGATCATGTGAAAATGTTAATGAATCAGATGGATATGATGAAGCAGAATTCTAATACTTGGATATTCTGGATGAACTATACAAGCATGATAGAAACTCTACTTTCATTCATACACGCAGAACGTGCAGGAGTATGGCAAGAGCACCTATCTGCAACTGCTCGAATGGCAGAGTATATTGCGTCAGCAGACCACTTAAAATACATCAAAGCGGTTGTGTGCTATTTGGAGGAAATGAGAAACCTACCTATTCAGGCACCACATATTCATGAGGAATTTGATTTAGGGCATTTCACAGTAAAGCGATCGACAGGTGTATTTAATTCGTTATGGACTGATATGGGTCTTGAATGTTCTCAGAATTGTGATGCAAAAGGCAGACCTGGTCAGGCAGGGTTGCGAGGAGTTACTATGAACAGTTGTGTACAGGAAAAGTGGTTCCGGACCTTGCCATTTACTGCTGCCATCTCAAGTGCGATGAAGGAAATGCTAAACATTCATGAGACAGACGGTTCGCATCATGACGACAATAGAGCAACTAAGAAAAGAGAGCTTGTAGCACGTGACCGTGTAATTTCAACCATGAAAAATGGTGACATTATAAACCCTTTCACATATACTGGAACAGACCTTGTACGTATATCTGATGGCATGGTAGCAACAGAAAAAGTAGTAAATGACCGTATCAATGCTAGTACAAAAGGATTAGAGTCACTGCAGGAATTTATCATGACCGGCACTACCACTAAGGTAAATTTGTGTACCTTTCATAATCTTATATGTAAAAAGAAACCATTGAAAACCATTGCACGTGATACCGTTACTACAAATGAGATAGTTTCACTGAAACGAGTAGTACTAGAAATAGACAGAGGCATACACAATATCAAACTTAATGAGTTGTTAAACTATGAACTGCATAATTACCCTCTGGCTATAGCTCAAGTCAATCCTGTGACTAATTCCATATCATTGAGAAGTGGCAACAAATCCTTTCTGTTGACAGTTCTTAAAGAGAAATGTGGACTTAAAGAATGGCCGGAGACAATCGCGGGTTCTAATAGCAAGACTGGTGTAATAACAGATACAATGTCATTGGTACGGACGCATAGGCCTTTTGATAATGAACTTAGTGAAAACTACGCTAAACGTATTCTAAAGAGTGTTATTCAAAGTGTGAAGTGTGATGAATACCATCTAGTGGCAGATAGGTATGATGGCTTGTATGTTGAAGATGATGTATTAAGTGTGAAGTGTGATGAATACCATCTAGTGGCAGATAGGTACGATGGCTTGTATGTTGAAGATGATGTATTAAGTGTGAAGTGTGATGAATACCATCTAGTGGCAGATAGGTACGATGGCTTGTATGTTGAAGATGATGTATTAAGTGTGAAGTGTGATGAATACCATCTAGTGGCAGATAGGTACGATGGCTTGTATGTTGAAGATGATGTATTAAGTGTGAAGTGTGATGAATACCATCTAGTGGCAGATAGGTATGATGGCTTGTATGTTGAAGATGATGTATTAAGTGTGAAGTGTGATGAATACCATCTAGTGGCAGATAGGTACGATGGCTTGTATGTTGAAGATGATGTTTTAAGTGGTATTAGTTTAAAAACATCAAGCGGATGTAAAGATCGGCGTGGAGAGTCATCCAAGGAATATCAGATATGCATTGGACATTCTATTAAGCACTGGGATGACATTGTGTCAAACAGTAAGAGCAAGGCGTGTCTCCAGAAATTTTTGTTTGAACATTGGTCTAGACAGAGCCAACTCATTCCTCAAGGATCAGCATTAGCTCTAGGTTGTGGTTTTGATGACAGAACGAGTGTGAAAATTTTTCGAGGCCAGTCTGAACTTGATTCATTGGAAGCAGTCACTGATGATGTTGACATACTGAAGTTACTATCAAGTACCCAGGAAGAAACAGATACACGTGTGTTTTTACATATTGCAGCTTGTGTGCAGACTGGATGCTCCCGTGTTTTGCTACAAGCGTCAGATACTGATATCGTAGTCATTGCTCTTTATATGTATACACGCCTTTCTCTGCGAGGATTAAAGGAACTTTACATACAAACCAAGGACTATTACATTCCTATTCACGAGATTATCACAGCGATTGATATAAAGTTCAAGATCAAGTTCAAGATTATTTATTTTGATATAGAATATACATTTACAGTTTCACAACAGGTAGTCCACCAAAGGCAGAGCCTATGTGGCGGTGGACCCCTACATATAACATATAACATATAACAACAACAGTATAGGACATGAGAATACTGAATACATACGGTTAACATGTTATAGTCCTATATATACATATAGTTAACTGTCTCGCTGCCAAGCCTCTGCAGTCTACATTTTCCATGGAGCCTAACTCAGGCTATGCTGAGTACCTCTAAAACAATTTGACCAAACGTTGTCGGTGGCTAAGCCACAAGCAACTTTCAGTCAAATTTTTCTAGAATACTCAGCCAATCCAGAGTCATTGCCAATTGGAGTTATTGTCCGCTTCCAGCAGTCCAACAGTTAATAGACGTATGACAATTTACATTTTTACAGGGAAAGACATGACAGAGGGATGTGTGCTTATCTTGCTTAAGTTAATAATTCTATATTACATATTCTTATTATCAATGACAAAGTATTTCTTAGGCTGTGATGGTAGAGTTAGTTGTTTGGTAGTTACCATTATGACAGATATTCTTCTTATTATTAATATTATTATTATTATTATTATTTGTTCTGGTGACTGGGTGCAAGTATGAGAATAGCATGCCATGATGGTGTGTGTTTTCCAGAGTCTAGTAGGTTTCTATAATCTTCTTTTTGATATTCTGCTTAAAGTACTGTAGCTTTATGATGGCTGTGCGTGTGTTTGTGTCTGTATTATTCCATAACTGAATTGCTTTGTATGAGGGTTTTTGTTGTGCTGCTTTTGTTTGGTGGTGTGTTGAATGGAGGTTATCTCTTGTTCTTGTGTTGTGAGGATGCAATTGTGTATTGAGCATAAAAATGTTAGATAAGGATGAGGGTAAGTTGCCATTGTGGAAGTCCCTTAAGATTGTGTATAGTTGGAGCCCTCCTATGTCCTCAAGTTTTAAGACCTTTTCTGATTTAAAGATATCCTGGCCACCTGCTGTTTGTGAAAATAGTTTAATAGATTGCTTTTGCAGAGATTTTAGTTTTTTTAGTCTAGCTTGAGATGTATTAGTCCAGATAGCATTGCAGTAGGTGATGTGAGGAAGTATCATTGTGCAGTACAGGGTTTTAATAATATTAGGTGTTAGATAGGGTTTCAGTCTGCGAATGATGCCAATGCTTTTTGCTACCCTAGTAGTAATAATTTCAATATGCTTCTCCCATGTTAAATTTTTGTCCAGATATACTCCTAAAAACTTAGCATATTGTGCTTCTTGAATTATCTGGTTGTCGATATAGAGGTTTGGGAGAGCTATTTCTTTTAGTTTCTTAGATTTTGTGAATAGTATATAATTAGTTTTTGATACATTTAAGGACAATTTGTTTACTTTAAACCAGTCTATTAATTTTGCCATTTCATTATTGACATTTTTGTATAGAATTTCTATATCCTTGTGGCTGCAGAAAGCATTTGTGTCATCTGCAAAAAGTATTAGTGAGAGATGTTTGCAGACTTTGGGTATGTCATTCATATATAGGAGAAACAGCAGGGGCCCAAGAACTGAACCTTGGGGAACACCACAGACTATATTTTTGTATTCAGAGATAGCCCCATTGAATTGTACACACTGTTCCCTGTTTGACAGGTAACTCTGTATCCAGTTCAATGCAGTACCTCTTATTCCATAGTATGCAAGCTTTTGCAGTAAAATTGTATGATCAATTGTATCGAAGGCTTTGGAAAGATCCAAGAATACACCTAGCGTATGTTCATTATTCTCAAGGGAGGTTGATAATTTTTCTATCATATCCACAATGGCAAGCATAGTAGAGTGTTTTTCTCTGAAACCATATTGAGAAGGATATATGATTGAGTTTTTGTTTAGATATTTAGTAATTCTACTAAAATACAGCTTTTCTAAGAGTTTTGAGAAAAGTGGAAGTACCGAGACTGGCCGATAATTAGTAAAGTCAGATACATCTTTAGCTTTGTATATGGGTGTCACACGTGCAACCTTTAATCTTGATGGAAATACTCCCTGTGTAAGTGAGAGATTACAGATGTGGTCCAATGGTGTTAGTATTTCTGTTACACAGTGTTTAAAAATTTTCCATTTGAAATTATCGATTCCAGCACTTTTAGCTGTGTTAATTTGCATTAGTATTTTGTAGATTTCGTGAGTATCTGTTGGATTTAGGAAAATAGAGTGTTGATAACTACCTGTTAGAAAGTCCGTTATATGTATGTTCGAGCTGGGTTGAATTTTTTGTGATAAATTAGGACCAATGTTAGTAAAATACTCATTAAATTTGTCTGCTATTTCTTTTTTGTCGTTAATGACTCTATTATTATAAATAAACCGTGATGCTTCAGTATTGGGTTTTTTCTTATTTAGTAATGATTTAATCAGTTTCCATGTTTCCTTTATATTATCTTTTTGTTCATCAAATTTATTATGAAAATAATGTATTTTTGCTGTCCTAATTATCTGATTTAGCCTGTTTCTATATTTCTTGAACTGTGAGTCATTATACTTTGTCGGATATTTAATAAAATTCAGATATAACTTGTTTTTCTTGTGACAGGCAGCTATCACTCCTCTTGTAATCCATGGTTTAGTAGGATTTTGTTTAAATTTCTTAATATTTTTAAGTGGAAACGATGCCATGATGCTCCCATTACTACATGCGTTACATGGGTGTGACACGACTAGCTTCTTCTATGGAAAGGGTAAACGGAGCTTTTTCAATATATCATCTCACTTCAAATCAGACCTTGCAAGCATTTGCTGTCAATTAGAAGAAGACGGTATCAGTGAACGCTTGCTACAACGCGCTACAACTGTCGCACAATCACTAACAATTGCGGTTTACCACTCAGATACATTTTCATGCCTTAACGAACTGAGACGACGCTTGTATGCGAGAAAAAGGACACTACAGTTACTGCCTCCAACAGATGATGCGTTTCAGCAACACATGTTACGAGCAGTGCTTCAAACCTATATTTGGGTTACAGCCATGCAAACACGCCCCTGTATTCCTTCTCCATGTAACTATGGGTGGATTTCCGTGGACAGTGGTGTCAAACCCATACTAATGACAGGACATGTGTTCCCCCGGCTATGCAAGGAAATCTCTTCTGTAATTGCAAGCAGATGTGTGCAAAGAACTGTCCGTGTGAACGTAAAAAAGTGCCTTGTGACACAGCATGTTCATGTAGAGGTGGTCTCAACAAATGCGTCCGCTTACGGCTTGATGATACAGACGATGATGATGAATAGAAATATATACAAAGTTCAATGATAAGCATGGAAACAAATAACTATAATTGAATAACTTCCGACTTTGACAGAATAAGTGCACATGAGGAGGGAGAATAGCTTTGCATCAGAGATTGATGCTGTTTCCTAGCTAAAAGTAATGTCCAATTCAATGCAACGTAATTACAGCTATGATAATAAAATATTTAGCACAAAATATTAGCTGAACAAACCAACCACCTTGAACACATTTTGATGGACTTCATGGTGGTCGCTATAGACAGGTTTGATTGTGTAAGATATGATGTAAAGTACCTAAGTATACAAAACACGATTCATATTGTCTCGTGTGAGAACAATTCATAATTTTGTTAACAGTTAAGCAATTTGTAGGACCGGAGATACTTTTTGTAATTTTCTGTCAGTTTCTATAATTTTGGGGTTAGGGGTACGTTTTATTAAAATATAGGAAAGGGCAAAAGGAGAAAATGGGAGTGGCTTAGAGTTTTATTATCCCACTATAACTGGGCAGTTTTGGGGAAAATCTCAGATACCTAGATCAAGTATTAACAAAGTTGTCGCTTAAAACATAGCTGGAAAAATCTCAAAATGTAGGCATTTTTCCACTAATTTAACAAAGTTTATGGGATATTTTCTAAACGTGGAAACAGTAATAAGTTCCTGCAACTTTATATTAATTGGGGTTATTATAGACATAATATTGCCATGTATTAAATATATATCCTGGATATTAAAGAGTCAGTGACCAAATGTAATATTATTCGGGTTTTTTTTAAATAATTGCCCTTGTGACATGCATTCTGTCCAAAACAAGAATGTTCGCCAGCTCCAATTTTTATACACCGTCTCAATTATGATGCAGGATGGAGGTATCTATCATAAAAAAACATCAAAACAAAGGGAGCAAGTTGTTGAGGGTAGACCTTATTTTTGCTGCCTGGCTCCTGGACTAATACGTGATAGATCTAAAAACGTGCTTCAAATTGGCAAAATTATCCGCATATGGCCTAATTGCGGTGTTGTTTCTTTTGACGTTGGGAGATCCATCGCATAGGCCTATTAGTCATCAATTATGTGTACAGCATTCACAAAATCAGTTATTATATTCACAAAATCAGTTATTATATTCCCATAATTGTTTTTGTGTATATAGGTCCGTGACAAAATTAGGCTAATTGCCACATTAAATGAAAGAATGGATGAATGAATGGATGGACGGATAGATGGATGGATGCGATGGCACACCATCGCAAATCCCCACCCACCCAGGTTATCAGCAAATGCTTTCGCCAACTTCGAGATTCTGCACAACCATCGCCCACCCCACCCCAGGTGCGGCGAGTAATGTAAACATCGCCTCGCAATCCGAAATCATGAGTAGTAACTCACATAGCAAATATGGTTGAATTGCGCAAACTTTGCCGTTCTGCCCCAGTCATCACCACCACCACCCCACCCATCACTCGGTGATGGATGCATGGATGGATGGATGAATGGATGGATGGATGGATGGATGAATGAAAACAACTAATGGAGTGTCACTATATGCAAGTGTCACTATATGCAATAGCGTTATCTATTTCTATCTATGCCCCGCCCATTTCTAGGTAAGCTCCGCCCATGTTTTGTGCGAGTTGGTTTAGTTGGTTTATATACGTTGATTCCTGAATTCCCAGATTACCAATTGTAAGGTAACCGCTGTTGAATATATTGAAACTAATTTGACTATGCGCTGTTGCTACGCATGGCTCCAAATCAAATTAGTTTCAACAAAGTATTGAATAATAAATTTCCCAAGTGCCATAGGACTTACCTGACTGATGAGGAACTGTAAACATGTTTACATAAATTAATACACAACAAGCACCATTGGTCAATTGGACACGCATAACTGTTGCCATAGACCAATGGTCATTATCATTATTGACCAATGAGGCAATCAACCTTACCATTAATGGCTAACAATGCAAGTATCACTGGCACAATTAACGAATGGGACAAGCAGTATTTATTAAAAGGACAAGGGTACCTGGTGCCACTGACCAATGGAAACATGGTCCTTGGCCTTATTGAGCAATGAGTCATTGACACAATTTACCAATAGGCATAGTTGTTGTCAATGACCAACAAGAGCACGGAGTCCTGGCATTATTGACCAATAAGGCAAGTGTTACAGACATAATTGACCAATGGATGAAGCACCTTTGGTCAATGTGGCAACCGTAGTTGATGCCATGGAGAAATGTTGCAAGGATCCTTTGCATTATCGAGAAATGAGACACAATCTCTGACACTAATGACCAAGAAATCGCATGTCATTTGCGTTACTGAGCAATGGGATAAGAAACGGTTGTCAACGTGGAAAGAGTAACTGCAAAGAGAAAACAAAGTCTGTGTCTGCTTGCCACTATTGACCACCAGGGAAAGCTTCATTGACTCATGGGACATGCATAACAGATGAGAATTACCATTAGGGAAATGGTCATAAACAAAAATTTGATCCGGTAATACAAAGATATTGATGTCCTTGACATCATTGACTAATGTTCAAGAAATGTACCATTGGCCAATGAGGCAGCTATCCCTGATACTATTGACTGGTTCAAGTGTTCCAACAGATGACATTTACCAACAGGACAATGGTCAGTCGAAAATTTGGATGCGATGCAAGAATATTGGTGTTCTTGACATTATTGACCAACAGGAAATGTACCCTTTGCCAATTGGTCAGCGATCCCTGACACTACTCACCAATGGTTCCAGTGTCTCAATACTGACATTTACCAAAATTACAATGGTTACAATCAAACCTCTGGATGAGGAAATGCAAGAACATTGGCATCCCTGACATTATTGACCAACAGGAAACGTATGATTTATCAATGGGGCGGCCATCACTGACAGTAGTAAAGGAACATGTATTCCAAACCCATTAACAATGGACCTTTCTGGTTCTAGCTATGCCCTGCCCATCTCTAGCTAAGCTCCACCCACACCTCACTTGTGATGGGATCGATCGATCTCTGAACATCCCTGAATATCAATTTCCAAAAAACTACACAGGTTCGCTGTTGAATATTTTGAAACTAATTTGACTGGGTGCTGTTGCTGCCCAAGGCAGCAACAGCGTACAGTCAAATTAGTTTCAAAATATTCAACAGCATGTTTATTAAATAGCAAAGAATTACAAAGACATACAATTCATAAAATGTGTCGGAACATTTGAGATCTGGTGACGGTCGATATGGAACCCTTTGACGTAATGATTATGACGTCATCATACAAGCCCTAAACTGATTATGACGTCATACGAGGTCTGATGATGGATGGATACTCTGAAAAGGTGAATTGCCAAAATATGTCAGATGTATTTTTCAAAATGGGTTCAATACACAAAAACGGCTTAAAGAACCAGAGTTATGCCCTTTTTCAAGCCATGGCCTGTTCATATTTATAGTGCAAATAGATATTTAACGAAGAAAAATATCTCTTAAATTTGATTTTAATCTATCTAAAATTGATGAAAGAAACATATTTTCCACATATGTGTCAATAGTTTAATGAACCAGATTTATTGCCCTTGTTTAAAGGTGTGGCCTCTATATTCATCGTTCAAATAGATATTTGACTGAAGGACCACAGAAATGTATTTTCCTGATAGGAGTTCAATACTTAAAAACGTCTTAATGAACAAAAGGTGTCCCTTGCTTACCCCTTTGCTGCATGTAAAGGCCCAGGCTGACCCGCTCACTCCAGACTTTAATGGCCCAGGCCACCACATACTTTACCAATGGCAATGATAGCAAAATCTTTCCTGGCAGAGTGCCGCTAGACGTCTGTGTTAAGAAGGTATATTTGTGTGGTGAAATACGGTACCAGTATATGCATTGAAGTTATTACGGTTATTTTAAGAAGATTGCCAGCTTGCTCAGCCACCAGATGCAGTAAAAAATCTTGTCATAGGGCATTTGAGATTTAATTGATAATCGCATAGCATTGTCAGATATACCATTAAAGTATCGGGCGACCTGAGCTGTTTCAGTCTGGAGTGAGCACACATTTCAACAAAATTCGTTATGATTTTGAGAAAATTCTGAAAATTAATTTAGTCCACACAGAACGTTTTGTAACTATAGTCAGGCATGAGTGTTAAAGACGTAGCTATTTAGTTTTAATCAATTGATAAATGACGAAATGTGCTACAATTATAGTTTCTCCATAGGCTTCAATACCTTGAAAATAAAGCAAAGGCCATAACTCCGCTATTTGTTGGCGTGACCACTGAATCTTCATGGCCCAAATAGATACATTGAAAATATAGGGCCATAACTCTGCTTTTTGAGGGCTTTGCCACTTCATCTTCAGAGCCCAAATAGATATTGCCTAAAGGAACATTGCAATGGTTACAATCAAACCTCTGGATGAGGAAATGCAAGAACATTGGCATCCCTGACATTATTGACCAACAGGAAACGTATGATTTATCAATGGGGCAGCCATCACTGACACCATTCACAAATGGTTAAAGTGTAGTAAGGGAACATTTATTCCAAATCCATTAACAATGGATCTTTCGAGGTTTTAGCTATGCGCCGCCCATCTCTAGCTAACACCTCACTCGTGCTGGGATCAAGCGATCTCTGAGCACCCTGAATATCAATTTCCAACAAGAGTTTTAGTGAAACTCAACATACGCCAGCTGACATACTTGTTTGAAGAATGCTAAATTATGTGAAGTTTGTCTTTGATAACTCTCTAAGAAGGGGGGGGGGGGGGGGATTTCTATTAGGTACACATTTAGAATTCACTGCAAAGACATCACTAAGAAATACTTAACAGCTGCATTGATCATTACAATTACAAGACAATTTTGATGAATTTTAATCTTTCAAGGAAGATAACTCTGGCAAATATGGGTGGATTTTGCCAAAACGAAATTATGACACTTCGTCTACCCCTAAAACATCTGATGAATAAAAAATTGTGTGTAGGTTCAAAACTCTTCGAGATCTGGACCGGACAAGAAAATGTTGACAAATTTTAATCTTTCAAGAAAGATAACTTTGGAAAATATGGGCAGATTTTTCACTTCATCTATCCATATTAGATCCAATGAAAACAAGAAAACTTTGACAAATTTTGTATTTCAAGGGAGATAACTCTGACAATTATGAGGGGATTTTGCAGAAAGGAAATCATGACACTTCGTCTATACCTAACACATCTGCCGAAAAAAAATTGTAAATGTATAGGTTCAAGTCTTCAAGATCTGGCCCGGACAAGAAAATTTTGATGAATTTTAATCTTTCAAGGGAGATAACTCTCACGAATATGCGAGGATTTTATCGAAAGGAAATCATGAGACTTCGTCTATACCTAACACGTCTGCCAGAAAAAAAATTGCGAGTGTAGGTTCAAAACTCTTCGAGATCTGGCCAGGGAAAGAAAATTTGGACGAATTTTAATCATTCAAGGGAGATAACTTCCGCGAATATATGAGAATTTTGCCGAAATGAAATCATGACTCCCGCGAATAAGGGTGGATCATGCCAAAACAAAATCATGACACTTCAGCTATACGTACCACATCTTTTGAAGAAGAATTTGTGAGTGTGGGTTCAAAACTCTTCGAGATTTGGATCATGACTCCCGCGAATATGGACGGATCATGCCAAAACCAAATCGTGACACTTCGGCTATATGTACCACATCTTTTGAAAAAAGATTTGTGAGTGTGAGTTCAAAACTCTTCGAGATTTGGCCTGGACAAGACAATTTTGACGAATTTTAATCTTTCAAGGGAGATAACTCTGGCGAATATGGGCAGACCATGTCGAACAAAAATCATGACACTTCGCCTATGCATAACACATCTTCTGAAAAAAAAATTGTGAGTATAGGTTCAAAACTCTTCAAGATCTGTACTGGACAAGAAAATTTCGACGAATTTTAAGCTTTCAAGGGAGATAACTCTAGCGAATATGGGAGGATTTTGCCGAATCGAAATCATGACACTTCGTCTATAGGTAATATATCTGCTGAAAACAAATTGTGACTGTAGGTTCAAAACTCTTCGAGATCTGTCCCGGACAAGAAAATTTTGACAAAATTTAAGCTTTCAAGGGAGATAACTCTAGCGAATATGGGAGGATTTTGCCGAATCGAAATCATGACACTTCGTCTATAGGTAATATAGCTGCCGCAAAAAAATTGTGACTGTAGGTTCAAAACTCTTCGAGATCTGTTCCGGACAAGAATCAGACGGATGCATGGACACACGCACACACGGACGGACGGCAAGCGCCATCACATAATACGACACCGCTTTGCGCGGGCGTATAAAAAGCTACACAGGTTCGCTGTTGAATAGCATATTTATTAAATAGCAAAGAATTACAAAGACATACAATTCATACGTGTCGGACCATTTGAGATTCGGTGACGGTCGATATGGAACCCTTTGTGACGTAATGATTATAACGTTATCATACACACGCTGAGCTGATTATGACGTCATACGAGGTCTGATGATGGATGGATACTCTGGAAAGGTGAATTGCCAAAATATGCCACAGATGTATTTTCCAAAATGGGTTCCCATACACAAAAACGCCTTAAAGAACCAGCATTGTCCTTTTTCAAGCCACACTGTTCATATTTATAGTGCAAATAGATATTTGACGAAGAAGCATATCTCTTAAATTTGATTTTAATCTATCAAAAATTGATGAAAGAAACATATTTTCCACATAGGTTTCAATAGTTTAATGAACCCGATTTATTGCCCTTGTTTAATTAAAGGTGTGGCCTCTTTATATTCATCGTTCAAATAGATATTTGACTGAAGGACCACAGCAAATGTATTTTCCTGATAGGGTTCAATACGCCTTCATGAACAAAAGGTCCGTTGCTTACCCCTTTGCTGCATGTAAAGGCCCAGGCCACCCCGCTCACTCCAGACTTTAACGGGCCCAAGGCCACCACATACTTTACCAATGGCAATGATAGCAAAATCTTTCCTGGGAAGAGTGTGCTCCCTTTAGCCGCTAGATGTGTGTGTTAAGCAGGTATATTTGTGTGGTGAAATACGGTACCAGTATATGCGTTATTACGGTTATTTTAAGAAGATTGCCAGCTTGCTCAGCCACCAGATGCAGTAAAAAACTTGTCATAGGGCATTTGAGATTTAATTGATAATCGCATAGCATTGTCAGATATACCATTAAAGTATAGGGCGACCTGAGCTGTTTCAGTCTGGAGTGAGCAGACATTTCAACAAAATTCGTTTTTATGATTTTGAGAAAATTCTGAAAATTAATTTAGTCCACACAGAACCTTTTGTAACTATAGTCAGGCATGAGTGTTAAAGACGTAGCTATTTAGTTTTAATCAATTGATAAATGACGAAATGTGCTACAATTATAGTTTCTCCATAGGCTTCAATACCTTGACAATAAAGCAAAGGCCATAACTCCGCTATTTGTTGGCGTGACCACTGAATCTTCATGGCCTAAATAGATGTTGCCTAATGCAACCTTTCTCCCAAATTTGGCTTCAATCCATTGATAAATGGTGAAATTTGCCACAAATTAATTTTTCCCATATGCTTCAATACACTGAAACTACAGGGCCATAACTCTGCTTTTTGATGGCTTTGCCACTTCATCTTCAGAGCCCAAATAGATATTGCCTAAAGGAACATATCTGCCAAATTTGGTTTTAATCTATCAACAAATGTCGAAACGTGCCACAAACGATGACAGGCGACAGATGATAGATGGCAGACATACAGACAGACAAACCACGATTGTATAAGCTCACACAGGTGAGATAAAAAGTAAATAATTTTGAGTTTTTTCATATTTTGGGTGTGAAACGGTTAAGATCATTGGATAATTAAATTATACTTAACCCTTTAACCCTTACAGGCCAGAAATGACAGATTCTTTATGAAATAAGAAATATTCTATTGAATATTTTGAAACTAATTTGACTAGGACCTCTTGCTGCTATGGCAGCAACCGGTCCCAGTCAAATTAGTCTCAAAATATTCAACAGCTTCCCTGTATTGAAATTTAGACATTGTATTTCAAGAACAAGAAATAATGGACCTTTCCAGTATAAACTTCCATCAAATGATGTCATAATCAACTACATGACGCGTAGGATGATGTCATAATCAATGAATGACTCGATTTAGTCTGTCTTAAATGCTTAATAGTCGACAAATATACAAATTGTATGTATTTTCAATTTAATAAACATTCTCTTGTATATTTTGAAACTAATTTGGCAGCAACAGATCCCAGTTAAATCAGTTTCAAAATAGTCAATAGCTTACCCGTATAGTTTTCTGGAAATTGAGAGTCAGGAAATCGATCGATCCCAAGATGAGCGAGATGTGGGTGGGGCTTAGCTAGAAATGGGCGAGGCATAGCTAAAACTGGAAAAGGCCATTCAAAGAACAGATCTATAAATTTGTATTATACCACTCTAAAACATACATAGGATGCCAATGTGGGAGACTTATGCCAGAATAAAAAGAAGACATCGGAATGGAAATAATTTATTGATTACATAATTTACGTACATAATATTGCTTTATTCCGCTATACGGGTAGATATGATAATGTTTAACCATATATAAATTACATATTATCTGCTATTTGTCAATATTATTCAAACATTTATTTATTAAATGTTAGGTATTATAGAGCACTAAATGCTGTGAAGGTAATAACCATCTATTTTTGAATAAACAAAATAGTCCATTTTCCATAAATCTTCAATCATCAAATATGAATGTCATAAAATAATCAAGTAGTCTCTCTATCTAAGCTCCACCCACACCCATGTTGGAATCGATCGATCCCTGTACTCTGCTAATGTCAATTTACAGAACACTATACTGTTAAGCTGCTGAATATTTCAAAACTCTTCAATCATCAAATATGAATGTCATAAAATAATCAAGTAGTCTCTCTATCTAAGCTCCACCCACACCCATGTTGGAATCGATCGATCCCTGTACTCTGCTAATGTCAATTTACAGAACACTATACTGTTAAGCTGCTGAATATTTCAAAACTAATTTGACTTGGTGCTATTGCTGCCTATGGTAGCAATAGCACCAAGCCAAATTAGTCTCAAAATATACAACAGCATGTTTATTAAATAGTAATGACATACAATTCGTACATCCTGACGGACTATTACACATTTAAGACAGACTAAATCGAGTCATTCATGATGTAATTGATTATGACATCAGTCTACACATGACATAGTTGATTATGACATCAAATGATTGACCTATGCACTGGATTCCTCAATTATGACAAAATGCGCCGACAAAGTGATAAATCTTTCAACGTTAGCTCCAGACTCAGGTACCATATAAAATTTCAAAGGGCAATAACTCTCAAAGGTGTCGAAAATGAATAAACAAATACTAGTTGTATATAACAAACATTTTGATTATTACAAAATATTCCATGCCATGGCAGAAAACACAACAGATAAGAGAATCAATGATTTCTATGTCTAGGATTCTTCTACACAGATGAGACAATAATTATATCACAGATCAATGAGGACTGGCTGGTCTAGACTGTATGCTACAGTGACATCTGAAAACAGAATACAGCAATGAATGAAATTTATTTTGTATATAAAATGAGCAGTAGATTAATCTATACAGTACAGCTCATAACTAAGTGACCCTGTTTCCAAAACTAAAAAACACAAACATATTAGTTAGTACAATTTTGAACACGATATAAGAAATGTTCTATTGAATGTTGGACTTAAAGGTGCATAGTCACACCAAAATGCTTGAACATAGAAATTTTCAAATTGTATAATTTTTATATGCTTAAATTGTGTACCTCAATGTAATGAAACGAAATAAATCTTAACATATGATGATTTCATTCCATATAAATAGATATCGTAGGTTAAGTTGTGAATTTGAATTAGGGACTCGTGACTCTAATTCAATTTGACAACTTAAAAAAATGATAGTAATTTATGCGTAATGAAATCATCATATGCTAAGATTTATTTCGTTTCCTTACATCTAGACACACAATTTTAAGCCTCTAAAGGTATATAACTTTATCAATTTTATTTTGAATCATTCTGCTGTGAATATGCACCTTTAATTTGCTTGGAAAGAATTGTTATCCACAAGTCCAAAATATTCAACAGTGCATTTATTTTGCTTTGGAAACATTCTAGGTTATTTATGAGCCATACTGCAAATGAAGTTGACTGGCAATGGCAATGTGAAACTATATCATCTTTCTTATCTTTAACCCTCGAATTTGTTCCAAATTTTTTTTTCATTTTCTCATCTAAAATGTCCATTTGAAGACCAAGAAAATACTTTTTTTTTAAATCTACCATTGGAATGACTGGCTCGTTTATCGGTTTCCAGTGATAAATTAAAAAAATCGTCTTCTCTTGGTCTGCAAATCTTTCAAGACCACTGCAGAAGCCGTTTTTGGCTGATATAAGTGTTTACGGGTTAATGGTCATACCGGACAAAGCCTGCCTCTGTTATGATCTTGTGGAATGTCCATTTACAGGTCAAGAGAAAATAATTTTTGAAAATTTACCACTGGAATGACTGGCTCGATAACCGAGCCAGTCATTCCAGTGATAAATTTACGAAAATTGTATTCTCTTTGATGGACATTCAATAATAAAATATACAAATTTTCTGGACCAAATTTAACCATTAAAGGTTTTAAACCTGTCAACTCTATAGACCAGACATAAGAAACCTGTCAACTCTATAGACCAGACATAAGAAACCTGTCAACTCTATAGACCAGACATAAGAAACCTGTCAACTCTATAGACCAGACATAAGAAACCTGTTAACTCTATAGACCAGACATAAGAAACCTGTTAACTCTATAGACCAGACATAAGAAACCTGTCAACTCTATAGACCAGACATAAGAAACCTGTCAACTCTATAGACCAGACATAAGAAACCTGTCAACTCTATAGACCAGACATAAGAAACCTGTTAACTCTATAGACCAGACATAAGAAACTTGTCAACTCTATAGACCAGACATAAGAAACCTGTCAACTCTATAGACCAGACATAAGAAACCTGTCAACTCTATAGACCAGACATAAGAAACCTGTCAACTCTATAGACCAGACATAAGAAACCTGTCAACTCTATAGACCAGACATAAGAAACCTGTCAACTCTATAGACCAGACATAAGAAACCTGTCAACTCTATAGACCAGACATAAGAAACCTGTCAACTCTATAGACCAGACATAAGAAACCTGTCAACTCTATAGACCAGACATAAGAAACCTGTCAACTCTATAGACCAGACATAAGAAACCTGTCAACTCTATAGACCAGACATAAGAAACCTGTTAACTCTATAGACCAGACATAAGAAACCTGTCAACTCTATAGACCAGACATAAGAAACCTGTCAACTCTATAGACCAGACATAAGAAACCTGTCAACTCTATAGACCAGACATAAGAAACCTGTCAACTCTATAGACCAGACATAAGAAACCTGTCAACTCTATAGACCAGACATAAGAAACCTGTCAACTCTATAGACCAGACATAAGAAACCTGTCAACTCTATAGACCAGACATAAGAAACCTGTCAACTCTATAGACCAGACATAAGAAACCTGTCAACTCTATAGACCAGACATAAGAAACCTGTCAACTCTATAGACCAGACATAAGAAACCTGTTAACTCTATAGACCAGACATAAGAAACCTGTCAACTCTATAGACCAGACATAAGAAACCTGTCAACTCTATAGACCAGACATAAGAAACCTGTCAACTCTATAGACCAGACATAAGAAACCTGTCAACTCTATAGACCAGACATAAGAAACCTGTCAACTCTATAGACCAGACATAAGAAACCTGTCAACTCTATAGACCAGACATAAGAAACCTGTCAACTCTATAGACCAGACATAAGAAACCTGTCAACTCTATAGACCAGACATAAGAAACCTGTTAACTCTATAGACCAGACATAAGAAACCTGTCAACTCTATAGACCAGACATAAGAAACCTGTCAACTCTATAGACCAGACATAAGAAACCTGTCAACTCTATAGACCAGACATAAGAAACCTGTCAACTCTATAGACCAGACATAAGAAACCTGTCAACTCTATAGACCAGACATAAGAAACCTGTCAACTCTATAGACCAGACATAAGAAACCTGTCAACTCTATAGACCAGACATAAGAAACCTGTCAACTCTATAGACCAGACATAAGAAACCTGTCAACTCTATAGACCAGACATAAGAAACCTGTCAACTCTATAGACCAGACATAAGAAACCTGTCAACTCTATAGACCAGACATAAGAAACCTGTTAACTCTATAGACCAGACATAAGAAACCTGTCAACTCTATAGACCAGACATAAGAAACCTGTCAACTCTATAGACCAGACATAAGAAACCTGTCAACTCTATAGACCAGACATAAGAAACCTGTCAACTCTATAGACCAGACATAAGAAACCTGTCAACTCTATAGACCAGACATAAGAAACCTGTCAACTCTATAGACCAGACATAAGAAATTCTTTACAATATACAAAATTGTAGTCGTTATTTATTTAGAAACTAATCTGACTAGAAGCTGTTGTGCTGCCTAAATATTAGAAATATTCAACACCTTACCTCAGGGAAGAGGTAACTTTTATTGGCCAAGCAGGCCAAAACCAGCCTCTGCAGTTGTCTTGAGGAATGTCCATTTGCAGGCCAAGAGAAGACAATTTTTTTTACCACTAGAAGAACTAGCTCGATAACGGAGTCGGTCATTCTAATGGTAAATTTTCAAATATATTCTTCTCTTGGCCTGCAAATGGACATTCACTGAGCACATATATTTATTCTCTAGACCATTAAAGGGTTAATCTTTATAATTCTGAGCTACAATGTCCATGGGATTTAACTCTGGATATGCTTAATATTTTGAAAACAATGTGACTGAAAAGAAACCAGTGATCTAACAATCAAAGCTAAATAATATTCTATGACTATAGAGCAAATATCGTAAAAACTTAGAATAAAACGGTTAACATAATTGAACAGATTTCTAAGAATGACTAAATAGCTAAACTGTTTCTTACACCAGTTAAACTGACCTAGTGACCACGGCGCTGCCTGTTTGTCACAACACTAACATCTGACCCATCAGGTATCTGCCAACCTCCAGCCGCACTGGCACCGTGCAAGTCCACACCTCTTGGTGTTACTTCATCAGGCACCGGAGACTGAAAAAATTATTATTGTAGTTATATTATTAGCAGCAGGCCCTTTGGAAGATAACCTAGAAATCTTCTGTATTAACTATTACTGTAATAACAATAAAAGTACTAACACAGCCCTCATTCTATACACTCCTCAAACAACAAGGGTTAAAATTATCCTGAATAAACAGATGTGCGGCGAGAACAGACCTTTCCCACATTAGCATATTTTAGGAAAATACCATCCCAGAATGCATTGCGCATACCACTAGTGGCTGGTACCCGTGATAGCCGATGCGTAAACAGCATCACTTTACTATTGGAATCAGAAACACCGCACTTTAAGCAGGTTATATAAAGAAGTAATTTCACAATATTATTGAAGTCATACATCGTTGGAAAGCTAAGCCAATTTTCTATTCATTTCTGTATTCATTTTTATAGTTTCTGTCAAATTTAATACAGTTAATTGTAATTTTAAAATAGCTCCTATTATCCACTTGATTTAATAAATCTAGGTATAATGGTACATTTTATTTACGCAAATAATGCAGTAAAAATTTCACAAAAAGGTAAAAAATGATGCATTAATGTTTAGGCAATTGAATACGCTTTCGAATGATGTCTGACTTAAATAATATAGTGATTTAGTTTATCATAGGAAAGGTTTAAATTGCGGTGTATTTTAGTGCAATAGTAGCTCAATGTGGGTCAGCTCCTTGTTGGCGGCCTTACCAGCCAGCAGTTTTGCTCTGAGCATAGATTCATGGGAATCCTGGCGCAATGACGTCAATATGGGAAAGGTCTACTATAGCGAGTCATCAAATCCTGCATGGCCTAATATTTTCTACCTGCCATTTACTCGCTTATTGGGAAATTCAACCCTTATGCTACAGAATTCCGATCTTGTGTTATTCAGGTCACGTCTGTGTGAGAACAGGGGAAAATGTGTACCGTAAAAATTTGACTAAAGGACGCAGTTTTTTGGTCAAATTACATGTTCTAGGAAGGGTCGTGCATCCTATAATTGAGAACATTCCTTGAGCACATTTTTGGGTCGAAATTTTTCTTAAAAAGTCAAAGATTATACCACAGAAATTGAAATAAATGCTACCCTAGACAATTTGCACCGCCTGACGACTATGTTTAATGTATACTCCAAAAACACCAAGCGGAAGTGAAATTATTAAATTGAGCCGCCTAAATATTGCTTATTCTTTAATAAATATCACTTATTACATCAAAATTAATCCAGAATTTGACATAAAATGGCGTTGAGAAAAGATACATGTATAAATCACGTGATTCGCCTCCAATCGCAAAAGATCTTTATTCTAATTAGAGTGAGTACTCGGATCTAAATATTCTGGACTCGGAAATTGCTATATATCATCACTGTGCAATAGGAACTGAATGTTCCCGTACCCGTTTGATAACCAACTCCCGTTAGCGCATAAGATTACACAGCGCCGCCAAACGCAAAAGAGCCATTACATTCTGTTTCGGTCACATGATTTCTATAATTTCAAGGAGACATTGTATGCCAAAAATAGATTGATTTTGATGTAATAAACAATCTTTATTGAAGACACACGATGTTTAGGCGGTCCTATTTAATAATTTCTCTTCCACCGTGATAATTTTTAGTCATACATTAAACATAGCGCTGAGTGATGGTAATGTTTGATACCGTTTTTCTACATTTAACAGCGTCTTATACTTGAATACAAGTTTTTTGGCCAGATTTTGGTCAAATTTGGGACAGCGATCTATATTCGAAGGCAGCCTTTAGTCAAGAAATCACGGTAAACAATGTTGCTGCAAGCCTAAGGCAACAACTTTCATAAACACTGTTTTATGTTTCCAACCAGGTCCTGTACAATATGACTTCTTGGCCTTTAGATTTAGTGAATGCCATAGCGTCCTAGTCTCGTTGACATACTATTTCATGAAGCTAGCAATCAAATTAGAAATAGTTCTAGTCGTGGTACATTTCTAGCAGCGTTAACCCATTAACACTCATATCAGCCAAAAACAGCTTCTGCAGTGGCTTTGAGAAATGTCCATTTGCAGACCAAGAGAAGACTATTTTTGAAAATTTACCACTGGAATGACTGGCTCGATAACCGAGCCAGTCATTCCAGTGGTAAATTTTCAAAAATAGTCTTCTCTTGGTCTGCAAATGGACACTTTCTATGAGAAAATTTAAATTTTCTTGAACAAATTTAAGGGTAAAAAGGTTAACTTCAACCACTAGACACAATCTCACCTGTGTAGCAGGAGACCGTCTCAAAAACCCGTCACTCTCCGCCGAACTTCTCGTGTGAATGTCATGTGAAGCAACCGGAGCTGTTCGCAACTTTTGGTTCCAGCTGATATCGGCTGCCGGAGAGTCAGAACTACAAACAGACAAATATGACACCATCATAATATACAATAGAATAGATGCTTGGAATCGCAGCAAGGTTAATTACCATTTCAACAATTGTACATTTCTGTGCTTTGCTAGAATTTCACACAGCAATGACACATCAAGCAAATGGCCAGGTTAGGAATGGAGGGATCCAATCTGGCATGCAAGTAACTGACGTCATAATCAAATATGTCACATTTTAACTAACTAATCAAAATGGCATAGTTTAGTATGAAAATCGAAATCTGTCACTTACGTGTACGTAATTGTATGTCTTTAATGAATTTACAATTTAATAAACATTCTGTTGAATATTTTGAAACTAATTTAACTGGGAGCTGTTGCTGCCATCAGCCCCCAGTCAAATTAGTTTCAAAGTATTCAACAGCTTACCCACATAATTACCTTGAAATTGGGATTCTGGGAACACAGACTTCAAAGCATATCAATTGATTCCAACAAACGTACAGAGTGGATGGAGCTTAACTAGAAATGGGTTGGACATAGCTAGAAATGGGTTGGACATAGCTAGAAATGGGTGGGACATAGCTAGAAATGGGTGGGACATAGCTAGAAATGGGTGGGACATACATAGTAATGGATCCTTCAACTACAACTAATATTAGTAGGTTTGTGAGTTATGTCATTGGTATTTCTGACAAAGCAGTCTATATAACACCACTAGGGGATACAAGCTGGCTTCTAGTACTTCATTAATTTACTTATCCCACAAAACATGTCACAACATCATTTTGTCTATCTTTTCCAGTCATTCCAGTGTGAACCAACCCAACCCCCCCCCCCCCACACACCCCCCCCCCACACCCCGACCCCCACACTCATATTTTTTCCACGCGCTCACTAATTACCAGACCTATCAGAAGCAGCTGCACAAACACCCAGTAGTGGAAGAAGGTATCTAGCCCTTATCAAAACATAACACCCTCTCCGATGATGGCCCTGCTAGCAGTGCGTTGTGGGAGGATAAATGAACAAATACTCTTGGCTTGTTGAATTTTTTAAAAACAATTTGACTGAAAGTTGTTGGTGGCTTAGCCACCAACAATTTACTGTCAAATTGTTTTCAGAATATTTAGCAGGCCCAGAGATATAACGCTTGGAATATGTCACCTGCGAAAACTTAGCAGTCAGACGGTGGTATTTCACCCTTTAATTCTAAGATTTATTGAAGAAAATTATTTTTAAAAATGTCTATTTGCAGACCAATAGACGACTAAGTCCATTTGCAGACGATTAGAAAACCATTTTGAAAATTTGACCACTGGAATCACTGGCACAATTATTGAGCCAGTCAATCCAATGGTCATTTTTTTTAAATAATGCCTTGATAGGCAAATGGACATTTATCAAGAACAGCACGGCCATTTTGTGAATGGCTTGGCCATGAAAGCTTTCCATGTACATAAATGTGGAAAATGTGCAATAGATCCATGACCCTCATCTAAACGCAATTATACAACAAGGGTGCAGAATATTTTGAAAATAATTTCACTGGAACACATTCACGACAAATCACATGTAATTTCAAAATATTTAATAAAATTTTTTGTGTTTCTGCTCTGTGGTGTGGTAAGAGTTGATGTTGTCGAATATTCTACACAATCATTTCATCTGACAGACGTGTACTCATGGGACAAGGTCAGTTAGATGTAACAAATAATCATACATTTTTAAAACAGTTTGTCTGGCAACAAAAACTACCAATCCAGCTAGTGGTTTTCAAAATCTTTAAGACATATTTTACATAGGATGTATTAGGTTTTTGCAGGAAGCAGTGTCTTACCGGATTTGTGCTGGCATTGTTTTAGACTTGCTAGGAGAGCGAAGTGCCGGCCTGGGAACTGTATCATCTGAAACATAAGATTATGTTTAGACTTGCGTGATTACATGATTAAATCGTGATTATTTTTTAAATCGTTAAATTATATGATTAAGCAAAATTAAAAAATCGAATAATTGTGAATAATTTCAAGTGCATAAAATATTTCAAAACTGACAATTTAATTACTCTTTATTGCGATTGCCCTCGAACATTGCCATTTTGTTTGGTGAATGTATATCCATTTGCAGGCCAAGAGAAGCCTACATTTATTTTTGAACATGTATCACTGGAAATTTTCAAAAATAATACTCTCTTGTTATGCAAATGGTCATTTCACACGACCACTGCAGAAACCAGTTTTTTGGCCAGCCCTGACTACAGGGACGTTCCACTCAGATTGTGTTCACCTTTTGATGGTTAAGGTGGCAATAACCCACTATTACAGTGGTACACTATTAGTCTCGAGAAATATCTTAAACATTTTGAAGATGGAGAGAAGACTATTTTTTTAATTTAACACCTGGAATGACTGGCTCGATATCCAAGCTAGTCATTCCAGTTGTAAAGTCCAAATTAAACCAGAATTGTGGTTTTGCAACAACGGAGCTCGCCTGTTGATATAATTCTACATATAAGGGTCATTTGCAAAAGGTTAACTATTATGATTATATAAAAATAAAGTAGTGATATATTTATTCATTACTAATGCTATTTATGAAGGCCTGATATGTAGGTTAGCTGTAGCAGACCTTTTGGAAATTTTTAAATTTTGACCCCATATTCCCCATCCCCAGGGTCCTGCCAATGTTATAAATGGATTGTAGTATTAATATATATGTAGTAATAAGCCTGTATATCAAGTTTGGTGTCTGTATGCCTGATATGATTGCTATAGCAGAGCTAAACGGAAAACTTAACCAAAACTGGCCGGCGCTGTCAACGTCGCCGCCGCCGCCAATGCCAACGCCGCCGCCAATGCCAACGATGACGCCGGACAATGCGCCTGGTATCGCATAAGCTCTTCTGTTCGCTGAACAGGCGAGCTAAAAAATAGTCCTTTCTTGTAGGGCTGGGCGGTTTGGCCTAAAAGAAAACCGGTGACGGTATCACTAATTAAACCGGTATTAACGAAATACCAGTTTAAGGGGTTAGAATGATCGAAATTATTTGAAATATGAAAATATGCCATTTTCATTAGCTACAGTACATGTATTTTGCGATTTGACAACTGACATAAATTGCCACGAAATTAGAACGGTAACTACGTACGACTGCTCACTTCGACGCTATCTATCTCAAAATAGTAGTTAAAATAAGTAAAATAAATAAAGTCTGGTTCATGTGATGTCGTGAAAATAACACTCTAACTACTAAAATGTTGATTTTCAACACTGTTATTAGGTAACTATTTTCGAAAGCATAGTAAAATCTAACGCGTGTAAGTAGGAACTCAGATATGAGAGCGAGTTTAGGCTCCTAGTAGAGTACCGCACATACGGTTAGAGTTCGTATAACCACCTACAGTATGATCTAGTCTAGTAAGTCATGTGTTTGTATTTCGAGTACTCGGTATTTAGTAGTACTCCTCAAAAAACTGTCGTTCAAGCGGGTGAATGTCATTCAGCACGTAACTAAAGAGTAGTCATTTCCCGGAAATCGTGCCTCAAGAATTCTCACAAAAAATGTGTTTGACTATTTTTCGAGGTTCATATGTCATATAATAAAGCGATTATGATAATTTGACAACATATACGCAATGATTCGTGAATCTAACTTAAATCTACTTAAATCAACACTTCGTACTTGAAGATATACGAAGACGAAAAAGACCGGGCCGTAAAACAACACGATGTGATTATAACGCCTATAGAGCAGAAAAGTCACGTGATAAAAAATACTACGAATTTCATTCATAAAATCGATAGTAGTGAATATCCCGGCGGAAGAATTTGTTAACAACCAATCACATTACGCCTGCTCGTATTTGAGAGGCTAAGAGGTGTATTTTACTTGTAACTACTCCGCCAACGTAAGAAGCGACTTAATCGTTTTCATTTCTAGTTCGTGATGGATCATTTTATGTTTGTCGAAATCTAATGGAAATAATGATTTGTTTGGATTGGGAGTTCATTGTATAGCGATGTTTTCGCAGCACGTTTCTTGATTTTTTTTGTATCATGTCACATTTGGAATCCTAATTAAACATAGTACAAACTCGAATTGAAAAAAGGATTATTTGTTGCAAAGAACTTTTGATTTTCAAATTATTCAATCTTACATTGAGCCCTCAGAGCTTACGTCATGTAAAATTCATTGCTGGCAAATAAAATCATATTTGCCGAGGATCGTCCTCGGCCGATTTGTTTGGATTTCACCAACACCCTTGCTTTCCCACGGCTAATAGTTATAGATGACTGTATTTTATGTCTCTAGTAGCAAATGGTTACACTAGATGATAATATTAAACTGCAAGTAAAGAACAAACTAGTTTGGGACAGTCACCAGATTTTGCGCAATGGCGATCTTATGGACGGTTTTTCGGTTTTTTTATTTTCGTAATGGTTTTTAAACCGTCGCCATAACCGGTATACCGCCCAGCCCTACTTTCTTGTCCTGCAAATGGACATTCACTAACCCAAAATCTCAGTTGTTTCAAGAAATCCTAAACATTCACTATCTTACAGCTACAAGCAACAGAACAATGATTTCAAGCGACAGTAACTATGGAAATGCTGAATATTTCAAAAACAATTTGACTGAGCCACCAAAAACTTTCAGTCAGATTATTTTCAGGATATTCAGCAGGTGAAGAGTTACGCCATCAACAACTTTCAGTCAGATTGTTTTCAGGATATTCAGCAGGTGAAGAGTTACGCCACCAACAACTTTCAGTCAGATTGTTTTCAGGATATTCAGCAGGTGAAGAGTTACGCCACCAACAACTTTCAGTCAGATTGTTTTCAGGATATTCAGCAGGTGAAGAGTTATGTCCCCTGGAAAATGTTGTCTGCAAAAAATTCAGCAGTCAGACAGTTAAAGCTTTAAAAAGAACCGACATAGATTACCATGGTTACAGTACTGAAAAATGTGTTAACCCCGTAACCCCTGAAATTCAGGTGTCACAATTTCAAGATAACGAGAAAAGAAAGCTGTTCAATATTTTGAAAATAATTTGACTGGAATCTTTTGCTGCCATGTTTTCTGGCCTGAGAGTGATAAGGGGTTAAACCCTGATGAATGATGCTAAGCTATAGACATACCTTCAGATTCCTCAGCATGCCACACTGGACGTCTCTGGAGAAAAAATAAATACATACAACAATATGAATACAGGAATGCCTCTGGTAGTCTGTAGATTTTGTTATTACTTTTAACCACAGATATTGTATATACTGGCTAGATCGCTCTCATGACCCTCTCAAAAGTGGCATTTCAGATTTCAGTAATTTCTCATCCAACAAAATCCAAAATCCAAAATAATATGTTTTTGTTACTAAACTTATTACATAGTCGAATAAAGTGTCAGATTAATAGCCAATACAATTTTATTTCTTACAAAAATATATAAATTTGCCTCTGTTCAATTTCTCTTCAAATTAACAAAAGATAGTCATATTTAAGGCTATATATGTTTCTGATCGTCTGCATCAGCCAGCCAGTGAATAACTGGCCATGCGCATTTGCGATTTACTAAACTCACTTCAACGGTGGTCGCGACACCCAGCCCCATAGTGAGGGTATACACATGAACCATCTTGACAGTATAACGATATGCATACTTTTAACACTAAACTCCGCACATTTAAATTCTGACAAGATGACTATACCGGAGAGCACATGGATATTTTCAAACCTTTACTGGTCAAGCTGCCCAAAACTGGTCTCTGCTATGGTCTTGTGGAATACTGAAATAACTGGCTCGATAACAGAGCCAGTCATTCCAGTGATAAATTTTCAAAAATTGTATTCTCTTGGCCTGTAAATGATCATTCAATAAGCAGGTATTAAAATTTTCTTGACCAAATTTGACCATTAAAGGGTTAACGAGTCGAGCTGGAAACTGCTTGACCATTTGGAACCTACATTTAGTTTGGACTCGCAACTGGCATGTCTGTCTGCAGCCTGCCTGCCTGTCCCCCTGCCCGCCCACCCATCTGTCAGAAAATCTGGAACATTGGCATTTCAACTAATCTTTATTGAGTTTTACATCAATCTGTGCCATTTCCAATGACTTTTAGTCAAATGGTCTAATTTTCGACATATTGACAACAATCTCTCAACTGCTTTTTGCAACAGTGATTTTGAATATTTAAGCATCAGTGCTAACAATAGAAATCGGTGACATACAGTCAAACTTGTATTAAGACACCACCCAAAAGGAGAATTAGAAGGCAGTCTCTTACGGCAGCTGGTTTCTTAATAAAGTTTCAAATACATTGCTTAGTTGGATTTAACAAATGAAGAAAATAGTTTCTAAAGGCAGGTGGTCTCTTAACCCTTTCTTTCACCCTTAAATACTGATATAATATAACTTATTTCATTGAATATTTTGAAAATAATTTTATTTGAAACTATTGTAACGTAGGCAGCAATGACTTCCAGTCAAATAGATTTTTAAAAATTCAACAGTTTGTCTGTATGGATGCCTTCAAAATGTGATATAGGGAATTCATTGCTGAAAGGGTTAATACAGGTGGTCTTTATAGCAGGTTTAACTGAGAGTATTCCAAACTATTCATTTAAGTCATTTACATCTCACTGAATGACCAAGTTAGCAGAAGGGGATGTATATCCAGGTGAGCTGGAGTTTATTTAGAAAATAATTTGACTGAGTCTCTGCTGCCTTAGGTAGTAACAACTTTCAATCAAATACATTTCAAAATATTCAATAGTATAGATGCCAGAGATATATATATATATATATATATATATGTATATATATATATATATATATATATATATATATATATATATATATATATATATATATATATATATATATATCTTAAATATTTAGGCAGTGGAAGAATCATCCCACAGTGGGAAAAACCTGTCTAATATTTCCCCTATGAAAGTCACACTAGTAGTGCAAATTGTTAACGGCTGATAACTCTGGTGTTTGACGTCGTATCAGTTTAATTTTTACAAGACAGATATTAAATGCCGACATTAACATTGTGACCAAGTTTGGAGTTAATCCACTCAGAAATAACAATACGTGCTGCCATTGTTGAGGATGGATGGACAGACCGATGACAGACTGGGGGGCATCACTATGAACAAACTTTAATGGCCCTTAGTCCATAATTATATCCTTCAAATTTAGTCCCGATCTGTTCAGCGGTTTTGTAGAAGTCGTTTTTGCGAAAACTAGGTCATCCAAGATGGCTGCTGAATCCTTTGGCCAATCAAGTTCCTTTGAACAAACTTGGTTCAGCTCTTGCCCTGTATAATATTACACGAGTTTTGAATTGATCAATCAAGAGGTTTCAGAGATTTTTAAAGCCGTTTCTAAAAATCGACCAAAATCCAAGATGGCCGTCGGCCAAATTGGCCGATCGACTTCCTTTGAACAAACTTAGATCTCTATGCCTTAAGGATGCTTCCTCCCACATATAATTGAAATTGGCCCAGTGGCTCTTGAGAAGAAGTCATTTAAAGTTAACGTTGACGGACGGATGGACGCCATGGCATAAGCTCACTTGGCCATTCTGGCCAGGTGAGCTAATAATGTATAACACTTGTAATAACACTGAAATGGTTTTATCCCATTAATATAACTATTATTTTTATTTATTATTGTATCATATTAATACAGCATTTTTTTCCTGCCATTAAACAAGTCAAAAAAATAAAAACTTAAAAAATTAAACTAGAATAACAACTAACAGCCACAAATATGAGTGAAATTAGAGCGGGTAAGTGTGACATGAGAATGAGCCAATTTTCAGAGTGCTAAAGAAGCATTTTAAATGAGTTATTTTGGATTTCAGCCTAAACATTTTAAAGAAAAAGACATTGCTTTCTATGAATATGCTCGTTTTTGTCATGATTTACAGGAGAAAAACTTTTTATTTCACTTCAAAGTTGTGTGTTATGGTCGTGATGCATTCCGTCAAAAATTAGTATAAATCTCACTTTAGCTTAGTTGCTATTCCTTACATGTATGGCTGTACTTTTCTATCCAAATACTATCTCTTATATCTTTTGTTCATTCACTGCCACTTGGATAGATTTGATTATTGCTAGATTATGTTTAAATTATGATAAAAAATTAAGTGGTCAACTTTCTGTCAATAAATCACAACCGTAACAGCGGACAAGAAATCCATAAATTTATAGCACGGCTCCAGGAAATAAGAAGCAAGCATCACGTGATGGTGTAAAACCGGTCATGTGACACGCCGAGCCTTTTGTTTTTACGGTGATGAGAAAACAATGGCGCCAAAGCTAAGGTAAGAAATGTTCTGTCAACATTTTTTACTCCATGTGACGACCAAAACAATCGTCACGACCACGCAAACTATGCTTCCTTTAATGAATAGTTCCTATATATTTTTTAAATCCACAGTAGAAATCGATAACCTCACAATTTTATGTCCATATTTAACTCTTGAGCATAGGTCACCGAGTTCGAGACATCAACTACCGTCGCAAATGTAACCTTGACCTTGGTGGTCGTGACGCTTGACGCGCAGTTTTCTCAATCAAAAATCATGACCACAACTCAGAATTGTGTCATGAATAATGGCCATACCGTCGGACGATATATTTCTTTATTTCTCAGAATTTATTGTGTTTATCGCCCTCAAAGCTACATGAAACGAGGATACTAGTTAAAGTTTGCATTATTCAAATCTGCACAGGTTTTATAAGGTGTTATAGTTTCATCCATAATGTTATTGGGCCCATGCAGTCTGTTTTGGACTCATCAGCATGTTAACAGACCACCTGAACTTGGACCAACAGGAACGGTTTTTAACAGTTCAAGATATGGTTTGAAAGTTCATTGTACATCTAATCGGTTTAAAAAAAATAGAAAATGCCCTCTTCTTTATATCGTAAAAAACTTAGGCAGCAAGCTATTTCTAAAATCAGAGCTGTATTTAGAATGACAAACAAAATGTGTTGCTTCATTCAGCTTAACCCCTTCAGTGATGAATTTCCTTTACCATCATCTTTACATGAAAGGTGCTGTTAGGAATATAATTTGACTGGAAGCCATTGCTGTACATGTACAACTTCATGCATGATATATTGTGACAGTCAATGGCGATATTGTGCAACCCTAGTGGAAGGGATGCTTCCTTGGAAAACCATTCTGCCAATTGTTTCAGCTTGTAGAAAAAATTACTCTTTGTATGAATTCCAAACCACATAATCACGTATAATATGTTAGTACAAAACAGCAATGTTAAAAACAATTGCAAATTTGAACAAAAGGCAGTAAAGAACAGTATTAAAATTCAAGCAAAGCAAGCGGATAACATACTGAAGTCGCAACGGGAACATTCTTCCATACTGTTTTCTATAATTTTGATCATGTTGCTTGCCATTTATTTATATTAGCATGGCTTCTGTTGTTAGTTCTTTCAAAAGAATGATTTACTGATTGATAGATGCGCCAACTTTACTCTATATTCTTATCCTGTTAACGAACTCGTTCTGTCAGTATCAAACATCGCAACCGTAACGACCTTCTTTCGTCAAATGTCAACATCGCAACCATAACAAAAATTATCAATTCCTGTATTAATTCCTTCTTGTTGTGTTTGCAATCGATTCCCTGCATAATAAGAAGCTATTCAGTTTTCTCGAAGAGACTTTTCTTGTGTGCAAGATTGATAATTGAATAAAAGAATAGAAGTTTGTCAAAAATATGAACATCACAACCGTAACACCCCTCAATTTGTCCTGCAAAGCTTTGCAAAATTACTCAAAAGTTAAATTTAATGCCTTAATCTTATTCCATGGTATGTAACTTTTGTTTTGTAGCATAAAGGGTTACTTTGGTTGCTTTTCAAAAGATAGTCTCTCATTTTTCATTGTCAAAATCACAACCGTAACTTTCTGACAGCATCTGATATTCTGTTGATTTTTACGCTTAATCCACAAATTACTATCTTCTTTTGATTTTTTTCAGTAGATAAAGTCATTTTCCTTAACAGAAAACATGTTTAACTTTATTCATACCCATTTCTAAAATCTGACTTTCATGTCGCACTTTTGGTCACTTTAGTGTGGACAAGCCCATATACTAGTGTGGTCTAAATAAAGAGAAGTTCAGATGACCAATAGGAGGACAAATGATATTACTTACTGGGCCTGTAACCTGTGACACACTCTCAAACTCCTCATCACTGTCACCATTATCAATCGGATCTGAAAACAATTACAAAACAAACATTCTGTAAACTTTCCTTTTGCAAAGCACATCTCCCACCAAAATTTATGAAAAATGGTGAAACTTGAACCTGACCTTTCATAATAACGCCATGTATAAAGTTTCAGTTTATCGTCCTGATGCAAAGTGAAAAACGTTGGGAAGAGCGATAGATTTGGTATTTTCAAAGTCAATAAGGGGCACACAAAAATTGATGGAAAATCCCAAATGGTGAACATGATCTGTAGCGTGACATCATAAGTCAGTGTATATACATAGTTACAATTCGTTGTCGTGAAGCACATGGAAAAAAGATTGGAAAATAACATGTTGGACAGATGTATAGACAGATGGGCGAATCACAGGAAGGGGAGTATTGACAAATGCCTAAGTAAAACTTTCAGCCTTCAATGGAGTAATCCAGTCTTAGCTATGCCCCGCCCATCTTTAGCTAAGCTCCACCCATACTTCGCTCATGTTGGAATCAATCACTCCCTGAATTCCCTGACCATCAATTTCCAGAAATGCCAACAGGTCAGCTGTTGTATATTTTGAAACTAATTTGACTGGTGCTGTTGCTGTCTTGTACCCAGTTAAATTAGTTTCAAACTATTCAACAGCCTGTTTATTAAATAGTAGACATATAATTCGTACAACGCTTAGTCCGTCATCAATTAAGCGTTCATGACGAACTTAGCTACATCACTCATAACATCATTGATCATGACATCATCCTACACGTCGCATAGTTGACTATGACATCATATGATTGTCTGAGAAACTGGACTCCTCCATCGCCTTATCAAAAGATGCTTTATCTTTGGACATTTCTTATCTCATGCAAGGAATTTGACATCAGGTTTTATGACATTAATTGGCATGATTAATAATGAAAGGTATTTGCTTCTACAGCCGGATCTAATTCCAGCTATGCTCCGCCAACTTTTTCGGAATCGATTAAAAACTTTGAAATCTGAATTCCCAGAATCAAAACATCAAGATAACTATACAGGTAAGTTGCTGAATACTTCGAGACTAATTTGACTGGAAGCTGTTGTTTTAGAAGCAGTCTGAAATGTCTATTTACATAACAAGGGTAGCTATTTTTTCAGAATCTACCACTTATGGCTAACCAGCCATTCCAGTGGTAAATTGTCAAAATAATTTTCTCCTGGCCTGCGGACTAAACAAAACTTTTGAGTTTCCAGACCGATCTTGTACATCCAGGTTAATAGAGGAATCCATTCTGTCAGTAAAATATATGACATAATAATGAATTATGTCCCATGTAGGTTAATGTCACCATCAATTATGTCATGAATGACGTATCTTAGAAGTTTGTCATAAAAGCTTAATCATCCGTCAAGCTGTACAAAATGTGTCTACTATTTCATAAACATTTTGTTGATTATTTTGAAACTAATTTTACTGCCATAGCACCCAATCAAATTAGTTTCAAAATATTAAACAGCTTACATGCATAGTTTTCTGACAATTGAGGTTCAGGAAGTTAGGATTTCGATCGACTGCAACACGGGCAAAGCGTGTGTGTAGGCTTGTGCTATTATTGCACTGAGTGATCGCGATCAATTATTAAAGAATAATCGTGATTACTCGATTAATCAGCTTGGATACAAATTACCAAGACATAACAACAAAAGAATATCAATGACCAAAATTACAATGTTGTTTAGAAAAGTCCATTTGCAGGGAAATCAGAGATTATTTTTGAAAATGTATCACTGGAATGCCTGGCTCGATTCTCGAGCCAGGCACTCCAATAATACATTTTCAAAAATAGTCTTCTCTTGCCCTGCAAATGGACATACATTCACTAAGCAAAATATCATTTTTCATGACCGATCGCATTAAAATGAAATTGAAAGTCATGTTTTGAAATATTTTAAGCAATAAAAATATGCACAATTATTCAATTATTTAATTTTTAATCATATAAATTCACGATTTAAAACATAATCACGATTTTCAATTTAATCACATAATCGTGAAAGCCTACATGGGTGGAGCTTAGCTAGACATGGGTGGGGCATAGCTAAACATGTATTCACTCATTTCAAACCCTGGTAGTTTTATTGTAAAAGGTGTTTTACAATTACTAATAGTATACCTGCTCCATTATTATTCTCCTGCTCAGAATCCCACTGCTGATCCAGATCTGCAAAGCGGCCGCCATATTTCTCACCACCAGCTTTTTAAATGGAAGAAATATGAATTTGATGAGTGGACACTTTCATTATTGAAATCTATATAGAGTCAAACTCGCATTAATCTTATTCCAAACAAGAATAAGGAGAGGTTGATCATGGTTTATCTTGTGTTTTCTGCATATCTTTTTCAGATGCTTTAGCGTTTTGATGTACATGTATCAAGTTCAAAGACGGGAACATTTTTTAAATTATAATTTCTTGTATTAAAATTTGATCGGATATATAATTTCCAACCACGGGCACAGACAATGACAGACAGACAAGCAGACAGGTATTGGAGGAATCCAGTTTTAGCTATGACCCGCCCACATCTAGCTAAGCTCCACCCGTGCTTTGCTCGCGTTGGAATCGATCGATCCCTACACTCTCTGAATCTCAATTTATAGAAAACTATACAGGTAAGGTGTTGAATATTTTGAAACTAATTTCACTGGGTGCTGTTGCTCCCTATGCCAGCAACAGCACCCAGTCAAATTAGTTTCAAAATATTTAACAGAATGTTTATTAAACAGTAAAGAATAAAATAGTAAAAACATACAATCTGTACAACTTGTTGGACTATTGAGCATTTGTGATGGACTAAATCGAGTCATTCATGACGTAATTGATTATGACATCATCCTACACGCCACGTAGCAGATTATGACATCATACACACATGTATGATGGATAGATAAACTTGATTCGTCAATTGACCAGTGAGACTCAATAGAGGGATCTGATCTGCTACTAGTGTTGGGAATTCATACTATTTTTGTGATCGATGATTGGTTTTATATAGTAACCGATGATCAGTTAATGATTGATCATAACAGGTTCTCATTTTTTACTCATTTTGATTGCAGTAATTATAGTGTGTTCAAGGATAATTGTATCCCTTTCAAACCAAGTCGCAGGTATGACAGATTCTTAATAATTTAAGAAGTAATCTGTTGAATATTTTGAAACTAATTTGACTGGAAGCTGTTGCTGCCTTTGGCAGCAACAGCTTCCAGTCAAATAAGTTTCAAAATATTCAACATGTTATTGGTATGGTTGCTTTGAAATTAACATACTATTTCAGTGCTGAAAGAATTAATGTCTTACACTAAGGAGTAATACTATATAGTTGCAACAATTAAATTTAAATTATTTTCCAAAAAGTATTCGTTTTCTAGCTTGACCAGTTAAAATTTATCAATAAACTCAATTTATAAACAACCAAAATCGATTTCTGAAATCATGATCGATTGGTTGGTTGACCATGCAAACCAATCAATCATCGATAAAATCGATTAATCTGAACAACACTATCCGCTACTTAGGTATCTGACGTCATAATCAAATAGTTATACGTCACGATCAAAATGACGCAGTTTCATTGTGGAAATCCAGAAAGGCAAGTCATACAGGTGTATGAACTGTATGTTTTCAATTATTTACAATTTAATAAACATTCTGTTGAACATTTTGAGACTAATTTGACTAGCTGTAACACACCCTAGTCAAATTAATTTCAAAATATTGAACAGCTTACCTAAATAGTTAACCGTAAATTAGTTTCTGGGAATTCAGGTTTAAAATTTCAAATCAATTCCAAAACATGCCAAAGTTTGGCTGAGTTTTAATACCCAGAAATGGGTGAGGGATACCTAGAAAACGGTTATATCTTGGCTCGTGCAGTCTTTGCCTTATGAGTTAACCCTTTGACAACCACTGTACAATTGATTAACCCTGTAATGGGCAAGCTGGCTAGTGCCCTTAAGAAACGTTAATGTGCCCGCAAAGAGAAGACTATTTTTGAAATTCTACCGTTGGAACGACTGGCTCGATAATCAAGTCAGTCATACCAATAGTAAATTAAAAATTAGCAAATGGACATTCAGTAAGCAGTTATTTTGATACTCATGAGTAAGTTTGACCAATAAAGTGTGATACGCATATTAGACGTTTATAAATCTATGAACCAAGTTTATGTCATAACATATGATTATTCTCACATTATTCGCAAAAACATGTATAATGATTTTATATATGAATATAATATGCTATACAGTATGACTTAGAAATAACTTAATTGGTTTCCAAAACAAAACAAAACTTACTGTTGAATATTTTGAACTTAATTTGATTAGAAGCCATAGCTGCCTTTATTGCTGCCTTAGGCGGCAATGTCTTCCAATCCAATTATAGTCAAAATATTTAACAGAACATTTCTTACATTGTATTCAAAATTGTACATGTTCCTATGTTTGTTTCGGAAACATTTTAACTTACTTATAAGCTGTACTGTACATGGTCTTACCTTCAACTGGTCTCGGGCTGGCATACAGACTGAAAGAAGAAAATGAGTCTAAATCAGATTTCTAACACGGTTTGTTAACTTTAAGCAGGAAAATCCTTTAATGGCCAAATTTGGTCAGGAAAATTTAAATATTTGCTTATTGAACGTACATGTCCATTTACATTTGCAGAAGATGAGCTGACAACTTCTGAAAATTTACCACCGGAATGACTAGCTAGGTTATCGAGCCAGTCATCCAAGAGGTAAATCTTAACTAGAGCTCCGCAAACGACGCATAATATCCCGCCACGATGACAAACCAATGAATGAGAGCTATCAGAAAATATTTATTTGTTCCTCAGACCCAGACCAGTCAAAGCAATCCGCTAAACGGTCAAGGAGGTATCGTCAGGAAACCAATTTTCAAGATTGCTGCCACTGACTGGCGGCCATATTGGATTTCGGATTATTATAAATTTCGATAAGTTTCTTCACCAGACATATTCTAACGACCCTATGAAGTGATCCGATAAATGGTAACAGAGATATCATCCAGAAACCAACTTTCAAGGTGGCAGCCCGTGGTTGGCGGCCATCTTGGAGTTCAGATCATCGTCAATTTCGATAGGTTTCTTCTCCAGACCTAGTCCAACCACCCTATGAAGTTTCAAAGCGATCCAATAAACTGTAACAGAGTTATCATCTGGAAACTAATTTTCAAGATGGCCACCGGTGGCTGGCGGCCACCTTTGATTTCGGATCATTGTCAATTTCGATAGGTTTCTTCCCCAGAGGTAGTCGAACCACCCTACAAAATGTCATAGCAATCCGATAAACAATAACAGAGTTACATGTATCATCTGGAAACCCATTTTCAAGATGGCCACCGGTGGCTGGTGGCCATCTTGGATTTCGGATCATCGTCGATTTTGATAGGTTTCTTCCCAAGACCTAGTCCAACTACCCTATGAAGTTTCAATGCGATCCAACAAACAGTAACAGAGTTATCATCCGGAGACCAATTTTCAAGATGGCCCTTGGTGGTTGGCGGTCATCTTGGATTTCGGATCATCGTCGATTTCAATAGTTTCAATGTGATCTGACAAACAGTAACAGATTTATCATTCGGAAACCCCCCGCACGGATGGCGCCATTACATACCGCGCCAAATTTTATTTTGGGGGGGGGGGGGGTATAAAAAATAGTCCTCTCATGGCCTATCAATTGGCATTCCTCAACACCACTTCAGAGGCCATTTTTGCCTGACTTGGCAATTAAAGGGTTAATCTGATTAAAAGCCTAAGACAAAAAATCCCTTTCCAGGGAAAGATCTGGCTTTTGCAATGTTCTAGCCAATACATTAGCCAAATAGCATTTTTGTTAACAAAATAATAAATAATTTAGCTACATCTTTACTTCAATGACACTTAAAAACATTTTTGCAGTCAGTTACATATGTATCATCAGTTAATACTATCAATTCTTACTATATAAGAAAGGTGTTGAATATTTTGAAACTAATTTCACTGGAAGCTGTTGCTGCCGTAGGCATCAATAGCTTTCAGTCATATTAGCTTCAAAATATTCAGCAACTTAAACAGGAATCTTTGCTTTGCAATTGAAATGCTGGAATTCGTCAAGATATCTGCTCTGCCAGTCATGCAAATTAAATTAATTTTAATCATTAGCCAATGATTTAGCCAATTCTGCTTTTCATTCGCCAGATTTTAGTTTTACTAGCATTTGGCTCATTGGCTAATGGGTAGATGGATCCCTGCTTTTCTGTATAGTTACCATGAATTCAAGATAAAAGTGATAATATCAGTGAAATTGAGCGAGTCAATCATATTAGGTGGCCAATTTTCAAAGCGACATTTCTCCTCACAGGTAGATAGATGACTATTCTTAATAATATTTTTAATGTGCTTCATCCTGGCCTCATGAATTCCATAAGATTTAGGCTTAAAAAGTATCAACCTTTACCACAAATATATTTACATTGTCATTTAACCCTTTCATGCCGAATCCAGCCATAACCGGCCTCAAACAGTGCTCATTTTGCATGCCCATTTGCTGGTAATGTGAAGAACATTTTTGAAAATTTACTACTGGAATGACTGGCTCAGTAACCGAACCAGCCATTCCAGTGGCAAATCCTCAAAAATAGTCTTCTCATGGCCTGACAACGGGCATTCAATAAGGAAATATTTGGATTTTCTTGGCCAGATTTAGACATTAAAGAGTTAAACAACAAGCACGTTGACTTATCTGGTATTAATACTAAGTCTTATTAGTTGTAAACTTACTTAATATTCAGTTTTACTTCGGAATCTGAGCTTCGATCTCGCATTATCTGTGAAACAATAATTTGTTATTCAGATTAGAATTTAGTAATTTGATGGTCAAGTCGGCCAAAACAGTCCCTGCAGTGGTCTTGAGGAATGTCCATTTGCAGGTGACAAGAGAATACGTTTTTAATATTTACTGCAGAAATGACCGGTTCAGCCAGTCACTCCAGTGATAATTTAAAAAAATAATCTTCCGTTCGACCCTCAAATGATCATTTACTATGCAAAATTGTCCTGTTTTTCGACAAATCTAGAGCAATAAATAATTTACCATTAATGGTCAAATTTTTCTAAAATTTATTTTTCTCGTCAAAACAAGAGGCCCAATGGGCCTGTGCCGCTCACCTGGAACATTATGCATTTTTGTCACAATTGTTAGTGGGTTGTTTAGGAGTAGTCTTCTAAATGAGTTTGTGGACATTTTTGCAAGTCCAATATGGTCGCCAAACACGCTTCATTTTGATTGGTCCACTTCTGCCATGTTTCTGACGTAGTGCCTTCCCTTGAAAAAACTTTAATGGCACTCAGTGCCTAATCATATCGCTCAGATTTCGGACCAATCCGCTCAGTGGTTCTGGAGTCATTTTGGCAAAAATTAGGTTATCCAAGATGGCCACCAAACCATTTGGCCAATCAAGTTCCCTTGAAACAAACTTGGTGCAGCTCTTGCCCTAGATGATATTTCATGCATTTTGAATTGATCCCCCAAGCGGTTTTGGAGACGATTTTTAGACATTTTAAAGCGGCCAGTATTTTTGACGGATCAACTTCTTTTGAACAAACTTTAATGGCCCTTAGTCCTTAATCATATATAACAAATTTCGGCTTGATCGCTTCAGCAGTTCTTGGGAAGGAGTCGTTTTTGCGAAGATGAGGTCATCCAAGATGGCCGCTGAACCATTTAGTCAATAAGTTCCCTTGAACAAACTTTGGTCAGCTTTTACTACAGATCATATTTCATGAGGTCTGAATTGATCGCTCAAACGGTTTTGGAGAAGATTTATCAGCTGAAATCCAAGATGGTCGCCGGCCAAATTGGCCGATCGCCTTCGTTTGAACAAAATGGAATCTCTATGCCCTAAGGATGCTTCCTGCCAAATATAATTGAAATCAGCCCAGTATTTCTCGAGAAGACATTTTAAATTTCCCATTGCTTTAGTATGGGGTCTTTTGGCGGGAAAATGATCCAAGACGGCCCCCCTACCGAGTTTCGAAAATTGCAAATTTGAGATCAGACTACCCAAAACCCTATATAAAAAAAATCCAATATGGCCGCCAAACACGCTATATTTTGATTGGCCCACCGCGGCCATGTTTTTTGATGGATTAACTTCTCTTGAACAAACATTAATGTCCCGTAATCCCTAATCATATACCACAAATTTCGGTCTGATTACCTCAGCGGTTCTGGGGAAGAAGTCGTTTTTGGGAAAACCAGGTCATCCAAGATGGCTACTGAACCATTTGGTCAATCAAGCTCCCTTGAACAAACTTGGTTCAGCTCTTACCCTAGATCACATTTCGTGAATTCTGAAAATCGGTAGAAATCCAAGATGGCCATCGACCAAATTGGCCGATCAGGTTTGTTTGAACAAACTTGAATCTCTATTCATTAAGGATGCTTCCTGCCATATATAATTGAAATCGGCCCCGCAGTTCTCGAAAAGAAGACATTTTAAATTTCCCATTGCTTTAGTATGGGAGCTTTTGGCAGGAAAATGATCCAAGATGGCCACCAAACCATTTATCCGACAGTTTCGAAAATTGCAAATTTCAAATCAGAATACCCAAAAACCTATATAAAAACAATTTCAGCCTCAGATTCAATCAAACAAAAAAAATCTAATATGGCCGCCAAACATGCTATATTTTTATTGGCGCATGGCGGCCATGTTTTTTGACGGATGAACTTCTCTTGAACAAACTTTACTGGCCCTTAGTCCCTAATCATATCTGCCAAATTTTGGCCTGATCCCTTCAGCAGTTCTGGAGAAGTCATTTTCGCTAAAACTAGGTCAACCAAGATGGCCACCGAACCATTTGACCAATCAAGTTCCCTGAACAAACTTGATTGACCTCTTGCCCTGGATCATATTTCATGAGGTTTCCTTCAATCCCTCAAACGGTTTCGGAGAAGATTTTTAGACGTTTTCAAAAATCGGCCAAAATCCAAGATGGCCACCTGCCAAATTGGCCGATCGGCTTCCTTTGAACAAACTTGGATCCATATGCCCTAAGGATGCTTCCTGCCAAATATAATTGAAATCGTCCCAGCGGTTCTTGAGAAGTCGTTTTACAGGAAAAGTTGACGGACGGACGGACGACGGACGGTCACCACGACATAAGCTCACCTTAAGGCCAGGTGAGCTAAATATTCATTTGCAGATAAACAGAATACTATTTTTGAAAATTTAACCCCAGAATGACTGATTCTGTTATCAAACCAGTCATTCTAGGTGGTACATGTATTTTTTTTTTAATGAAGACATTTCTCAAGAGGCCAGGTCGGGCTGGCCTGCCCCTTAAAGGGTTAACCTCCATATCAGCCAAAAATGGATAACTGAGCCAGTCATTCCCGTCATAAGATTTCAAAAATAGTATTCTCTCGGTCTGCAAATGGTCATTTCTATGAGAAAATTGAAATTTTCTTGAACAATTTTGAGAGTTAGAGTTAACTTCTGATTATCTGTAGAAGAAACAAAGATCTTTATATGACCAGATTTGAAAATTTTGTAAAAAATATGTTTCGATGTCACACAGACAATGTTCATTTACCTTCCAAATCTTGCCACCTTTAGAAGACAAAGATATCATCTCCTTACCTGACTAAGCTTGACACCTTTAGATGAGACATTGGTAATGCCTTCTCTCTTCAGATCATCGGCTGACTCTACAACAGCAAAGAACACATCAACACTATAAGAGTAAGCCAAGGGCATCATCTAGCATAGAGGTAAAGATCACAAGTACAGTACAATAGGCGGGTCTGACCTGTCACTCAGGTATTTGACATCATACTCTAATGCATCACATGTTTGCTGATGTCACAATCAAAATTATGTACCTCCGTCATCAAAAAAATTTACAAATTGTATGTCTTTGATGAATTTACAATTTAATAAACACTCTGGTGAATATTTTGAAATTAATTTGACTGGGAGTTTTTGCTGCCACGGGCAGTGCTCAACAACTCAGTCAAATTAGTTTCAGAATACTCAACAGCAAGGAATCCACTCCGCCCATCTTTAGCTAAGCTCCACCCACATTTCGCCCTTTGATTAAATAGTAAAGACATACAATTCGTACAACAACGCTTACTTCGTCCATCATCAATTAAGAGTTTCGTGATGAACTCAGTTACATCATTCATGACGCAATTGATTATGATGTCAGCCTACACGTCACATTGTTGATTATGATGTCATATGATTGATGGATAAACTGGAACCCTCTATTCCAACATGTGTGAAAAATGTGTGGACATGTGCAGGACATAGATAGAAATGAATTCCTCAATTGAGCATTTAATAAATAACCAAACTGACTAATAATAAACATAATTTACTATTGATAAATTTTCAAAAATATGTTCCCTTACGCTGAAAATTTATATTTTAGCATTGTAATAATAAGGACAGAACGGATACTCTCAAAAGCTCTTAATATTTCTAGTATCATATCCTCAATTTATATTGTATATAGTTTCAACTTCAATCACACACACACACCTCCCCCAACAGAATTGAGATGAAGCAAACAGTCCGAAAGTTATTAGACTTGCTAGTTGCTAACAAGTTGTATCCAGATAAGTGAGATAATGATGCCTGTAATGGATATCTTGACAGCAAAGTGCACTCCCATTAGCATCTGATCAGCTAGCGGTCAACATTTAGAAGTTAATTTTAAAAGCTATAGTTACTTGAACTATATAAGTATATAATCAAGAAAATATTTAGATTTTCGTAGCCAATCATGACCGTTAACCCTTTTACACTCACATCCGGCAAAAAATGGCTTCTGCAATCGTCTTGAGAAATGTCCATTTGCTGACAAAGACAAGACTATTTTTGAAAATGAACCACTGGAATGACTGGCTTGACAACCGAGCCAGTCATTCCAGTGATAAATTTTCAAAAATAGTCTTCTGTTGATCTGCAAATAGACATTTTCTATGAGAAAATTAAAACTTTCTTGAACAAATTTGAGTTAAAGGCTTAAATAGTTAACAGGATGTAAACTACTGACCGAGTAATTCCAAGGCATCATCAGGGGTATCATCTTCTGCTTCACCTATCCCAGAATCCTCTGCAATACTCGCCTCTTTAGCATCCTGGATTCTATTCTGAAGATCCTGTTTGTGTTTCTCGGCATCCAGTTTTCGACCTCTTGTTCGAGTATTACTTCTGCAAGAGAGAAATACCAATGCAAAGAGTGAGAATACTATTAACCCGTACCACTCCGATGTGAATATTCCATCTTTTACTATGTCAATGGCAACCAAACTGGTGTACATTTTACAACAATTGTGATGGACAATTTTGCTGTCTATGACAGCAACGTCTTCAACCAAATTTGTTGAAAAATGAACACCAGTTCATCTTTTAATTTTTAACTTTACGGGCTAACCCTTTAACACTCAAAACAGCCAAAAATGGCTTATGCAGTGGTCTTAAGAAATGCCCATTTGCAGACCAAAAGAAGAATATCTTCAAAATTTACCAATGGAATGACTGGCTCGATAAGCGAACCAATAATCGAACCAGTCCTTCCAGTGGTAAATTTTCAAAAATAATCTCTTGGTCTGCAAATGGACATTTTCTATTATGAGAAAATTAAAATTTTCTTGGACAAATTTGAGGGTCAACTGAAACAGATATTTAAAAGTATAATCAAATGTAAAAAAAAATTCTTACTAAATCTTTCAGGGGAGATAACTCAAATGAATATGGACAGTGTGGGTTGTCAAGAAACTTGCCTCCCTCTAATGTTTGGCTGTCAAATAACACACATATCCACGTGCGAACGCACACACACCCTCGAATGATGGAGGGTGACAAATGCCTATCAACTGCTTATTACATCTTCACATTAACCTTTTTAGCGACAAATCACCGAAAAAATTATTTCTTTCCTATTCATAACATATTCTGTTGAATATTTTGTAGCTAACATGACTGGAAAACATTACTGCCTAAGGCAACAACAGCTTCCAATCAGATTAATTTCAAAATATTCAACAGCTTTCCAGTATTATTGTCTTGAAATCGAGACATGGGGAATTTATCAATGAAAAGTTTAACTCGCCTTGTAGATGATATGTCTCCATCACCATCAAGTTCTCTGTCAGTAACTCTACTTGCTACTGGTATCTCTCCAGCTAACGGATCATCAGAGGTATCTATATTTCTAACAGGTTGTGGCACGGGTATACTTCGGGACTGGTGTGCTCTTCCTCTTGCCTGTCAGAGAAATACATAAATATGATTAGCCTTAGCCGGAAGGGGAAGTAAATAAATGTATAGGCTTGCGCGATTTTTGGTTTGAAACATCGCGATCGATTTTATAAAAAATATCGTGATTTTCGATTAAATCGTAGGTCCAAATTCCCAAAAGTATAAACCGGGATAACGTGACTTGTTTCTAGAAAAAGTTGAAATAAATGATACAAAAATAGCACGAAATTAGAACACATTTTCATGCGCCGAATTCTTACCATCCTACGTCTATGCTTAATGTATACCTTATATCCATCATCACGGGAGTGAAATTATTAATTGGGACCGCCTAAATATTGCGTATAGTTTAATAAACATTATTTATTTCATTAAAATTTGAGATAAAATGTCGCCGAGAAAAAAATATAAATTACATGATGTATCAGCTTCCGCTTATAGTCTCCCTTTGTAAGATGAGTTTATGTCATTATCGGAGTAACGCGAAGACGTTAATATTAGTACCCGGGGAGATACTGGGCAATTAACATACATAGGACGGGAGCTTTGAGTTGGTACGAGTGTAACGGCGTAAACTCGTCCTATAGAGCAGTTTATAGTTGCTTTAAGAATGTACGATTTACATTTAAGAGTAATCAACAGAACGCACAGTTCAAAATCAAACAATCTGGAATGCTGTTGCTTTATTTTCTTTAATTTGACATGACAACTGAATCAAAAAGGAAAAATTATTGCACCGCCTGAAATGGCTAACCCTAGAATTAAAAAGAATTTTGTTCATTGATTATATGGCGATTCAACGGAGTAGCTAGCTGGTTTTCTCCATGACAAAGGTGTTACCTCGCTAATTGTTAGTTTGTTTATTGTAGCGCTTTGTGTTGTGATTAGTAATTATTCGGCGTGGTGGGATATAAACACAATGAACACAGGCGTGAATCGATTATAATTGTTCTCATGTACTGATAAAATGCGACGGAAAAGCACACACTTCAGATTTTTTAAAAACATGAAATTTTTTACGATTTTCCGATTTTTCCTCAATTACATCGTAAAAATCGCGATTTTAAAACTAAATCGAACTGCACGACTAAATCGAAAACTCGTGCAAGCCTATATATGTATATAAATAAATTACCACTGTCACCATAATCCAACCAGGTACTATTATCGTAAACAGGTACATTTAACTGTCTGCCTGCTGAATTTCCGCAGACTACATTTTCCATGTGGTTTAACTCTGGAGATGCTGAATATTTTGAAAACAATTTGACTGAAAGTTGTTGGTGGCTAAGCCACCAACAACTTTCAGGCAAATTGCTTTCAAAATATTCAGCTGGTCCAGAGTTATTGCCCATTGAAATTATTGTCTGGTGGCTTGCAGCAGTCAGACAGTTATGGTACTGTTTATCAAACTAACGGATGACAAACAGGTTTTCTAAAAAAAATAAATTCGCTAAAGTAACAGTATTTTAGAAATCACAACCAGATTGGTTGGCTACATAATTGGAGTCAGCAGAAGGAACAAGTCGCCAGAAAATTTAATCAGAATTATTGAATTCCAAAAACTACATGTACAATGTAGGTTCTAAATATATATTTAAGCAAAAAACATGAAAAACCTGGGTCTAAATGCACTCAAATGTGCTCAGAATTGCGGGAGTTTTGTCTTGGGAACATGAAAATTGCAAATTGAACTTAAAATAAATTTAGGCACCCGCGAGAGAAATTCAACATGGCCACTAATTCAAGATGGCCACTGACACGATTAAACAATGAGATACAAGCGAGTCCATTTTGTAATGATCAGGTCCAAAAACATATATATACAATGTGGATATCCATTTTCCCTATCAAAGTCTATCAAACAGCAAAAGCTCAATTATGATTAGTCTTTTAACCCTTGAAATTCTAATCCCCCAAAGCAACTCCTCTGGAAACATGTTGAATATTTTGAAACTAGTTTGACTGGAACCTATTGCTGTCATAGCTGCATTTAATCTAGATTAGTATTGCACTGGGAAACCGGTTGGTAAGATTTTTTTAAGACTCCTACAAAAAAACTCATCTTCAATAATTTTCTCACCAATACAAAATGTAAAAGTTAATTGATATAGTACCGTAAAATGCCTATTAGTAACCACATCACTAATAGAAGTCTCATGCCATTTTTTTTAGGTTGAGACAGTTCAATTTGTTAGCAGTTTTAAAACAGCAAATGTATCTAATAGCAGTTGCATACAAATTTTAGCGGTTTGTGTAAAAAAAAAATTTTAGTTACATACTTATAACTGCCAAATAAAAGAAAATAAATTCTGCAATAAATTCACGGAAAACAAGTTTGAAATTACGGCACTTCCTTATATGAAAAAACCCCAACTATCAACGAAAAATATTATCAAATGTGTACCCGTTCAGCGAAGGTAATCGGATTGAATAATACTCGGTCACCATCACGTAATGATTACTATATATTAGTGTTGGGAATTGGTACTATTTTTGTGATTGATGATTGGTTTTATATACTAACCGATGATCAATTAATGATTGATCATAACAGGTTCTAATTTTATCCATTTTCAATGCAATAATTCAAACTTCAAACCAAGTCGCAGGTATGATAGATTCTTAATAATTTAAGAAATAATCTGTTGAATATTTTGAAACTAATTTTACTGGAAAATAAGTTTCAAAATCTTCAACATGTTATTGTTATGGTTGCTTTGAAATTAACATACTATTTCAGAGCTGAAAGAATTAATGTCTTAGACTAAGGAGTAATACTATATTGTTGTAACAATTAAATTTAAATTCCTTTCCAAAAAGTATTCGTTTTCTAGCTTGACCAGTTAAAATATATTAATAAAGTCAATTTATAAACAACCAAAATCGATTTCTGAAATCATGATCGATCGGTTGGTTGAACATACAAATCAATCAGCGATCAAATCGATTAATTGTTGTTTAATGGTTTTGTACTATCAAACTTAGTTAGCAGATGCACAGATAACACACTCCTAGGCATACTTGGACAGGAGTATAAGGCCAAGTAATATAACGGTCTTGGAACAAGATTTCAGAGTTAGCTCCCTTGGCACTGTGCGTAATAGCCGACTCATTCATGCAAAAGCAGCAAAATAATAGCAAGGCCATATAACTAACATTCCAATCCAGTGACAGCTAGTAGCAGTCACCATCCCTATATGAGAACATGTATGCAGACCATCACCCGATAGAAACCACATGATCAGGTCAGCCAATCAACAATGTTATAGACTTAATTTACAATTAGGGTCAATTCTTGCTAAGCATTCTTGGTGGCTACAGGTTAGCAGTTAGGCAATTAGTTAGGCAGTTAAGCAATAGTGGAATACGGTCAGATCTGGATATTTATTAAATTCCAGACATTAAGCTTAGCCACCGCCTCCCCGCCACCTATATTCATGTAACATATAATATGAAGAGCATTCTTAAAACTCATAACTTGTATGACTTATTTATTAAGTAAACTAGTATACGAGGATGTAGCTAACATCTATGCTGTGCTTTAGGCGTGTCGGGTGGCTAATACAGCAGGCTGCGACACGCTATCAACAGGTTCGAAGGCTGGAACTCCTGTGGCCGTTTAACTTGTACTGATGTCATCCGGGGGGAGGATTTGAACAAGTGACTAAGTTAATGACTGGCAATATCTCCAGCAGTTTACAGTATGACTAATATGAACTTAGGAGGATTATATGCACTATTGCACATAGCATAAAATGAATAACATTACATAAGGTAGTAGCAATACGCAGATTTATTGTATAGATCATTTACGTGAATATATTTTTTAGTCAGGCTGTCGTGACTTTCAGTGTCTAATTTGGTACTGCGTTGCTGGGAGCTGTTGCTGTTGTATTGAAGCTTTTGACTCTAAATTTCCTTACATATCGGGACCAACGGGCGAACGGTCCCAGAAATTTGGTTAAGATCGCCATGTCTAAATATCTCTTTTGAAAACAATACTGCTGATGCTGTTGCATTTTGGCTTTTGACACTAGAAATTTTGATTCGTCTTTGATTTGTCTGTGGGGACTCCAGGGGCAGGTTTTCACACTTGTTGGGAGATCTCACCTATAGAACCAGTCATTAACAAATGTCTTAAGAACAAGAAGCACTATATTCTCATGTTAAACCTTCTGTCTAGCGACACAGGTTAAAGTTTGGATAACCGATGATTACCATTTGTTAACTGCTGGATACAAGTGCTAACCATGGGTCGAATGCAGTGAACATACACAGAGTGACCGTTTTGTACCATACTTAGGATGCTGATAATACTGGTATTCATGTTTCATCAGGAGTATGGCCTCATTAACGGTCAACTGGTAATCGCTGGTTACCACACTGCAATTGCAGAGCATACATGGTAATCCTGTGTTACCATATGGTCAATTAATGCACAATCAGAGTAATCGCTCGCTTGCGTGTTACCACTCTTCCTATTTAATGAATGCACATGGTAATCACGTGTTACCACATAGCCAATATAATGAGCACAGTATTCGCTTATTATGGTACTGCAGGTGTGATGGATACAGGGTAATTGCTTGTTGCTGTATTGACAATATAATAACCACTTAGAGTAATATTGTTACCGTAGTGCCTATTTAGCAAATACAAATGGTAATCGCTTGTTACCATACAGCCGGTGTAACAAACGCACATGGTAATCGCTTGTTACCATACAGCCGGTGTAACGAACACACATGGTAATCGCTTGTTACCATACAGCCGGTGTAACAAACGCACATGGTAATCTCTTGTTACCATACAGCCGGTGTAACAAACACACATGGTAATCGCTTGTTACCATACAGCCGATGACACAAACGCACATGGCAATCGCTTGTTACCATACAGCTGACGTAACAAACACACATGGTAATCGCTTGATACCATACAACTGATGTGACAAACACACATGGTAATCACATGTTACCATACAGCCGATGTAATGAACACATGTGGTAATCGCTTGTTACCATACAACTGATGTGACAAACACACATGGTAATCACATGTTACCATACAGTCGATGTAATGAACGCACATGGTAATCGCTTGTTACCATACAGTTGGTGTAACAAACACACATGGTAATCGTGTTACCATACAGCCGGTGTAACGAACATACATGGTAATCACTTGTTACCATACAGCCGGTGGCACAAACACACATGATAATCGCTTGTTACCATACAACTGATGTAACGAAACACATGGTAATCGCTTGTTACCATACAGGTGATGTAACAAACACACATGGTAATCGCTTGTTACCATACAGCTGATGTAACAAGCACACATGGTAATCGCTTGTTACCATGTCCTCCAAAAAGTGTCACTCACTAAACATTCTTATTAATATCAGTATTATATTGTATGGTTGCAACTGCTGGTATGCAAATTCTTATGCTCGGACATGTCAGACTCATTCACTGTCATGACTAAGGCGAGCTGCTGCAATACCGTAAATCCTCAGCATTAAATAAGCCAGGCAACAGGATTTACGAATATTCTAATGTCAGCCAGCATCATGACAGTGAGTGAGTTTGGGTTGCTAAGGTAACCAGAGGGCCGTGTCCTCCAAAAAGTGTCACCCACTAAACATTATTATTAATATCAGTATTATATTGTATGGTTGCAATGGCTGGTATGCAAATTCTTATGCTAGGACATGTCAGACTCATTCATTGTCATGACTAAGGCGAGCTGCTGCAATACCGTAAATCCTCAGCATTAAACAAGCCAGGCAACAGGATTTACGAATATTCAAATGTCAGCCAGCATCATGACAGTGAGTGAGTTTGGGTTGCTAAGGTAACCAGAGGGCCGTGTCCTCCAAAAAGTGTCACCCACTAAACATTATTATTAATATCAGTATTATATTGTATGGTTGCAATGGCTGGTATGCAAATTCTTATGCTAGGACATGTCAGACTCATTCATTGTCATGACTAAGGCGAGCTGCTGCAATACCGTAAATCCTCAGCATTAAACAAGCCAGGCAACAGGATTTACGAATATTCAAATGTCAGCCAGCATCATGACAGTGAGTGAGTTTGGGTTGCTAAGGTAACCAGAAACATAAAAGTAGCTACAGATTCTTATGTCTTTCGCCATTTTGTCTCGCCTGACAGGTGCAGCCAATTAAAATTTTTAATGTCATATACATGTAATAATGGAGATACATGTAGTGATCTAATAAAAATAGTTATTGATTACATCAACGTTTGTCTAACTGCTCGGGCTTGTACTTTAAATCCTATGCAATGACAAAATTTGTCAGATCGTCATCCTGTACATGAGGCAGGTTCATATAATGATTGCAGAATTGTGCCCCATATTTTAATCAACGTCCATATCAATCTCATTAGGAAATTAACCAATTTCATGAGTCCTGAGAAATTTCACCATACATCACCATATTGTATATATTATTTAATTAGATATCCCAAACAATCCTATCTTTATGCCTACAGCCAGCAAACTTAAATCGTAGCCCTACACATTAAACCTGTACATTTTTTATCTTAGAAATTAAATTTACATATTTTGCTTTTATACACATCTTTATAATATGCTGTTTAATGTTTGTACCATGGCATATGTCAGTGTTTGATATGTCAATAAACGAATTGATTGATTGCTTGCTTGCTCGACTGATTGATTGATTGATTGATTGTGTGCTTGCTCGATTGATGGATCGATTGATTGATTGCGTGCTTGCTCGATTGATGGATTGATTGATTGATTGATTATATATAGTAATTTCATTCCCGAGTTCAGTATATTAGGTCCGTAAATCGGAGATGATTCTACCGAGTGCTTGCTCTTAGTATTCATACTTCTTAATTTGGTGCATTTAAGCTGTTTACTCTCGTAGCTACCTGGGTAAGTACTCGAGGCTACTCGCCTATTTATGCGTATTGCGCAAGTATCTACCCTGGTACAAATATTAACATTTTCGTGCTACATGTATTCCAGCAATGACCTAAATTCATCCCAGAGTGGAAGCTGATTTATCACATGATTTGTATTTTTTCTCCACGACATTTTATGCCAAAATTTGGATTAATTTTGATGAAATAACTGATGTTTATTAAAGCATACACAATATTTAGGTGGTCCTATTTAATAATTTCACTCCTGCGATGATGGATATAAGGTATACATTAAGCAGTCGCAAGATGGTAAGAATTTATTGCCATGAAATTGTGTTCTATTCTCATGCTAATTTTTTTATCATTTTAGAGAATCCATTTTTTCTTGAAATATACCTAATAGAAGTCGCCCCACACCCATTTCTTAGAGATTTGGATTTAAAGAATTTACACACCCTTGTCCTATTAGAAGCGGCGGTTACTAATGAGCAATCTACAGTAAATAGCTTTAATGGCTCAGAATATGAGTGTTATTTAAATAAGACAAATGTCACCAAGAGATGCAAGAAGAAAGGAGTCACTCGATCAGTGTTGCCAGTAAATGAACATAGGCATTATAAGGTATTAATGCCTCTGCATTGAATGACCAGTATCTTAGCAAGGGAGGAATCCAGTTTTAGCTATGCCCTGCCCATCTTTAGCCAAGCTCCACCAGAGCTGCCAACCCCCAGTTCAAGCAATCAGTAGTTCCAGGTGAAAAACCATGATTTTCAGTAGTTTCACACACTCTTTCAGTAGTGGATTTTCAGTAGTGGATTTTCAGTAGTGGATTTTCAGTAGTGGATTTTCAGTAGTTTTAGGAACCTTTCAGTAGTTCAGTAGTGATTGAAAAAGCAGCAAAACGTGATTTTAACCCTTTCGTGACGAGACCGGCCAAAACCGCCCTCTGTAGTGGGTTTGCGTAATGTCCATTTGCAGGCCAAGAGAAGACTATTTTTGAAATTTTACCACTGAAATGACTGGCTCGGCAACCGAGCCAGTCATTAGTGGTAAATTTTCAAAAATAGTCTTCTCTTGGCCTGCAAATGGACATTCAATAAGTAAATGTTTTAATTTTTCGAAGAAATTTAGTCATTAACAGGTTAAACAAGACGAGAGAGGAATATCTATGAAATTTTACCACTGGAATGATTGACTGTTATCGAGCTAGTCATTCCGGTGATAAAATGTAAATATAGTCATCTAGTATTGTGAGAGTTAATTTACCATTACATTTTTTGATAGAAATTTTATTTTTTGGCAATGTGCATATGTACATGTATGTATCACCTTTTTCTGTTCTTTAAAACCGGTCATCTTTCTGTATATTCTCGCGCATACACATGTCTTTTGAACTTTTTTTTTACTGGTATTGCAGCATTATCAGTTTGCGCTGAGCGCTTCCACAAAGTTTGGTGATTATTTTCCATATTTAGACATCAAAATCAGAAAACAAAGACTGAAATCCACTGTGCACAAAATCTCATACCGCGATCACGGAAATATATTATATTATCAGGAAATTCATGTTACAATATTTTGGTAAAGACGTATTATATTAAAATATAAAAAGATTATTTTGATTTTCTCACGCTTTGAACGGATGATTTCCGATTTACATCGGCATATTTATATAGTTGAATTGCATATCTGTAGCCATCATAAACAAACACACTTCCGGGATTCTTGCATAGTGCTAACTTTCGCATTCTATTAATCCAACGATGTAATAAGGTGAAAAATGCAGATTAACGAGATTAGAGAATCTTGGCAGGCTGTTTCATAGATAGAGAATAGCTGTAGAGCATGTATGCTAATTCTATTACGTAGTTGCGATTAATATAGCCAATACTTAGTGTCAGATTAATATAGCAAATACCATTTCATTTCTCATAAAAATATATAAATTTGCCTCTTCAAATGCTCTTCCAATTATCAAAAGAGAATTGAGTCCGTTTTGGAGGCTACATGTATATAATATGCAGAAATAAAGGTATGAGCATAAGCACTCTACTGCCATTTTAACTCTATGGGCTGTTCTCAAATGTCGGCTAGATTGAGCAATTAAAACATCTTGACATAATGGAGAGCTGACGTGTTTTGATAAGCGGTAGCCATTTTTATAGCCTCACAAACAGAAATTCGTCATTTTACCACCATGTCCGTATTACCGCAATTGCACAATTTTTTATTTCCGTATTTTCACTCACAAACCGTACATGCATAGTTTGGATGCTATTTCCGTACAAACTATGGACAATCCATAGGGGTTGGCAGGTCTGCTCCACACACACTTCGCGCGCATTGGGAGATCAATCCTTGACTATCAATTTCCAGAAAAATATACAGGCAAGCTGTTGAATATTTTGAAACTAATTTGACTGGGTGCTGTTGCTGCCTATATTCAACAACAAGTATATTAAATAATAACGACACCATTTGTACAATAACGCTTAGTGTGTCATCAATTAAGCATTCGTGACAAACTTATCTACATTGTACATCATTCATGACATAATTGATTATGACATCATCCTACACATCATGGAGTTGATTATGATGTCATATGATTGAGGGATAAACTGGAAAGGTTCAGTGCTTAGCAAGTCTGACAGTCTCTCCAGTGATAGACCTACCAGACGTGACCGCCTCTCCGGTGAATGGTCATCACCAGGCTGCGCTTGTAGGGGATCCTCAGCCTTGATAGGCGTCACTTTTACATCGGTATTCCATTCAGTTTTAGATGTTCTACCTGTAAAAATAACATACCATCTAGGTAACTGTAGCGTCTCAGATCATTAGGCATTGTTTTAAAAGTACACAATGTCATAGTCATTCACTGGCAGTAAGTGGATATGTTCTATGAATGGATTTATCTCTTTGGCCAATCAGAATTGAAAGTTAGATGCTAATGAAGAAATCCAGTCTTAGCAATGACCCACCCATTTCTAGCTAAGCTCCACCCATGACTTGCCCAAGTTGAGATCGCTCAATCCCTGCACGCCTTAAATTTCAATTTCCAGCAAATTATACAGGTAAGCTGTTGATAATTTAGAAATTAATTTGTCTGTGTGCTGTTGCTGCCTGTGGTGGCAGCAACAGCGCCAAGTCAAACTAGTTTCAAAATATTCAACAGCATGTTTATTAAATATTACAGACATACTTCTTCTTCTTGCGTTCATCGTTCTCATGACAGTAATCGTGGAGTGTTTTCCTTATTTGATGCATGAAAGTTGCAATGGTCGTCAAATTGTCTCTGTCTCATCTGATCTTCTCTTCAAAAGATTTTGATACTTCAAGAGACCAGAATCTTCTCCTCGCCTGTTCATACTGCTGACAGCGCTACAAGAGATGTTCTGCTGTGTCTTCTGCCTGCTGACACTCACAAAGTGCAGAATATGTAATCTTGAGGCGGTGAAGATGTGCATTGAGACGATTGTGACCAGTCCTCAATCTGAAGATACATGTCTGATCCTCCCTACTGAGGCTGTTTATTGCATCATTATGCGACCTGCTGGTGGTTCTTGTGGCTTTAATGATATATGCTTCAGTTCTTAAAAGTTAACGTCATGGCTGAATTGTTCTTTATCATACAACCTTACGGACTATTAAGCATTTAAAATGGACTAAATCGAGTCACTCATGACGTAGTTGATTATGACGTCAGCCTACATATCATGTAGTTAATTATGATGTCATATGATTGACTGAAAAACTGGATTCCTCAATTTGACAGGCTGTCATATGCATTTTTGATTACAGAGAGCCTCAAGTTCAGCGATCAAGTCTTCTGTTTATATTTTTGGTTCAACATTTTCTGTCACAGTGAAAAAGAAATAATGTTTCTCATGTAAAACAAAGCACTCCCATAAATCAAAAATCATACATTGTATTTACAAAACACATCTAACCTCCGAACAATTTAATTTGCAAACGTTGCACCAAGTTTATTGCATATTTAAAATATACTCTAGTACCTAGTTTCAGTATATTAAGTGGGGCTGTAATTTAGAATGTATTTAACTATAGCAAATATTTTTAAAAATTGGGCAAGCTATCTTGTGATATATAACTTTAATAACATTATAATTTTAGTTAATAAAAATCCCCCTTTAATGGTCAAGATTGCTAAGAAACGTTTTGCTTAGTCAATGTCCAAGAGTAGCCTATTTTCGAAAAGTTACAACTGAAATGACTGGCTCCGTTACCGAGCCAGTATTTGCAGTGGTAAATTTTCAAAAATAAGTTTCTCTTAACCTGCAAATAGACATTGATGAAGACCACTACAGAGGCCAGTTTTGGGCTTTTGGCCAACATAACCATCAAACGCTTAATGCATGATAATCAACATTAGCACTATTGTCATTAAGACTGACCACAAGTTCAGCTGTACCGTAGGACCATGCAGCACATGCATTTTGAAATTATTGTTGCTATTTACTATTTATTTTTTAGCTAGTCTGATATTGCTTGCCTGTCATGTCTGTAAGATTGCAGGTTTAACCAACTCACTTGAAACAATATTAACATTTCCAACACTGCGAAAGTCTTTATGTTAGAAATATATGGTTGAATATTTCAAAAACAATTTGACTAGAAAATGTTGCTGACAAATGGGAGCAGCTTCTTCCAGACAAATCAGTTTCAAAATATTCAACAGGTTAGTCAACAGTTGCATTGAAGTTGACGCACTGAAACAATGGATGACGTGTGAGCATAAATTCATCATAGGAATATTACTGGCAGAGTTAATGGCCCTTTCGAGTTTATCCATCAATCATCTGACGCCATGTGACATCATAATCAACTACACGACGCATACATGTAGGTTAATTATGGCATGAATAACTCGATTTAGTCTGTCTTTAACGCTTAATAGTACGACACGTTGTATGAATTGTATGTCTTTAGTCTATACCATTTAATAAAGTTAACATTCGGTTGAATATTTTGAAACTAATTTGCCTGGGCGCCTAGTCAAATTAATTTCAAAATATTTAACAGCTTACCAGTATAGTTTTCCGGAAATTGATGTGAGGTGTGGGTGGAGCTTGGCTAGAGATGGGCGGGGCATAGCTAAAACTGGAAAGGTCCATTACATTCAACCTCAATTAGTATTTCTGATGGCATCTAACTTTTGGAGATCCCAGGGCCCCCCCCCCCCCCTACACACACACACACACACTAGAATTAGAGTACCATAGGATAACAGCTATGAATTAAGGGGGCCAATGCTACATTTTGTCGGCATATTTATGTAATTTTAAGCCTATAAAACCAATTAGCATTAAAAAAAACATACAAGATTTGCAGGGGCCCTATAGGACTCACACCCACAACTCCCAAGTTGCATTTTGAAAGTATATACCCTCAAAAGGATCCTTATGAGAGACTCAATACTCTAAAGCAAACAGGTAGGTTGACAAAACAGGTACATGTAGGTTGACAGCAGTTTCGACCTACGCAGCAATCTACATTCAACACAAAATGGCAAACATACATGCAGACACACACACAAATGTACATGTTTGTTGAAGAATTGAAAAGACAAATTTCACAAACATGTTTCGTTATATCTGTAGATGTATGCTTAGTGAACCATCAAAAGTATGGCACAGTGCCAACATTTTAAAGTTATGATATTGTTAGTACAAGATGTACTCATACACCAAGCTGAATGTTGATGACACATTAGACATGTTAGATGAAACAAATATACAATGCGAGAATGAAAGTCCATGCAAACATACTGTCCAAACCAGATGAGACTTTCCATGCATCTCAAAACATGACCATAAAAGTGTGTGTGTGTGTGTGTGTGTGTGAGTGTGTGTGTGTGTGTGTGTGTGTGTGTGTGTGTGTGTGTGTGTGTGTGAGCGAGTGTGTGTGTGTGTGTGTGTGTGTACGTGAGCGAGTGTGTGTGTGTGTGTGTGTGTGTGTGTGTGTGTGTGTGTGTGTGTGTACGTGAGCGAGTGTGTGTATGCATGTATGTGTGTATGTGAATTTATGCATGCATGCATGCATGCGTGTCCCGCGTAACAGACATGACAGACAGATGAACAGCCATTACAAGTGTCATTTTGTTGAGACACTAATCACAGGTTTTGCCTTCAAAGCTTAGATTTAATGGTCAATATTAATGGATAAAATCTAAATTTTACCTACATGTGAATGTCCACTTGCATGCCAAAATTGAGAACATTATTTTTAAATTCACAACTGGAATGACTGGCTCGATTATTGGCATTTACATGTAGTTCACGAAAGTGGGGCCATGAATACAGCAGTATAATGGTTCAGAAAACGATCTAATATTGATCCTCATTACATATTAGTAAATTTTATATGCATGCATACTGTCACCACAAGGCAATTTAACCAAGTAAAGCTTGACATACTACCGGTTTAAGTTCAAGACAACTATACAGAATCCCTGTTGAATATTTTGAAACTATTTTGACTGGGAACAGTTGCTGCCATAGGTAACAACAGCTCCTAGTCAAATTAGTTTCAAAATATTCAACAGAATTTATCATTTCTGGTCTGCGAGGGTTAAGCATAAGATAACAGCAAGACCTCATGCCAGGAATAAATGTATTTCTACTAAAACAGTAACCTGGTGACAGAGGCGTGATTCTAAGAAATTCATCTAAAGATTCACGTGTGATTGGCGTATTGAAAGGAACACCCACCGAAAGACGTGGAACTGTGAAGAAAATCATCAGCTACATGTACATATATATATATATATATACAGAACTGATATGAAATGTTGCATACAATGTAGAATGGATGGGTTACACTTGCTGTAATAATTTAACTGTCTCACTGCTACATACTGCCTGACACCAAATTCAATGGGTAATAACACTGGATATGCTGAATATTTTGCAATTTGACTGAAAGTTGTTGCTGGCCTAGCCACTAACAACTTTCAGTCAAATTGTTTTCAAAATATTTACCAGGTCCAGAATTAAACACCATGGAAAATGTAGTCTGCAGAAATCCAGCAGGCAAACAGTTAAAATAAACGTACCGATTCTTCTAAAGATATTAACATCATATGCTGTATAACTGTTCACAGCAAAATTTTTGAAAGTTTCAAAACATCTAACAGTATATATTTACTAAATTATGCATAATTTTTTTGCACCTACTTTTTTAACACCTTGACCAAAAACCAGTTTAGAAATGATCTTGAAAAATGTTCATTTGTAGGCCAAGAAAAGCTTATATTTGTAAATTTAAGACTTAGATGGCTGGCTCGACTCCTCTATCAGTTTATGTGCCGGAACGACCATCACTATGTTTGACAATCGTTTCTATTTAAGCCATGGGCTTAGTCATAGTTAAGTCTCTCTCACATATACAAACTTACATGGACCCTCTCAAGAGCTTTGCTTACTCAATGTCCATTTGCAGGCCAAGAGAAGAATATTTTTTTTAATTTACCGATGGATGAGCTGGTACAATCTACATATTAATTTATTCAGTAATTCAAGTGGTAAATGTCGTTTTTGACAAATTAGCAAGTGCTGCAGATAGACATTGCCCAACACTACTTCAGGTCTATGCCAGTTTGAGTCAGCTTGACAACAATTACTCACCTGCTTCAGCCTCGATATCATCAGATCTCCGAGATTTACCCATCTTCCGACTATGTGAGAGCCAAGGCTTGTCATACGTCCTGTCTTTGATGGACTGATCTGGAAATAAAATTACCTGTGCTGGTCACATCATACTGGGGATTTAATTATATCAGATTTTTTTAATTTCCAACAAGGTCTTCTCTTGCATATCTTGGCCTGCAAATGTGCATTCCTCGAGACCACTGCAGAGACCATCTTAGCTGGTTTAACCATTAATTGATTCTAGATTCTGTGTAAATAATCATTTTTCAGGACAGATGATTTCTCCATATTTCTCCGAAACGCAATCGCAAAAGGAATCTTGACAAATACACCCTTTTCATGGGCCATAAGTTTGGTGATTATGGATGAATAAGTTAGAAATAGCTTGCAGTGCTATTATCTTTGAAATAGTAAACAGTTTTCTGTATGGTTGCTTGACATGCATGTATGTATGTATACTGTACTCTGAAACATCCTACAGCTGCAATCAGTCCTTCTTCGCTTTTGACCACTATGTCTTGTCCTCAACCAAAATCTTTAGCTTCCTCAGGTTCATTCTTGATTTGAGTGTACCGAGTCCTGCTTTCTTGAGGTCACCTCATAGAACGCTTAACAGATTTATGCAATGACGTCCTCTCCTGGCTTTGTATTTGTATTTGTAGGGCAAATTCCAAGGCTCTGTGCGCTGGTGTGTTCCCTGGCATCCTTAGAACATGACCAAATATGTACCATCTTTGCTGGGCAACTTTTATGGACAACGGCGATGTATTACTGTGTAGTGCATCATTAAAAATTATCCTGTCAGGCCATTGGTGTCCAGTGATGGTGCGTAGGAGTTTGCGATGGCGGGCATCAAGTGGCAGGCATCGAGTTTGTCTAGAGCTGGCTTTGGAGCTGCACAGCCATCACAGTTATACAGCATCAAGGCTACATGACATGTACACGTAGGTACATGTATTGGGATAGCATTGTTGCACGGATACGGTTTAATTCGATTTGAAATCATCGGATGTCATACTTAAAGAAAAGCTTCTTGGAAGTCAACAGTTCACAGAACATACATGTACTGTCTGTTAGCTGTTGTCATACCTTGGTCAGCATTCACAGTCCAAGCAGAAACGGGTCCTGAACGTGACTTCCTCATGACGTCTGGACTCACTGAACGGTCTGAAAGGTGATACAAGAGCGATCAATCGTTATTAATCTTAACCCTCAAATTTGTTCGAAAATTTTAATTTTCTCATAGAAAATGTCCATTTGTTGACCAAGAAGACTATTTTTGAAAATTTACCACTAGAAATGACTGGCTCGGTTATCGAGCCAGTGATTCCAGTGGTAAATTTTCAAAAATAGTCTTCTCTCGGTCTGCAAATGGACATTTCTCATGACCACTGCAGATTGCATTTTTGGCTGATATGGGTGTTAACGGGTTAATCATAAATGTCACACGAGTCTAAATGCTGTATTGGTTTAATCCTTTAAGCGATGAATTCCACAGAATATCTCATTTTCAAGGCAATCATAAAGAAAAATAGTTAAACAATTTGAAATAATATTGATTGGAAGCCGTTGCTGTCTAAGACAGTAATGGCTTACAGTCAAATTAGTTTCAAAATATTCAAGAGAGTAGGTGTTATATTGTAAATAATATACATTTTCTGTGATTTGTCAGTGAGAGGATTAACAGTAGCACATAAGTCAGAAAAACGCTTTGCATTTCCTGACCATATTATTGAACAAGTAAGGAAACTGCGAGGGAGGGGGGGGGGGGGGGGGGGGGGGGGGGGGGGGGGGGGGGGGGAGTGGGGTATGGGGGGGGGGGGGGCTAACTGACACACATATATGCTCTGTTTTACCAGTGCATGGTCAGTACATGTAGTTACCCGGTGACATAGATATTTGACCCCTTTTTGATCTCAGCCTTAAAGCAATCCTAACCTGTCACAATATGATGAAATGTACCAAACATAGTGATTCTAACTTTCTACATTCCTGAAGTATGGCCAAAAATATCTATTCTATTAATTAGAAACTAAGCGCTTGTCTTAGGGAGGCGATGACTACATGTAAAAACATTGTCCATTTAACACTTCAATGACCAAATTTGGTCAGGAAAATACAAAATTTACGTATTGAATGTCCATTTGCGGGCCAAGAGGAGACTATTTTTTTTAATTGACCACTGTAATGACTGGCTCGCTTTCCTCAAGACCACTACATAGGCCGGTTTTGGCCGGCTTTGTCACAAAAAGGTTCAGCCAAAAAGGGCCGTTGTTGCGGTATTCAGAAATATCTACCGATCTTTGTACGCCAAGAGATGGATAATTTTCAAAATAATACCATTTCAAGGCCTGCATATTTGGAGATTGTCTATGAGTAAATTAAACTTTTCTTCACCATATAGTCCATATATTCAAGGATTAAACATGTCAAAAAGCTAAACACAACAGAATACATTGCAATGTTAGTGGATTTGACAGGTTGTATGGTGGTGGTGGTGACAGTGACGATAAGTGATTGTGTTCTACAACTGAAGAAGTGAAAACTTCTTTTGGCTGCAATCAGTTTTTCTTCAACTGTCTCCTATGTGTGGTGTCCAGTGCGAGCGTCCTAAGCTCCTTTATGTTCTCAAAGACACACCTGGCTTTCACAAATTATTAGCCAATGGATTCGCCAACTACATGTACCATTTTTCTTAGCCAAATCTTAACTATAACGGCCAATGTTTTCCAACGTCTACGATCATCACCACCCTTTCAATGCTACATACCAAATACAAAATTAGGCTGAATATTTTGAAAATAATTTGCCTGGAAGCTGTTGCTGCCTAAGGCAGCAACAGCTTCCAATCAAATGAGTTTCAAAATATTCAAAAGCTGGCCTATATGGGTGCTTTTGATCCGAGCTATTAGGATATATATATATATATATATATATATATATATATATATATATATATATATATATATATATATATATATATATATATATATATATATATATATATATATATATATATATATATATATATATATATATATATATATATATATATATATATATATATATATATAGATAGATATATATATATATATATATAATAATAATTTCAGGGTTTACTTTGTCATGATTAAACATAATATAAGTACTAGTTACATAAGCAGGCCTAGACTTATCCTAAAATGTTCTTCAAAGCGAATTTCAATGATTCTCTACTTAGAAATTATGGAAAATATTATTTAATCATTAGCTAAATATTTTGCCAATCCTGCTTTCTATCATTGTCTATTAGCCAGATCTCAATTTTAATAGCATTTGGCTAATTGGCGAATGGGTAGGTCGGTCCCTGGTTACTTAGCAAGTTGATGTTGTGGTACCCTTTGCGTGCCTAATACCTGTTGGCACCTACCACTGCAAATTCCCATGCATTCTGAGCAGGCCTATTTTCTGGCATTCAAATAACATGTCTGAACACACCCTCACAGATACATGTATTGTTACACAGTTTAACCCTTTAACAACCATAACAACCAAAAATGGCCTCTGCAGTGGTCATGAGAAATGTCCATTTTCAGAACAAGAGAAGACTATTTTTGACAATTTATCAATGGAATGACTGGCTCGATAACCGAGCCAGTCATTCCTGTGAAAATTTTCAAAAATAATCTCTTGGTCTGCAAATGGACATTTTCTTTGAAATTTTTTTAATTTTCTTGGATAATTTCAAGGCTTTAAAGGGTTAACAGATTATATGAACAAAATAAGTAGATAACTCACGCATGTCTGATGAGCTTTTCCGCATTGCCGTGAACTTCAAATCCTGCAACAAGACAACAATGGCAGAATCCAGTTTATCCGTCACTCATATGACATCATACTCAACTGCATGTATGTGACGTTGACATACCTAAGTTCATCAGGAATGCTTAAGTGATGACGGACTAAACATTGTTGTACGGATTGTATGGCTGTTACGATTTAGTAAACATGCTGGTGAATATTTTGAAACTAATTTGACTGGTCGCTATTGCTGCCATACGTGCCATTGGCAGCAACAGCACCCAGTCAAATTAGTTTCAGAATATTCAACAGCATACCTGTATAGTTTTCTGGAAATTGATAGTCGGGGAGTTCAGAGATCGATCAATCTCAAAACGGGAAGAGCATGGGTGACGGTTAGCTAAAGATGGGCGGGGCATTGTGTATTTTTTTTAATTTACCACTGAATCAAAAAAGCATCCGCTTTTGTTTCAACGAGAATTCTTAATACTTACCAGATGTACTATTATGATAATGCCTATTATCTAGTCTAGCTCAAAATAAACAATTAAAACTCTGCACTCTCCTGGTCCTGCCCATATTGTGTCCGGGAATTACCATAGCCGCAGGTACCGAGTCAATTCCCAATCACAGTCAGATTCGCTTATTTTGCAGACTTGAACAGTCGCATGTTTATTTTGAGCTAGACTAGATAATAGGCATTATCATAATAGTACATCTGGTAAGTATTATTCAAAGTAGAAATGGCTGGAGATATTAAGAGTTTAACCCTGGAAATTCCGGTCACTCAACGGATGAATCCAATCTGTCACTCAAGTATATATGATGTCATAATCAATTACCTCACATGTAGGCTGACATCACAAGCATAATTGATAAAAAATACTCCATCATAATGCTTGAATAGCCCGCCAAGTGACAAGTGTATGAATTATAATGTCTTTGATGGATTTATTATTTGATAAACATTCTGCTAAAGATTTTGAAACTAATTTGACTGGTCACCGTTGTGTGCCAAATAGTCAACCGCTTACCTGTATACTTACATGTATACTTACATGTATCTTGATATTGGGATACTGGTAATTTGTTCCCAACACGGGCAAATCGTGGGCAGAGCTTAGCTAGAACTGTGCGGGTAATAGGTAGAAATTGGTGAGGCATACAGTAGCTAGAAGTGGATGTGGCTCTATTACAAGACAATTAGACCAGACGGCTGTTCAATAATCTGAAACTAATTTTCAAGACTGGTACCTGTTTCTGCCACAGAATATACCGTTTATCACAAAGAATTTGTTGTATCTAGGTTGACGGTCAAGATTTTGTACTCTAGAGACCCAATACACGTACCTCAATTAATTTCAATGCAACCATACAGGTGTACATGTATGTTGCTGAATATTTCAATACAGATTTGACAGGAACCTGTAAGTGTTGCTGCCATACACCGGAACTTGCATAATTTCACATCAACAGTTGGCATAATTTATCTGGCATCGCATCTCAATGGACCTTTCCAGTTTTAGCTATGCCCCGCCCATCTCTAGTTACGCTCCAACCACACCTCGCTCGTGTTGGGATTGATTGATCTCCGAACACCATAACTATCAATTTCCAGACAACTAATATTTCTTTATTACATGTACATGTATGAATCATCCTGGGATTGGGACAACATTATCAGAAATATAAGAAAACTGTTGAATATATTGAAACTAATTTGATGGGGGTGGGTGGGGGTGGGGTGGTGTTGTTGCCTATGGCATCAACACCGCTCAGTTAAATTAGTTTCAAAATATTCACAATGTTTGTTAAATACAATGTAGCAAAGACATACAATTCGGACAACAACGCTTAGTCTGTCTTCAATAATGCGTTCATAAAATACATGTACAATGTACAAAAAATGTATCTGTATCTACCCCCCGTACATCATTCATGATTTATTATGACATCATCCTAGACATCATGTAATTGAGTATGACATCATATGACAGATGGATAAACTGGAAAGGTCCATTTGCTAACACATATTTAGGCATTTGCTATACATTCTGCAACACGCATACATGTAGCTACATCTGCTATAAAAATTTGTATGCATTTGCAATCTATAGTATTATTGATTTTCTTAAGTTCTATCATTAACCCTTTCAAAGACAAATACCTGAAAAATTAAATTCTTTAATGTTCATATAGCATATTCGTTTGAATATTTTGAAATTAAGATGACTGGAAGCATTGCTTCCGGTCATATTAATTTTAAAGTATTCAACAGCTTTCCTGTTTGTTTGTAGGAGCGTAAGAGATTGAGATACAGGGAATTTATTTGGTGAAAGAGTTAATTGCTATACATTTTTGGAGACATCTATACAATTTATAATTTGCCCAGTAATACACACGCTATGCAAATATCAAATTCTAAATTATGCCTTGCATGTACCGCAAGGATTGTTTGTCCTACCTCAGGTATTGTTTTGTCTTACCTCAGGTATTGGTTTGTCCTACATTTGTACTTCAGGTATTGGTTTGTCTTGCCTCAGGTATTGGTTTGTCTTACCTCAGATATTGGTTTGTCTTACCTCAGGTATTGGTTTGCCGTACCTCAGGTATTGGTTTTCCTTACATACCTCAGGTACATGTATTGGTTTGTCCTACTTCAGACATTGGTTTGCCTTACTTCAGGTATTGGTTTGCCTTACATACCTCAGGTAGGCCTATTGGTTTGTCCTACTTCAGGTATTGGTATGCCTTACCTCAGGTATTGGTTTGTCTTACCTTAGGTATTGGTTTGCCTTACATACCTTAGGTACAACATGTATTGGTTTGTCTTACCTCAGGTATTGGTTTGTCTTACCTCAGGTATTAGTTTGCCTTACATACCTCAGGTATTGGTTTGCCTTACCTCAGGTATTGGTTTGCCGACTTTCTTATACAGCAGTTTGATGAGGAACAGCAAGGGTTCATCTGGCATGTCCTGGATAACACGATTCATTAATTCCTGAAAATAAGAATTCATAAATGGACATAAATTATAGCTGAAATGGGGTATAGGGATGTTTGACATATTACAGTCCATGTCCTTGACTCATAATACATGTAACTACATTAAAATGTACTTATATATAATAAGTATATATATATATATATATATATATATATATATATATATATATATATATATATATATATATATATATATAATATTGTAATACTTTGCGGTGGATGTTCACATGTATTCTGATATTGTGGAACGATTTAGCCACAATCCTGATCAAATGTAATTGTTGTGATACTCGTATTATACAAGTACCAGCGGTTTTCACCGTACGATGCGAAGTTGTTGGTTCACCTATTCTACATAGGAGAGGAACTCCCAACATACCTTTCTGAGCAAGAAGAGGAAATACTTGTGTAATGTTGCCTTTCACAGTCAAATACAAACTTATTCAGCGTCGCACTGTTGCGGGAATGCATTGATGGAAAGAAACATGTATATCTGACATACCCATTCACTTAAAAGCCCTTAAAATAATGCTTGAGCAAGGAAAGAGCCGATTTTAAAACACGGAAATGCGTACAGTAAACCACACCCATGACGTCATTTATCGGGGTCAGCCATTTAAGATGTCGGAATGACATGCTAGAGGGAAACACGGCACCTTTTGTATTTATCATAGCTCATTTCAGGCCATATGAGAATAAGAATGGTATAGTTTGATGAATTCAAGAGAACTGCTGTAACCCGCCGCTTGACATAATTCAACCGTGGGAATTTTGTTGCGCTCTCTTGACTAGCCACGCCCCGGGTTAGAGAGGTCACGGCCTATCATCTTGTTCAAGCATTATTAGATTTCTTGGGGTGTTCACAACTTTATCCAGCAATGAAAACTTAATTCTGAACGAATTTATAACACAAACAGTCGTCCAAACAAATATTCATCAAGAGACCCCATTGACAGCACACAAAAGTTAACCAATTATTGTTGTCAATATACACACAAGTATATTTGTGTGGATGTGAATTTTGTAAGAATATTAGCATCACCGCAACATTGCTAATAACGTAGTCTTGCTGAATAGTTACTGCAACTATTCATGATATTACACTAGCGTCTGTTGAAATAATATCAAGCCTGTGTGACGATACTAGGGAGACAACTCGTATCACGAACAACACATTAACACGCAGTGACGCCCCTTGAACAGTGTTTTGTACATCTCAGAGGCTGGAGAAACACCATATTCTGCTTGAATTTTGGCGCTGTACGTGTGTGTGTGTGTACGAGAAAGATTACCTACACTATGGAAGGCCAGTTCAATCCACTACATGCGTTGTCACGGAAAGTACAACAGCTTGCATCAAGACTTAACATTCGCCAGCTTACCAGTGATGTGCACCCAGTGAGTACTACCAACGCTAGTAGTACAAATTTGAATCTGGAGCCTCACAGGAACGCTGTATCTGTGTATGGAATAACACCTCAGCCAAGGGCTGAAAAGCAGCATGAGGTGGGAAGCATTTGCAACACCAATGAGACGTGTATTGGCCCAATGATAAATAATTTTGAGGCACCACCAACTGCCATGGAGCAGACAAATATTCTGGCATATCCACAGCCAGGCATGAGCGTCAATGAATCATTTTCAATAGATCATGACCGCTTTATGGGCAGTAGTAATGATGGTTTGGGTCTGAACACCCCTACAAACAGTGCCCACGAACAGAGCTCTTCTCTGCCAAGCCTGAGACGACTTGGCCTATGTAACCATAAGCAAAACACACTACCAGTTAATGCACATGGCAGGCCTTGCAGTCCACCTATGGCCGACTTACAGGAACAGGCAAGAGAAGGCCTAGAAGCCATTATCACTGCCTTAGGGGTTGAGGCAACAATGGCCGCAATGGCGCAGTTGCTAGCTGGATATACAGATGCAACAGCATCACAAAAACCAAGCTAGCACTGATAGATTAAATATTGCAAATGCTATTTGGATGGATGTTAAAATAAAGCCAGAGCCTGTCAGTAATAATGTCACACTACCGGAGCTTGAAACTAGCCATGCTTCGAAGCCACTTACAGGATATTTCCAGTCAGTGGGAACACCAACTTCGGCTGGTGTCAGAGATGGTTGCGCTCCAGTGCATGTGGCAGACACGGGTGTGGATCAAATTAGTGTTCCAAACGGTGGCAGCCAGGGCGGAAAAGCTTCAAGTGGTGGCAGTGGTGGGATCAATGTTGCACCACATTCTGGAATAAATGCACCACAATATCATGCTACAGCAATCATTGGTAATCGTGACAATGATTTTTATAGTTATCCTTCGGTTTCAACCAAGGATAATAAATCCAAACCATTAAAATCTACCACACAGACTGGATATATGTAGTACAATTCTGAGCTATATGATCACCTTCAAGCGAAGGATGACTATCATACAAACTACAGCACAGACCATTATTATGAGTCAGAATCTGAGGATGAAGCTGGCGCTGATTTAATAAAGGTTTCCTCACATTTTGCACATAATAAGAGATAGGTATAGAGACTTGAGCAATACCAAAGTTTCAGTACTAAAGAGAGAAAAGCTAGAGCCAAAGGGTAATGTTCATATCCCAAACCAACCTGCATATTCAGGTTTAGCAGACCATAAACAGCCACCTGCCACATCAAAATTTGAATCTGTGCCCAGGGTTAAGCAGCAGAGCAAATCTGGCAATGTGTGGACAGGTAGTGTACCTAACACAACTCATACTCGTGCAGTACCATCACCATGGTATTCAACAACGGTTAAACACAGTTGGCATGTCCCAAGTGAAGTGAATATGCTGGGAGAGGGCACACTAAAGCCAGAGCCTGTCAGTAACAATGTCACACTACACGAGCTTGAAACTAGCCATGCTTCAAAGCCACTTACAGGATATTACCATTCAGTGGGAACACCAACTTCGGCTGGTGTCAGACATGGTTGGGCTCCAGTGCACGTCGCAGACACGGGTGTGGATGAAATTAGTGCTCCAATTGGTGGCAGCCGGGCCGGAAAAGCTTCAATATATATATATATATATATATATATATATATATATATATATATATATATATATATATATATATATATATATATATATTACAGAAATGCAAGAACAGCAATGCTCAACAACATCTCCCAGTTAAACTAATTTCAAAATATTCAACTCAGATGGTCAGTCCAGCATGTTTATGGCTAGTATTGAGATTGCTTTAAATATATTGTACATAGGGTGTGATTTTGGTCATGTTAGTGTGTCAGGCACCAGAATGTGCTGTCTATCTGCTAAATAGCACTGAAATGGTTATCAAACATGTAATCCAATGGACCTTTCCAGATTTAGCTATGCCCTGCCCATCTCTAGCTAAGATCCACCCACACCTCCACCTCGCTCGTGTTGGGATCAATCGATCCCTGAACTCAATGACTATTAATTTCAAGAAAGCTATATAAGCTGTTGAATAGTTTGACCTGAATTTGACTGCATAATGTTGCTGCCTTTGGCAGCAATAGCGTCCAGTCTAAATTTATTAGTTTCAAAATATTCAACAGAATGTTTATTAATTGGTAAAGACTTACAACTCGTACAACGTGTCAGACTACTAAGCGTTAAAGACGGACTAAATCGAGTCATTTATTTCATAATTAATTATGACATCATACTACACGCCATGTAGTTGATTATGACATCATATGATGGATGAATAAACTGGAAGGGTCGATTGTGTGATCAAAGGCTAAAGTGCAACAGCTTTCAGCAACATTGTTTTCAAAATAGACATTTTTAAAGGATTTTACATTAACTCTAATGGAGCGATCTTTTCTTAACTTGTTTTGATGTTTGTCTGCGGCTTCCCGAAGACGTACATTTATGCTGGGGAAAGAAAAATTCATTTTTATTCCCGACCGGGTGAAATACGAAATTTCACCCAAGCATGCCAAGAGGTTTATCGGAAATGACAATATTTTTAATTTTGGCCTCGGGAAGCCTGTATAACCTATACATGTATGTACTAACTACTACTAATTTAGTATCTCATAATCTGTCTATTATAGATTCCATGGCAATTTTCTGAAATGATTTCTGATAATTTAGGATTAGTTCGCATATTTTTGTGCTGTCTGGTGCTATTCCATAATTTTGTGTCAGCTATTTCACCCTTTAACCCGCGAATTTGTAGAAAATTTCAATTTTCATAGAAAATGTCCATTTGCAGACCAAGAGAACACTATTTTTGAAAATTTACCAAATTTTCAAACATAGTCTCTTGATCTGCAAATTTATGGAGATGCAGAAGCCGTTTTGACTGATATGAGTGTCAAAGGGTTAAGTGAAAGTGACTTGCTACTTAACCCTTTAATGGTCAGCCAGTTATTCCAGTCATAAATTTTCAAAGATTATCTTTTCATTACCTGCAGATGAACATTTAATGAGGAAATATCTTGATATTCTTCATCAAATTTGACAAGTAAAAAATGGTTAACCGTTAAAGACTTGAAGTAAATGAAGTATGAATTTCTAAGCTTACTGTCATGACTGTGTTTTTGAAATATGTCTGGGATATTATTATAACACACTGTACAGCAACCATCTCCATCACTCTAGCTATCTCCTCCAAAACCAACATGGCAGAATTCAACCAGATATATTATGTGAGTTACCCATACCTGGATATGATTGAGGATTGCAAGACATTTTTGTTTGGTGAGCTTCGCCCTAAGTGACAGGGGGAAAGTCAAAATGTTAAACATTGTAAGCATTTTGTCCGTTAAGTTATCTCCTCCGAAACCATTTGGTGTCATTCACCCATGTGATGTGAGTTACTCACATGATTGCAGAACAACATTTATAATTGATTGTGTCCCCTAGCATGCCTAGTTACGTCAAATACCATGTATCACAAAAACTGTGTCACATTATCTCCTCTGAACCAAATTAGTGGACCTTCCAATCATATTTATACCCACATTTTTTTAATAAAGGTGGGGTTATGCCATGCAACCAGTGTGTTTGTGTCTGTGGAAAATCGATGGTAATGCATCTTTTCTTAAACCGTTGGACAGAATTCAATCAAACTTGGTACGTGTATTACCCATATGAGTACGAAATGCAAGAGCACATTCAGATTTAGTTCCAACACCCCCTGGGGTGGGGCAGTGGTCAAAATTGAAATCGATTGTCACGCAACTCCTCTAAAGCCGTAAGATCATAAGATGGAATTCAATCAAATTTGATGTTAGTTACCCATATGATTGCGGAGTGCATGAGGACATTTACATGTGGCTCCGCCTACAAGGGTGGGGGAGGGAGGGGTCAAAAGGTCAAATTTTAAATTTTAACATGCAGAAATTTCTTGGTCTCTTTTCCCATTGGCTCCCTAGTCCCACCCTAGACCGACTATCCGTCTCAAACAGCAAGCGTACTGGGAATGGAGGCTATCATCATCATCATCATGAATCTTATGTTCTGTTCTGCATTTGGATAGAAAATACAAAAATATAGTTTGTGGTGTTCCCCAAGGTTCAGTTCTTGGGTCCCTGCTGTTTCTCCTATATATGAATGACATATCCAAAGTCTGCAAACATCTCCCACTCATACTTTTTGCAAACGACACAAATGCTTTCTGCAGCCACAAGGATATAGAAATTCTATACACAAATGTCAATAATGAAATGGCGAAATTAATAGACTGGTTTAAAGTAAACAAATTGTCCTTAAATGTATCAAAAACTAATTATATACTATTCACAAAATCTAAGACACTAAAAGAAATAGCTCTCCCAAACCTCTATATCGACAACCAGATAATTCAAGAAGCACAATATGCTAGGTTTTTAGGAGTATATCTGGACAAAAATTTAACATGGGAGAAGCATATTGAAATTATTACTACCAGGTAGCAAAAAGCATTGGCATCATTCGCAGACTGAAACCCTATCTAACACCTAATATTATTAAAAACCTGTACTGCGCAATGATACTTCCTCACATCACCTACTGCAATGCTATCTGGACTAATACATCTCAAGCTAGACTTAAAAAACTAAAATCTCTGCAAAAGCAATCTACTAAACTATTTTCACAAACAGCAGGTGGCCAGGATATCTTTAAATCAGAAAAGGTCTTAAAACTTGAGGACATTGGAGGGCTCCAACTATAAACAATCTTAAGGGACCTCCACAATGGCAACTTACCCTCATCCTTATCTAACATTTTTATGCTCAATACACAATTGCATCCTCACAACACAAGAACAAAAAATAACCTCCATTCAACACACCACCAAACAAAAGCAGCACACCAAAACCCTCATACAAAGCAATTCAGTTATGGAATAATACAGACACAAGCACACGCACAGACATCATAAAGCTACAGTACTTTAAGCAGAATATCAAAAAGAAGATTATAGAAACCTACTCTGGAAAACACTCACCATCATGGCATGCTATTCTCACACTTGCACCCAGTCATCAGAACAAATAATAATAATAATAATAATAATAATAATAATAATAATAATAATAATAATATCTGTCATACTGGTAACTACCTCTACCATCACAGCCTAAAAAAAAAATTAAAAAAAATTCTAATACTTTGTCAATGATAATAAGAATATGTAATACAGAATTATTAACTTAAGCAAGATAAGCACACATCCCTCAGTCATGTCTTTCCCTGTAAATATGTAAATTGTCATACGTCTATTAACTGTTGGACTGCTGGAAGTCAGCGGACAATAATTCCAATTGGCAATGACTCTGGATTGGCTGAGTATTTTAGAAAAAATTTGACTGAAAGTTGCTTGTGGCTTAGCTAGTCTCTATGAAGAGCCGCAGTCTACAACTGCAGTTGTAGACTGCGGCTCTTCATAGAGACTAGTGGCTTAGCCACCGACAATGTTCGGTCAAATTGTTTTAGAGGTACTCAGCATACCCCGAGTTAGGCTCCATGGAAAATGTAGACTGCAGAGACTTGGCAGCGAGACAGTTAACTATATGTATATATAGGACTATAACATGTTAACTGTATGTATTCAGTATTCTCATATCCTATATTGTTGTTATATGTTATAAGTAGGGTCCACCGCCACATAGGCTCTGCCTTTGGTGGACTAGCTGTTGTGAAACTGTAAATGTATATTCTATTCAAAATAAATAATCTTGAACTTGATAGTCCTCCAGTTGGTTGGAGCACCCACATGTATGTGTATGGTATGGGGAGATTCTCAGATTCTGGGATCGGTAACGTTACAATCACGGAAACAGGTTACATCATTTTAACCTCGAATAAAGGTCCTATTTTGTAGCGGTCTAAGTAATTCTGAACACGCGAGTGTGTTGCCATGCTGTCAAATCAAGCTAAAGCGATGCTTAATTCAGAAAGTAGGATGGCAATGTTGTTCCAGTAGGTTTCAGCAAGTTTAAACGTGTGTAAACAAAATCGAGATTTCACAAGTGTCCGATTATTAAAATCAGTGATCTTTTTTCTACACGAGTATTCAATTTCAGTCAATACCTTGTGGATAAACTGGCGTAGATATAAATTTACTGGTATGAAGATATAGAAATAATGAGTAGATCTTGTGAGTAGCTATTATACACATCACAATTTCTTATAACAGTTTGCTCCCGGATTCATGTTAGTGAATTCAGTTAGCCACTCGAATGGTCTAAATTGTCAAGTAATCACCCAAAATGTCTTCTGGAAATCTTGAAAGTAGAATAAAGGGTTTGGAAGATTTGGTATTTGGAGATGCTGATAAAGACTCTTTGTATCCACGTGTAAGATCTTCTTACGAATTTTGTTTTTGTTTTGTATGAATAATGGAATAATTCTGTGATACCAGTTTTCGAATAGTTAACCCGTTTATTGCTCAATTGTTGCAATTTGTGCAGTCCTGCGTCATGAAATATAGACGGTTTCGAGGAGATTTAAATGAAACATTCAAGCTTATGAGGGAACTATATAATATTGATAAAGACTACTTTTTTAACCATCCAGTATTTAATTGTATTACACAGAGCAGAGGTCATAAGTTCAAGCTCGACATAAAACGCAGCAACAAAAATATTCGCAACACTTTTTTGCTTAATAGAGTGGTACCACAGTGGAATTCAATGCCAGGTAAATAGCCGAAGCAACAGAAAATCAGATTATCCGAGAGAAAACTAGATATCTACTTCAAACAAAGAACATTTGGGAATTTGACCAAACGGTCATACTGCAATTCTGCCAATACAGTGGACTGATCTTGGTGTAATTTGTGTATCGGCAAGATCAGGCTCGGTAGTGATTCCAATTGTCTGTAGATAGGTTTCTGCTTTCCACATCCCGCATAGCTATAAACACAGAAAATTAAATCAATCAGCACTAAGACCAAATACTACGCGCTGCAATTCTGCCAATACAGTGGACTGTGTTTTCCACGTCCCGCAATTTTTGTGTAGCGGGAGGAGACTCTAGCGTAGGGACAGACACTGATAGCGATAAATACAGAAAAAGAAAAAATCAGCAATAAGACAAACTACAGCCTCCACATGTCAACCAAATAATAGGTGCAGCAGGATTTAACCATGAGTGTTTAGGTGTCGCACTGTAGCTAAGGCAGGGGACACCCATCTGGAAGCTTCACCACAGCATTTCCACAGAACGGTGCTAAAGTCTTAAATCTAACATTTGTCTAATGTCACTGATATATTGACGGTTTCGAGGAAACTTAGTTAAGCAACAATACTCAAACCATTCAAGAACAAACTTCAAAGAAATAACTTGAATTGGACTGAGCAAGCCATACTATAACAAAAACACTGAGGCAATACCAAGGCAATGGCTTATGTCTCGTACGGCAATTATGATCATGATCAATCTAGCCAAAACATTCCTGTAAATGATAGTCGTCTTAACCCTTGAATTTGTTCAAGAAATTTCAATTTTCTCATAGAAAATGTCCATTTGCAGACCAAGAGAAGACTATTTTTGAAAATTTTTGACTGGAATGACTGGCTCGGTTATCGAGCCAGTCAATCCAGTCATAAATTTTCAAAAAGTCTTCTCTTGGTCTGAAAATAGACAGTTCTCAAGACCACTGCAGAAGCCGTTTTTGGCTGATATGAGTGTTAAAGGGTTATGGGAGGGGATGTGGTGGTGGTGGTGGTGACAGGACAACAGCCTAATTTGTGCCAGTCAGTATGGACCTGCACTGTAGTCTGAATTATCTGGCTAAATGTCAAACAAAAATTCCGATATGGCGTAGGCATACTACATGTATTACTACCACTACTACTACTGCTATTACTACCACTGCTACTACTACTACTACTACTACTACTACTACTACTACTACTACCAGTACTACTGCTACTACTACTACTACTACTACTACTACTACTACTACTACTACTACTACCAGTACTACTGCTACTATTACTTCTTCTGGCTTAAAAATTTACCAGGACAGATTGTCTATGATCTTACTTTTTTGAAAACCTGTCCAGAACTGAAATTCATGGTCAGGGTGGTCTGGATGGTTCTGCCGCCTATGTAGATGTATAAGCCTTTAACCAAATGATCCCTGTTGGTTATTTTGTAAACAATCTCATTGATTTGCAGTTACATTATTATCAAACTTTTCAAAACATTGATATTTAATTCCCTTCAACTTCAGTGAATTCAAAATGAAACATTGAATGTTGTAAATATGATGACAGTGGAAATGTAGTCTTGAAAAAGTTTTTAAAAAGCATGTTATTAAGTTCCTTCTGTATCTGACAGCAATCAGAGCATGGACAATGATATATTCATTTTTAGAGACCTGTAGTGTACAATAGCATGCACAGTGCACATTTGAGTTTGTGAGTTTCTATAACAATGTGTCGGTCATGTCAGTGATGTGCTATTCAATGGAGGGATGTGATCTGTCAGCCACATATCTGGTCATAATCTGGTACATGTCACTTGTTAGCTGACGTCACAATCATAGTCAGGTCATAATCTTACCCCTTTAACAATCATATCAGCTGAAAACGGCTTCTGCAATGGTCTTGAGAAATGTCTATTTGCTGATGAAGATAAGACTATTTTTGAAAATTTACCACTAATGACTGGCTCGATAATCGACATGATCGTGCAAGTCTTTCCAGTTGATAAATTTTTGAAAATAGTGTCTTCGTCTGCAAATGGACATTTTCTATCAAAAAGTTGAAACCCTCCTGAACAAATTTAATTGTTAAAGAGCTGTCATGAAAGTAAAAAAGTTTGTCATAAAATTGTATGACTGATGAATTTGCAAATAAATAAACATTATGTTGAATCTTTTGAGATTAATTTTACTGGTAGGCATTGCTGCTATACATATAGGCAACAACAGCCCCCAGTCGAATTAGTTTCAAAGTATTCATCAGCTTTCACGTATAATTATCATGAAATTTGGATTCTCAGAACTCTGGTTTCAAAGTTTTAAATTGATTTCAATCTGCCTAAAAGATTGGCAGGTTAGATAGACATGTTAGAAATGTGCCGGTCATAGTTAGGAATTTATCCATCTATAGCTGTACATGTACCAAGTATGTAATTGGGCATGCGATTATCCGTGTGCATGCATTTATATCTATATGATATCTATGTCAAAATATTCAACAGATTAAATGGCTCTTACATATATATAGTTACCTTGAAATTTAGATTCTGCGAATTCAAGTTTCAAATTGTTTCTAACATGTACCTAAACTCATGGATGGAGCTTAGCTGGAAATGGGCGGGACATAGCTAGAAATGGACCCCTCTAACATGTCTAGTAAAAGTGTGCTTGTTACCCATTTAATGGTCAAGCCGGCCAAAAGTGGCCTTTGGAGTGGTCTTAAAGAATGTCCATTTCACTTCAAGAGTATACTTACCTCCCTAATACTCTTTGATATTGCTAAACATCAGGTAAGGTGCCCCTACTGGGCAGGTAGTCAGAAATCAGTCAGGCGGATGCGCCGACTAGTACTTCCTCTTTGCTAATTTATTGGCTGGGAGTCCTATGCAATTTTTTTTTGCTCAAAGGTTTTCCTCTTGTTCTGAAAAGTTGTGCTAGTTTCTAAGTACTAAAGTCGCTTATAAATGATGTCTGAGCTGCAGAAAGACGTGTTGTCTCCGGAAGAGGGCCCAGGACTGATTCATCAGGTGACTTCTAATATATTTTAGCGAGTTTATCCCATTATAATGTATTTCTGGGACTCACATTTATTGTGATAAGCGCCTAAAATAAATGGTTTATTTCAAAATGGCGCTATGAAATACTAATCTCTCTGTGTGTTTATGTCCACAGGTATCTATCTATGATTGAAAGGACAGCACGTCGTCAGAGGGTTTGTTTTTCTCTCCACCAAGGTTCCATTTTTTCCATACTAACATTGTTAGGTTATCGTTATCTAACCAAAAATCTATGCCCAGTGAGTTGGAGGCCTCGGAAGAAGGTCTTCTCACTTTGCCCTCTTGGTCCACTTCCTTCCCCTTATAGGTGGAGAGAGTTAAAAGGTCATAGAGTTGGTGGAGCTTCCAGTTCATCAGTTCGGATGGTTTGTCTATGCTAGAGACTCAGGTATTCTAGTTATGATATTAGGCACTTATATATTTATAAAATCTGCTGCCATTTTATCATTGTATATCTGATGTTTGTATAGTCTGTATACACTATCCTTTCCAGTTAGGATGCTCTGGATATGAATACAATTCGTCCTTACACCTGGATGTTTGTTTCGGATCGATTTAACTTCTTATTTTTGAAGTTATGACATCATAATCAGCCTTGCACTTTATTAACATCTAAAGTTTTGCCCAACGCTGGTTTATTATCTTTGTAGATGGTCTGCATGACCACTTTTCCTCTCCTTTTATTTTGGTTTTGAGTTACTAATTCTATTAACTAAAATACTCATTGTCTTCATCCTCTAGCCTGTTTCAGAGACCTGGTTGTCCCTAATGTGGTCGCTTTTTGAAGGACCGATTCGCCCCGCACTTATGTTTCCAGTGCAGTCCCTGTGGACCGTTGCTTAAATGCGACATATGTGGGGGGGGGGGGGGGGGGCCCGAGTTAATGTCTGACTTTTTGTCGTTACAGGCAAAGGAGAAGGTAGCTGAGGAGGAGAGAAGGGCTATAGTCCAGTCAATCTAGGCCAAAAATATTTTAACCCGGAACAAATTGCAACAGAATTTTTTTACCTCGCCCAGTGTATAGGGGGCCATCATGTACAACATATCAAAAGTCCTCCAAAATTCCAATAGGGGAAAGGGTAAAATTTGCATAATTATTACCAGATTTGGGCCATTTCACCTGAAAAATCCATTTTTCTTTATTTCTTTAAAACCGGTATGTAATATATGTGTGACTGGGTATTTTTGGACTTTTTTAGTAATAAATGAATACGATTGACATATTCTCCACAAATTAAATGTATTGAGTTATGCCACTTGCATGAATTTACCTAATACCATCATTGATGTTGATACAATACATATTATATTTTATTATGTCACGGTATTGTGTGTTTCTAAGCTAAGCTAAGATGAAATAGTATGGCATAGGTACCTGGTTTCTACTAATTTCATCTTGCATCAATTATCCAAGTCATCTTCCTCAATGAGCGTTATTGAATTCGAGAAACTGAGACCCTTACAGTCTTCGCAGGCGGATGTGCAGCTGAGCCCATGTTTTCTACAGGTGCATCTCTTTGATTCACAGCCAGTTTTGCAGCTGCATCTAAATGAATACAGTAAATCGTCAGGTGCTGCCAGCATGTCAGTCTTAACAGGCAGCATTTGGTGGTTGAGAACTTTCCAGCCCCATTCTGTTGGATCCATATCTCCAGCATCTCCTCTCCAAACTTGAATTTGGTAGTACACGCGAAGACTGTGAAACTTTGCGGATGCGGGTGTTGGTGGTAAATCTCGTGCTTCAACATACTTGGAACTTTTTGCAACCTTCTCCCTGAATCGCTTGTACCGCAAAGCAACTAGACTTTCTCCTTCGATCAATACTCACCATTCTGTTACTTCTGATATACAGCTGGCCCTGACAGCGGCTCTAGGATTATAGACTTAGAAAGCTTTACCGACTCCTGGGAACCGGGTACTCGGCTCCCAACTGCCGAGTACCCGTTTACCATAGAGCTCATTCTTGTTTGCGTCATAATCAATGCGATCGTTGTTGTAACGTGGCGGGGTGGGGTGCGGGGAGGTTACGGTTAATTTATGAGTCAAATTATTTGAAAATTAATTGTCTGCCTTCCATCCGGGTCTCGTTCCGCTTGTTTATTGTAGGTTTGTGCTTATTTTATAGGCCAAGCCAGCCCCGCCATCATGTGACGACTGCCATAAGTTTGTCCGTGTAATGTTCAAGGACCATGTCTGTTTTATGTGTGCCCTGTGTAATATAGATCATAGGTGTAATGTTTGTGCAGTGTGGTCCGTCGAAACGATGGTTAAGTTCCTTGCCCAGAAGGACTTGGCTGGGTCTGACGCGGGGTCAGGCGGTCCGAGAGTAAATCATGGAGCGCCCGGTTCGGCCGGTGCGGGTGCTCCACGTCCCCAGCTGGAGGTGGCGGAGATGGCACCGCCGGCGTGGTTTGGTCCGGCTCTGCAGGGTTTTTCTGCATAGCGTTCTGACCACGCTGGTGTCGTCCCTGCTACCAAAGGTTGGGGGGCAGTTTCTCCCCATGCCTGGTACGGATCCTGTCCTCGGACAGGATTCTGGACTGGTTACCGAGGGGGCCGTCTCGTACGGCCCCCTGGCAGTCCCGTCTGGCTTCGGCCAGACGGGTTTCTGTTTCTCTGCGGCCACCTCCGGGTGGTCCAGTAGCGGTGGCCGGTCCGTCAGGTGTGGGAGCCGTCCGCCAGGACGGTTCCACGGTTGACTCGTCTAGTGACGACTCTTCGGAGTCTGAAGACGAGGAGGCCGAGGAGGAGAGGTTGCTGCGGCCCGTGAAGCCGCAGGTGGAGAATATGGAGGTTGATTCCGTCCTAGACGGAACCGGCCTCCATTTGTCTGGTTTGGCGCAAGCCAGGTCAGCGGCTCCGCCTGTGGCTGAGGCAAATCCGTCACGGGAACGGGTGTGCCGGGCCGGGCGTGGTACTCACCTATCTCGCCTGGTCCGGCAGTCGGACGTGGGGTGCCGTGGGCGCCCGTGTCCGGCTATGGTTCCGCGACTGCTACGGGTCCGTACGGTTTTCCGTGTGGACCTACCCCATGGACCGGAGTGTTTCATGGGGTGGCGGCGGAACCGTGTGGTACCGGAGTGCCTGGCGTGTCAGCCGTGGCTCCTTGCTGGGAGGCCGTGGCTGGCAGACCCGTGAGCACGTCAACGGGTGACGTGTTTGCGGGGGTGTCTTCATCGGAGGTAGATTGGTCAGATGCTCTGGCGTGGCTAGCCAGGGTTGACCCGTCTGTGGTTTCGGCCACGGCCGATGAAGATGCGCCCCGTGCGTCGATCAGGACGGGGATTTTGCCCGCGGCCCAGATCCAGTCAGTGGGACTGGATCCACGGTTCATAGAATGGTTGGATGCTATTTATAGCAAACAACTGATGACCAAGGGTCAGCTCCCTGCGGCCTCCAGGGAGGTGCGGGCAAGATGTCGTATTCCGCGGGGGGAATACGACAGGTATGGTGTAGTCCCGTCGGTCACGGAGGATGACCGATGGGTACTGGGCGTCCAGAGTGCCGTGCCGGGTCACCCCGGTCCGGCACTTGTGGACAAGTCTCAGGTACACCAGGAAGAAGTCCTGTCCCTATGCAATGAGGGTGTGAGGGCAGCGATGAGCGCTGTCAACCACTCTTATCGTCTCCTTCAGTCGGTGTGGGCTGAAGCGGGGCAGGCCACCCTGTGCCACCTGTGGCGCTTTCATGTGTCAATGACGGCCTGGTGCTGTCGATGGACGCATTGGCAAGGGTGCAAGCGCGTGTGACGAAATCCAGGAGGCAAATGGTCATTGACCATATGCGTCCGGCTACGGCAGTCAGGGAGCGTCTCCTTGGGACACCCCTGACAGGGCCTAGCATCTTCGGTGGCCAAGCGTGGGCCATCTTAGAGGATACCGCCAGTATCGCGCAGAATCAGTTAGCGGTAAACCTACAGCTAGAGCTAGTGCGACAAGCGCATGCACTAGGGCCTGTGGGGAAACCGCTAACGGGACAACCTTCAAAGGAGCAGAAGAAGCATAAGGGCAAGGCGAAATCTAGGCCTGTTGCGACTTCTGCTTCAGCTGGGGTTTCAGAGCCGCCACCGGCGAAGAAGCCCAGGAAGGTTGTAGAGGCGCCTACCCTCCCCAATGTTGCTCCTGACCGCCCTAGAGGTGGGAAGGGCAAGGGGAAGGGTAAGGGTAAGGCCTCAAAGGGCGGACAGAAGGGGCCGAAGCGTACCTGAGGGTACGAAAAGCTCCCTTCATATCCGCCTGGACCGCGCCTGTGTGACAGGAACAGCGGTGCCAGTTATACCCGTCGTGCCTAGAACGAAATGGTTCTCTCTCTCTCTCGTTAAGAAAGAGTGGGGGGGCGGACTGCGAGCCGGACAACCCCGTTAGACGTCGAGGCGTCTATGGTGGGTGGAAGGCTCATGCGTTTCGTCGAGGCCTGGCAAGGTGTGACGTCAGACAGTCTGGTCCTGGGATGGTTATCCCAGGGTTACATGCCGGAGTGGTGGGACTTTCCACCACAAAATCTGTCTTTGGCACCTGTCTGGACACCCGTACCAAGGGAGCCAGACAAGTTAGAAGCCGTTCAAAAGGAAGTGTCGGGTTTGCTTCTGAAGGGAGCAATAAAACCAGCAAATCGAAACACTCCAGGCTTCTATTCAAACATGTTCCTTGTCCCCAAGAGCACAGGGGGATGGAGACCCATACTCAATCTCAGGCCATTAAATTGGTTTATCCATACGCCTCGGTTCCAGATGGAAACGCCGAGGTCGGTAATGCGGGATTGAGGAAAGGAATGTGGTGTGTATCGATCGATCTGAAAAATGCATATTTCCACATTCCTATGAATCGGAGTTGGCACAGGTTTCTGAGATGCGTTTCAGAATCAAGTATGGGAGTTTACAGTCTCCCGTTTGGCCTGTCGACAGCTCCGAGGGTTTTCACAAAAGTGGTCCTTGCGGTGACAGCGTTTCTCAGAAAAGAGAACGTGGCGCTACACACCTACATAGACGACTGGCTGCTTAAGGCAGAATCGGCAGCCAGGTTGAACGTGGATACTGCTCTGACTCTGAAGTTACTTTCAGATCTACGCTGCATAGTCAACGAGGAGAAATCCGAGTTGACGCCCACTCAACGTTTCGTTTATTTGGGGATGCGATTCGACCTTGAGGAGGGCAGGGTTTACCCGTCAGAGCCCAGAGTGGTGTCTCTGTTAGCCATCCTCAAGAGTTTTCGAGTGGGAAACCACATTCAGGCGAGGCGGTAACTTCAGATGCTGGGCATGATGGTCTCCATGGAGCAGGTTATCCCGTACGATGCTCTAATGCGAAGGCCTATCCAGTTGTATCTGATGTCTCTGTGGAAACAGAGAACAGAACCCCTGTCAAAACTGTTGCCAGTTTTGGAGCCGATAATATCGCATCTTCTATGGTGGAAACAGCGTCAGAATCTCCTATTAGGGGTTTCGCTGCACCTACCCCGCCCCCAGCTGTCCGTCTACACGGATGCATCGCTGGAAGGGTGGGGTGCCTGCCTGGGAGAACCAGGTCTCGGGCACATGGACTCTCCCGGAGAGTCAGCTGCATATCAATCTGTTGGAAATGATGGCAGTGGAACTGGCGTTGGAAGAGTTCCTTCCGATGATCAGGGGCAGGGTGATATTGATACGGTCGGTCGATTCGACAGTAGTATCATATATAAATCGCCAAGGCGGGACCAGGTCGCCCACTCTGTGTATCAGGGTGTGGCACTTGATTCAATGGTGCAGGAATTACTCGGTTGTTTTGAAAGCAGCTCGTATTCCTGGCCGATTGAACATTCTGGCGGATGCTTTGTCTCGCAGACAGAGAATCCTGCCAACAGAATGGTCCCTCAACCCTCCAGTTCTGCGACGGATCTTCGAGCATTGGGGCAAACCCAACGTGGACTTGTTCGCCACAAAGGAAAATGCTCAAATCATGACATATGTCTCGCCGATTACAGATCCAAATGCCGTCGATACAGATGCTCTGGCGATAAGCTGGAGAGGGATGCACGCTTACGCGTAACCACCCACCATTCTTCTACCGAAGGTTTTGGTGAAGGTCAGGGAGGAACCGTGTCTGGTCCTGCTAATAGCGCCGTATTGGCCGAGCAGGGCGTGGTTCACGGATCTTCTAGATCTGCTGGTGGAAAATCCTGTGCAGTTGCCCGAGATTCCGAACATAATCTCCCAGGCCAAGGGACGCTTCCTACACGAGTGTCCCGAAATGTTCAATGACTGCGTGGATGTTATCAAACAACGTTCCACGTCGGAAGGCTTTTCTCGACAGGCTGCTGATTTCATCGCGGCTGCGAGAAGGAGGTCAACCTTCAAGTCATATAGCAACAAGGTTAACAGATTTGCAGACTGGTGTGAAGAAAAGGGTATTGATACCTTTCAATCCACTATCAGCAAATAGCAGACTTTCTCTGTGAGCTGTTCTTTTCAGGACTAGCTCCCGTCACAGTTGCTGGATACAAGTCAGCTTTGGCATCAGTTATCCCTTGTCTAGCCAACAGGGATAGTCCAGAGGTGGCCCAGTTAAATGTGATGTTGAAGGGAATGAGCAATCTCCGCCCGAGACAACCGGTAGTCATTCCAGCCTGGAGTCTATCTTTAGTGCTTAATGTACTGGCCAAGCACCCATTCGAACCGTTGCGTTCGGCTAGTCTAAAGCATTTGACTCTAAAGGCGGTCTTTCTATTGGCAGCTTCCTCAGCTAGAAGGCGCAGTGAGATCCATGCGCTTTCGGCAGAGAGGAACCGATTTATTGTTTCTGGAGAAGGTCTGCGTCTTCTGCCAAGAGCAGAGGTTATGTCAAAGAACCAATCTTTGAGATATCCCGGCAAACCGATCATTATACCGAAGTTAACTAGGTTTGATCGTGATGCCAGTGTCTGGTGCCCGGTCCGTGCTTTGACTAAGTACAAGAAACGGACTGACTCGTTACGGTCGAACGATAGACATCTGTGGATCTGCCATAAAAAGTCTTATGGCGCCGCATCCATGGATACTATCTCTCGTTGGGTGGTCGAATGCATTCAGACTACTCAGGAGATGGCGACTGGGCACCAGGTGCAAGGCGTAAGGGCAGACAATGTCAGAGGAATAGCCGCCTCGACCGCCCTTTACAATGGTGTTCCGTTATAGGACATCATGGCCGTTGCACAATGGCACTGTGAGTCCTCATTCACGGATTACTATATGAGGGATGTGTCAGACTCAGCCAATCCACTCGCTTTAGCTGTTTTGAAACGATAGTTAGTGACCACACTGCTTTTCACCCTTTTCTCACTTCGGTAAGAAAAGAACCTAAAGCAGGCATGGTCAGGCGAGAGGATGTCAACCAGATTGTGTCACTGATGGCCGAACCGGTGAATGGTTGGAGGCGGTACGTCTGAAGTCCAATTATCATAAGGTAATTCAATAGTGAGAGTTTTTTGTATTATGGATATGTATCATGTTCATTCATCTTATATATTCATGCTCATTCCCAGGCTAATACATGGAGTATGCAGGGAGCAGTTAACCCTCTTGGCATATTTGTGTTTTCAGGCGAGATACATGTTCGTTAGTTCTCTCCCTTTTCTTAGGAGGAAAAAGGGGGGAGGACTGTGACGCGAATGTGATTCGGTTCCGTGAACTTGACGGTCCTTTTAGGTCTCCGTTAGTCAAGTTTGAAGTCTAAAATCTTTCTCCAAGGGGCAAAATTAGCATTTATGGCTTGCCCCTTCCCACCAGGTTACTGATCAAATCTGGTGTATATCAGAAGTAACAGAATGGTGAGTATTGATCGAAGGAGAATGCAGGAAATGTCAATTTCCCTTTCTCCGAGATCTAACAATACTCACCATTCTGTTACGGACCCAGCCCCACGGAGGCAAGCCATAGTTTTCTCTTGTTTGGTGGCTATGCAAACAATATGAGCTCTATGGTAAACGGGTACTCGGCAGTTGGGAGCCGAGTACCCGGTTCCCAGGAGTCGGTAAAGCTTTCTAAGTCTATAATCCTAGAGCCGCTGTCAGGGCCAGCTGTATATCAGAAGTAACAGAATGGTGAGTATTGTTAGATCTCGGAGAAAGGGAAATTGACATTTCCTGCAATCCATTGAAGTGCCATTGTATAGAATAAGCATTGCCTTCTCACCTGCTTTTATCACGTCATCTTTATTCGCATTACTCATTGTAAACACTTCAGCAATTTGAGAGAGTTCTTTGCAGCACTGGATTTTGCTAAGGGATGCAGATTTTCCAATTCCATAAAGCCTAGATGTTGAGTCACAGCCAAGGATAGCATGGATAAATAACAGCTGTGAGCACAAACAGAACCCGAGTTTTTCCTTTGCCATTTTGATATTCCACAGTCAGGGTTTCTTTGCATTTTGCTTTGGCTCTGGTCTGAAAAATAGCTGACAGCCATTCATATCAGTATGGTATAGAAGCAACACCAGTAGGTCGGTATCGTCTCCAACAAGAGCAGTATTTGTTGACTTTGAAGCCAAGATAGCCGTTTGCGTAATTAAGACATCAGCATCACCGCTTGCCTTTATCGTTAAGCATCCAGCCTGTTCGAGAGATGAACTTAAGATTGATATGAACCGATGTTTGTTCTGCTTGTTACTAAGAAAATCAGGCTTACTCAGAGTTACAACTGTTTGCGGAGTCAGTACAACAGTTGCGCCTGATCCACGAGTTCGCCTCTTATGTGTTACATCTTTTATGTCTGGGACTTGGTCATAACCATCAAAAACTACTGTAGCCTTTCCATATTTGCTTATGCAATATTTTACATATCTTTGACAAACATTTGCAAATGTCTCTCCACGCTGCCATGGAACACGGTGTAATAGAGCTCCTCCATCAAGCACATAGTGGACTGCATCTTCATTTTGAATTAATTTCCACAATGCATCAGCAAGTGCCGGCTTATTTGCTTCCCATGGAAGAGATGAATTATCAAAGAGTGCGGGCGGATGAGTGCACAACTCATACTCAAAATAAGATGCTGGATTCCCTTTTGATCCATTTGTAGCAATTAAACTGAGTCTTTGAAATAGGAGTTGTGGATCAATTTGTACACATTCATCATCAATCTTGAGAGATGTTTTGGATGCTAAGGTAATAGCTTGTCTCTTTCTCTGGAACGAAATGCTTGATACACATTGGCCACACATCGAATTAATAATTGATTCTCCAATATCTTTAGCATTGTCAACATTGACTGATTCATGTGCAGACAATCCACTAACAAGTCCTCTAAGAGAAGGGTCTGGTCCAAATGGATTCAGTTCACTAAGGATTTTGAGAATTTTGTAAGTATCATCCATATCACGCTTTATTCGAGATTGTGTGGAATCTTTGTGTTGTTCACTTGAATCACAGTTTACCCCCAGAGAGCTCTTGCATTGCATTACACACATCTGCACATGCGGGCATAGACAACAACCAAACAAGACGCTGAAGTGCTGTCATTCCACGACCTCGTGTTAGACCACCACTTGACTTTACACTTCTCATAAGGACCTGCTCAATTGAAAGTCATGAGTACTTACTGGATAAATATCATAGCCACGTTTCTTTCCATCTTGAATTTTTGCAAGGTATCCGCATAGCAAACAATGTTCACTAAAATTGAATGTTGGACTTTCTGAACGGAGTGTTCGCATGGGTGGCGGAGATTGTTCAATTTTCTCTGCGTCACGGGCAATCCGCTTGGGATCAATGAACTCCCGTCGACATTTTACATGAACCCTCTGTCCTACTTCAGCTATGACATCGCTTTCACGGGCTCTGCTAGCATTGTTAATACCGGCACAGCCTTTAACTCGAAGCTTAACAGTTTGTGAGCCATTTTCTAGGCTCTGGTTACAAATAACGCATGTATCTAAATCCATGTCCATATTCTGATTGAATTGTATAGAAATTTATTCAAATTGTGAGATAAAAGTGAAAATTAAAATGCAATTTATTTCAGATAAAATTTTAAAAGCGAAAAACAAAATTAAACTTACTTTAAATGTAATTTTTTTAAATTACCCCGGCCCTGTGCATACAACCATATTTAATCTGTGGTTTGGAGAATTTGTACAAGTGGTTCAAGGCAATATTGCCAATTGCTTACTTTCTTCCATGACCATGAAATTCAGAGCTTAGACAACATTTCTACTTCGTTTATTTGCGGAATGAAGCAGGTAAGGGAAGTTTCATTATTCGGATAATGGCGGTAGCTAAATATGCGAATTTACCCACTTTCCCATCGAGGGATTTTGGAGGACTTTTGATATGTGACACCTGGCAGTCCCACGAATGCCGCAGAAAAGAAATAAATTCTGTTGCAATTTGTTCTAGGTTAATTTGTAGTTTTACTGGACTACTAAGAGAGAGGTACCTGGTAAAAAAGGTAAGAGGAAGGCCTCGTCCTCTGTGGATATGGAGGCCTTCCGTGTTGAGATGTTGGGAGAGATGAAGAGGACAATCAAAGATTTGGTTCCAGAGTTGCTCCATGGCATGCTTCCTGGACCAAATCTTTTGTTGCCCTCTTCATCTGCTACGGAGCAGATAATCCCGCCTCTAAATCTGGTTTCTCTAGGGTTTTACCAGTTTTCGAAGATTCAGAGGTGGCCCCATTAGAGGGGGCGATCCAGGACATTGGCAGCAGGCTTGCCGCACCGGTGGTCCATGGACGGTTGTCGCTGGAGCCAGGTGCCTGCTTATCAGGCCAGAATTTTCTGCATGCCGCAGGTACCAGTGCCTCCTATGGTACCTTTCCTGGCCAGTCCGGGTTAGCATTCTTCGCTGACCCGGAGTGTAATCTTTCTGGCCAGGATGAAGAGGATTATCTGCTGGGTTCTCCTTCTGATGCCGTGACCATGGACATTGACGTCTGTGCACCCCTCGTGAGGAATACAGGTGACATTATCCATAGTTCTACACACGCAGGAGTAGGGTTCACGGCGCAGAAGGTGGCCCGGGTCGGATCTGACGGCCAGATGTACCGCATACCTCGGCTTGCCGAGAGTGTAGCAGGTGCTGGCCGGGGCTGTGGTATGGCGCTAAGCGCCCCACGCAATACCACGGCGCCTGCTCCTGGTCAAGCCAACCAGTTTAGCATGCCTGCTCTTTCGGGCCCGCATGCGTTCTCTGGCTTGCCAGGTGTGTCAGGTTATCCAGCCTCAAGCATGCCTGCGAACGCACAGGAGGAAGACGAAGGCCCTCATCTTGTAGAGCTCTCGCAGGTAGCCACAGAGGAGGGCTGGTCGGATGCTTGTCAGTGACTTATAAGCGTCAGGCCAGACCTGCCTGTGGAACAGCCGGCCGGCCAGCGGGATCACCACCCGTGGTTGGCAGGTAAATCGGCTGTGAGTGAAAATATGTTCATGGCGGCGGAGACGTCCATCGAGGCGCATGGACGTCTCGCGAAGGCCCCTTGTGAGGTGACGAGGCATTGCCGCATCGTATCTGATGAGTATCAGAAATACAGCGTGGTGCCTAAGCCGAGCGTGGATGACCGCGCAGCCTTAGGCGAGGACACGCGGCCAGGCTCCCGGTCTGACACGGGAGCACTGTGCTCGAACGCTTTGCGTCCAGCCAATACCGAGTTGCGTGATGCGGAGGAGAGTAGGAGGGCGCCTATTGTGGCCCTTTCTCATGTCTCCCAGCTGTTACAGGGGGTAGTAACAGCATCCGCGTCGTGCCATCCTAGCCCGGTAACGGTCTAGAGAGCCATCCAGGATGGAATCAACCTGGCTGTGGATTGTTTGACCCGGGATGTGACCAGGAGTGTCCGGGCGAGGCACACGTTTGCACTTGACAACTTGTGCCCGTCTCAGGACCTGTATAATAGGCTGCTGCGTACGCCTATGGCAGGTCCTGGTCTCTTTGGAGGTAAGGGATGCAAGCATCTCCAGGAGACGGTCACTCTGGTCAATAACCAGAGGGCTTTGCGCGAGCAGTTTGAGGTGCTCCGCAGAGAGCGCGTTCGCGCAGCTCCCCTTACGTATCATCCCCTGCAGGCTCGAGGTGGCCAGGTCAGAGGCCAGCCACCAATGCAGCGTCGGCCTCGGCTACACGCGATTCGGCCAGCAGTCAGGGGGGCGCAAACTCCTCTGGCGCAGGCGCGTGGCGCTGGTCGTGGCGCGCAAGGATCTGGTCATGGTAATCGTGCCTGATGGGTCGGTTATCACAGTGAGAACCACTCCGGTGCTTTTGGCCAAGGAGACAGTGCCACTCTTGCACTCCTTACGTCCACGTCTCTCCTTTAGGTGGTCCAGTGGGGGCCGATTGGCCCACCACAAGCAAGTGTGGGAACGGTTAACTCAGGACCGTTTAGTCTTGCGATGGCTTTCAGTCGGGTATCATCCCGACTGGATGACAGGCCCTCCATCGCGACTGTCTCTGGTGCCAATCTGGACTCAAATTCCAAGGGATCCAGATCAGCGGTTGTGTATAGAGGAAGAGATAAATTCTCTCATGCAAAAAGGAGCAATTCAACCGGCACAAGATTGTCCGGGCTTCTATTCAACCGTGTTCCTAGTAGCAAGCAGCACTGGAGGGTGGAGACCAATTCTCAACCTCAAGCCATTGAACAAGTTCATAGACACACCCAATTTCAAAATGGAGACAGTGAAATCGGTGTCGGCAGGGTTGGAGAAGGGGATGTGGACAGCTTCAACAGCTTCAATAGATTTGAAGGATGCTTATTTCCACATTCCTATAGCGAGGAATTTCCGTCGCTTCCTGAGATTTTCATTCCAGGGCAGACATTGGGAATTCAGGGTGTTACCCTTTGGAATTTCTACGGCTCCTCGGGTCTTCACCAGGGTGGTTCTTGCGATAACAGCATACCTCCGCAGGAGAAGCATAGCAGTCCACACACACATAGACGACTGGCTGTTAAAAGCACTCAACCGAGAAAGTCTATCGGCAAATCTGGAGATAGTTTTGATACTCATCTCAGTAATACAGTCAGTGTGCAACAGTCGTCATGTCCTGGCACGAGTTTACCTGAGAATGCTAGGATTGATGGTTTTTCTGGAACCAGTCATTCCTCAGGCGGCCTTACGCAGGCGGTCGGCCGATACAGTTATTTCTCATGACGCAATGGACTCAGAGTACACGTTCTCTGGACTCAAACGTGTCAGTGCTGGAGCCTCTAATTCACCACCTTCAATGGTGGTTGAAGACAGAGATTCTCCTTCGATCAATACTCACCATTCTGTTACTTCTGATATACAGCTGGCCCTGACAGCGGCTCTAGGATTATAGACTTAGAAAGCTTTACCGACTCCTGGGAACCGGGTACTCGGCTCCCAACTGCCGAGTACCCATTTACCATAGAGCTCATTCTTGTTTGCATAGCAACAAGAGCAATACATGCTTTTTGCATTAAGGATTTTAGTGGGTTTTTTGTGAAACAAAAGATCTAAGTCTTTAATTTGTGATAGTTTGTGTGTTCGTGAAAGGATTAACTAAGGACTATGGAGGATACCGCTGAAGATAACCAGGTTGTATCGTTCTTTATTATCCATAGTTAAAAGACTTAGGTCTCTAAATTTCGTTGTGTCGCATGTTCCAATTTCTGACCCCATAGAATCTGGGACGTGTGCTAACAACGATATATGCCAGACGATCGCCTTCTTTAAACCCCAACAGGCGATCGGAAGATATGAAAATAGATGTTTGCTACGGTATTTCTAACACGAATATCGGCTGACGTCGTTCTCCGTAGAATCCGAGCGGGTGATGTCACACCCGGTCGCTCGGATGTTTATGTGAAGAAAATTTTTTTTCATTAATTCGCGCATCTTGTTCTGGGTGCTGCGTACTAAAAATGGTACCGGAAACTTTAGAATGATCAAGTTTACGTGCGATCACGATCGGTTTGCAATGATCGGTGATTTCAAAATTCTTGAGTAGATGCGTGGTCTGCGGTTTTACCGTGTGATACAGCAGTTTGTTATACATTTTGTTGTTTTCTTCACATATCGTGCTGCTTTCGTTAGGAGTATAATTTATATTGATTAGTAAATATACCCCGAATGCTATGCGATATGATTCCTGGAGCCGTTACACATCCTGGAGGATCTAATATGGGTGTGTTTGATGCCCGCTGCGTTCTTGTCGTCATAGTCAATGCGATCGTTGGTGTAACGTGGCGGGGTGGGGTGCGGGGAGGTTACGGTTAATTTATGAGTCGAAATTATTTGAAAATTAGTTGTCTGCCTTCCATCCGGGTCTCGTTCCGCTTGTTTATTGTAGGTTTGTGCTTATTTTATAGGCCAAGCCAGCCCCGCCATCATGTGACGAATGTCATAAGTTTGTCCGTGTAATGTTCAAGGACCATGCTTGTTTTAGGTGTTCCCTGTGTAATATAGATCATAGGTGTAATGTTTGTGCAGTGTGGTCCGTCGAAATGATGGTTAAGTTCCTTGCCCAGAAGGACTTGGCTGGGTCTGACGCGGGGTCAGGCGGTCCGAGACGAAATCGTGGAGCGCCCGGTTCGGCCGGTGGGGGTGCTCCACGTCCCCAGCTGGAGGTGGCGGAGATGGCACCGCCGGCGTGGTTTGGTCCGGCTATGCAGGGTTTTCTGCATAGCGTTCTGCCCACGCTGGTGTCGTCCCTGCTACCAAAGGTTGGGGGGCAGTTTCTCCCCATGCCTGGTACGGATCCTGTCCTCGGACAGGATTCTGGACTGGTTACCGAGGGGGCCGTCTCGTACGGCCCCCTGGCAGTCCCGTCTGGCTTCGGCCAGACGGGTTCTGTCTCTCTGCGGCCACCTCCGGGTGGTCCAGTAGCGGTGGCCAGTCCGTCAGGTGTGGGAGCCGTCCGCCAGGACGGCTCCACGGTTGACTCGTCTAGTGACGGCTCTTCGGAGTCTGTGGAGAATATGGAGGTTGATTCCGTCCTGGACGGAACCGGCCTCCATTTGTCTGGTTTGGCGCAAGCCAGGTCAGCGGCTCCGCCTGCGGCTGAGGCCAATCCGTTACCGTGCACCGGTTCCGGGCGGCTTGGTTTGTCACCAGCCGTCACGGGAACGGGTGTGCCGGGCCAGGCGTGGTACTCACCTGTCTCACCTGGTCCGGCAGCCGGACGTGGGGTGCCGTTGGCGCCCGTGTCCGGCTACGGTTCCGCGACTGTTACGGGTCCATACGGTTTTCCGTGCGGACCTACCCCATGGACCGGAGTGTTTCATGGGGTGGCGGCGGAACCGTGTGGTAGCAGAGTGCCTGGCATGTCAGCCGTGGCTCCTTGCCGGGAGGCCGTGGCTGGCAGACCCGTGAGCACGTCAACGGGTGACGTGTTTGCGGGGGTGTCTTCGTCGGAGCTAGATTGGTCGGATGCTCTGGCATGGCTAGCCAGGGTTGACCCGTCTATGGTTTTGGCCATGGCCGATGAAGATGCGCCCCGTCCGTCGGTTGCATCGATTAGGACGGGGATTTTGCCCGCGGCCCGGATCCAGTCAGTGGGACTGGATCCACGGTTCATAGATTTGTTGGATGCTATTTATAGCAAACAACTAATGACCAAGGGTCAGCTCCCTGCGGCCTCCAGGGAGGTGCGGGCAAGATGTCGTATTCCGCGGGGGTAATACGACAGGTATGGTGTAGTCCCGTCGGTCACGGAGGATGACCGATGGGTATTGGGAGTCCAGAGTGCCGGGCCGGGTGGCCCCGGTCCGGCACTAGTGGATAAATCTCAAGTACACCAGGAAGAAGTCCTGTCCCTATGCGATGAGGGTGTGAGGGCAGCGATGAGCGCTGTCAATCATTCTTATCGTCTCCTTCAGTCGGTGTGGGCTGAAGCGGGGGCAGGCCACCCTGTGCCACCTGTGGCGCTTTCATGTGTTAACGACGGCTTGGTGCTGTCAATGGACGCATTGGCAAGGGTGCAAGCGCGAGTGACGAAGTCCAGGAGGCAAATGGTTATTGACCATATGCATCCGGCTACGGCAGTCAGGGAGCGTCTTCTTGGGACGCCCCTGACAGGGCCTAGCATCTTCGGTGGCCAAGCGCGGGCCATCTTAGAGGACACCGCCAGTATCGCGCAGAATCGGTTAGCGGTAAACCTACAGCTAGAGCTAGTGCGGCAAGCGCACACACTAGGGGCTCTGGGGGAACCGCTAACGGGACAGCCTTCAAAGAAGCAGAAGAAGCATAAGGGCAAGGCGAAAGCCAGGCCTGTTGCGACTTCTGCTTCAGCTGGGTTTTCAGAGCCGCGCCGGCGAAGAAGCCCAGGAAGGTTGTAGAGGCGCCTACTCTCCCCAATGTTGCTTCTGACCGCCCTAGGGGTGGGAAGGGCAAGGGGAAGGGTACGGGTAAGGCCTCAAAGGGCGGACAGAAGGGGCCGAAGCGTACCTGAGGGTACGAAAGCTCCTTTCATATCCGCCTGGACCGCGCCTGTGCGACAGGAACAGCGGTGCCAGTTATATCTGTCGTGCCTAGAACGAAATGGTTCTCACTCTCTCTCGTTAAGAAAGGGGGGGAGGGGGCGGGGCGGACTGCGAGCCGGACAACCCCGTTAGACGTCGAGGCGTCTATGGTGGGTGGAAGGCTCATGTGTTTCGTCGAGGCCTGGCGAGGTGTGACGTCAGACAGTCTGGTCCTGGGATGGTTATCCCAGGGTTACATGCCGGAGTGGTGGGACTTTCCACCACAAAATCTGTCTTTGGCACCTGTCTGGACACCCGTACCAAGGGAGCCAGACAAGTTAGAAGCCGTTCAAATGCAAGTGTCGGGTTTGCTTCTGAAGGGAGCAATAAAACCAGCAAACCGAAACACTCCAGGCTTCTATTCAAACATGTTCCATGTCCCCAAGAGCACAGGGGGATGGAGACCCATACTCAATCTCAGGCCATTAAATTGGTTTATCCATACGCCTCGGTTCCAGATGGAAACGCCGAGGTCGGTAATGGCGGGATTGAGGAAAGGAATGTGGTGTGTATCGATCGATCTGAAAGATGCATATTTCCACATTCCTATGAATCGGAGTTGGCACAGGTTTCTGAGATTTGCGTTTCAGAATCAAGGATGGGAGTTTACAGTTCTCCCGTTCGGCCTGTCGACAGTTCCGAGGGTTTTCACGAGAGTGGTCCTTGCGGTGACAGCGTTTCTCAGAAAAGAGAACGTGGCGCTACACACCTACATAGACGAGTGGCTGCTCAAGGCAGACTCGGCAGCCAGGTTGAACGTGGATACTGCTCTGACTCTGAAGTTACTTTCAGATCTAGGCTGGATAGTCAACGAGGAGAAATCCGAGTTGACGCCCACTCAACATTTCGTTTATTTGGGGATGCGATTCGACCTAGAGGAGGGCAGGGTTTACCCGTCAAAGCCCAGAGTGGTGTCTCTGTTAGCCATCCTCAGGAGTTTTCGAGTGGGAAACCACATTCAGGCGAGGCGGTTCCTTCAGATGCTGGGCATGATGGTCTCCATGGAGCAGGTTATCCCGTACGCTGCTCTAATGCGAAGGCCTATCCAGTTGTATCTGATGTCTCTGTGGAAACAGAGAACAGAACCCCTGTCAAAACTGGTGCCAGTTTTGGAGCCGATAATATCGCATCTTCTCTGGTGGAAACAGCGTCAGAATCTCCTGTTAGGGGTTTCGCTGCACCTACCCCACCCCAGCTGTCCGTTTACATGGATGCATCGCTGGAAGGGTGGGGTGCCTGCCTGGGAGAACACCAGGTCTCGGGCACATGGACTCTCCTGGAGAGTCAGCTGCATATCAATCTGTTGGAAATGATGGCAGTGGAACTGGCGTTGGAAGAGTTCCTTCCGATGATCAGGGGCAAGGTGATATTGATACGGTCGGACAATTCAACAGTAGTATCATATATAAATCGCCAAGGCGGGACCAGGTCGCCCACCCTGTGCATCAGGGTGTGGCACTTGATTCAATGGTGTAGGAATTACTCGGTTGTTTTGAAAGCAGCTCATATTCCTGGCCGATTGAACATTCTGGCGGATGCTTTGTCTCGCAGACAGAGAATCTTGCCAACAGAATGGTCCCTCAACCCTCCGGTTCTGCGATGGATCTTCGAGCATTGGGGCAAACCCAACGTGGACTTGTTCGCCACAAAGGAAAATGCTCAAATCATGACATATGTCTCGCCGATTCCAGATCCAAATGCCGTCGATACAGACGCTCTGGCGATAAGCTGGAGAGGGATGCACGCTTACGCGTACCCACCCACCATTCTTCTGCCGAAGGTATTGGTGAAGGTCAGGGAGGAACCGTGTCTCGTCCTGCTAATAGCGCCGTATTGGCCGAGCAGGGCGTGGTTCACGGATCTTCTAGATCTGCTGGTGGAAAATCCTGTGCAGTTGCCCGAGATTCCGAACATAATCTCCCAGGCCAAGGGACGCTTCCTACACGAGCGTCCCGAAATGTTCAAATTGACTGCGTGGATGTTGTCAAACAACGTTCCACGTCGGAAGGCTTTTCTCGACAGGCTGCTGATTTCATCGCGGCTGCGAGAAGGAGGTCAACCTTCAAGTCATATAACAACAAGGTTAACAGATTTGCAGACTGGTGTGAAGAAAAGGGTATTGATACCTTTCAATCCACTATTCAGCAAATAGCAGACTTTCTCTGTGAGCTGTTCTTTTCAGGACTAGCTCCCGTCACAGTTGCTGGATACAAGTCAGCTTTGGCATCAGTTATCCCTTGTCTAGCCAACAGGGATAGTCCAGAGGTGGCCCAGTTAAATGTGATGTTGAAGGGAATGAGCAATCTCCGCCCGAGACAACCGGTAGTCATTCCAGCCTGGAGTCTATCTTTAGTGCTTAATGTACTGGCCAAGCACCCTTTCGAACCGTTGCGTTCGGCTAGTCTAAAGCATTTGACTCTAAAGGCGGTCTTTCTATTGGCAGCTTCCTCAGCTAGAAGGCGCAGTGAGATCCATGCGCTTTCGGCAGAGAGGAACCGATTTATTGTTTCTGGAGAAGGTCTGTGTCTTCTGCCAAGAGCAGAATTTATGTCAAAGAACCAATCTTTGAGATATCCCGGCAAACCGATCATTATACCGAAGTTAACTAGGTTTGATCGTGATGCCAGTGTCTGGTGCCTGGTCCGTGCTTTGACTAAGTACAAGAAATGAACTGACTCATTACGGTCGAACGATAGACATCTGTGGATCTGCCATAAAAAGCCTTATGGCGCCGCATCCATGGATACTATCTCTCGTTGGGTGGTCGAACGCATTCAGCCTACTCACGAGATGGCGACTGGGCACCAGGTGCAGGGCGTAAGGGCACACGATGTCAGAGGAATAGCCGCCTCGACCGCCCTTTACAATGGTGTTCCGTTAGAGGACATCATGGCCGTTGCACAATGGCACTGTGAGTCCTCATTTACAGATTACTATATGAGGGATGTGTCAGACTCAGCCAATCCACTCGCTTTAGCTGTTTTGAAACGATAGTTAGTGACCACACTGCTTTTCCCCTTTTCTCACTTTGGTAAGAAAAGAACCTAAAGCAGGCATGGTCAGGCGAGAGGATGTCAACCAGATTGTGTCACTGATGGCCGAACCGGTGAATGGTTGGAGGCGGTACGTCTGAAGTCCTGTTATCATAAGGTAATTCAATAAGTGAGAGTTTTTTGTATTATGTATATGTATCATGTTCATTCATTTTATATATTCATGCTCATTCCCAGGCTAATACATGGAATATGCAGGGAGTAGTTAACCCTCTTGGCATATTGGTGTTTTCAGGCGAGATACATGTTCGTTAGTTCTCTCCCTTTTCTTAGGAGAAAAAAGGGGGGGGGGGCCTGTGACGCGAATGTGATTCGGTTCCGTGAACTTGACGGTCCTTTTTAGGTCTCCGTTAGTCAAGTTTGAAGTCTAAAATCTTTCTCCAAGGGGCAAAATTAGCATTTATGGCTTGCCCCTTCCCACCAGGTTACTGATCAAATCTGGTGTATATCAGAAGTAACAGAATGGTGAGTATTGATCGAAGGAGAATGCAGGAAATTTCAATTTCCCTTTCTCCGAGATCTAACAATACTCACCATTCTGTTACGGACCCAGCCTCCCAGCCCCACGGAGGCAAGCCATAGTTTTCTCTTGTTTGGTGGCTATGCAAACAATATGAGCTCTATGGTAAACGGGTACTCGGCAGTTGGGAGCCGAGTACCCGGTTCCCAGGAGTCGGTAAAGTTTTCTAAGTCTATAATCCTAGAGCCGCTGTCAGGGCCAGCTGTATATCAGAAGTAACAGAATGGTGAGTATTGTTAGATCTCGGAGAAAGGGAAATTGAAATTTCCTGTAATCTCCTGGCGCGGGTGATGCTAACCCCTCCTCACCCTCAGGTAACGATGTATACAGATGCATCGATGGAGGGGTGGGGAGCTTGCCTGGAAGAATCCACGATATCAGGGCTTTGGAATCTGCAACAGTCAATAGAACATATAAATCTACTGGAATTACGAGCAGTAGTCCTGGGCCTGGAACATTTCTTACAGAAAATTCAGGGCAAGAGTTTTCTAATTCGATCAGACAACTCAACAGTAGTGACTTGAAGTCGCCCAGTCTCTGTATGATGACATGGAAGCTGCTTTGCTGGTGCCTGGATCACAGGATTACCTTGAAAGCAGTTCATATTCCGGGAAGGTTAAATCTGTTAGCAGACTCATTGAGCCGAAGGATGAGTGTTTTACCTACGGAATGGCAACTGAATCAATGTGTGGCGGACTGTCTGTTCAGTCATTGGGGGAAACCCAACATAGATTTGTTCGCAACGAAGAAGAATGCGAAGATGACGAAGTAGGTCTCTCCGATTCCAGATGCGCTAGCTATCAGCTGAGTGGGAATGTATGCATACGCATTCCCTCCAGCAATCCTGATTCCAAAAATTCTTCAGAAAATCAGAGCAGGAGGAGTGCCAAGTGCTTCTGATCGCCCCAAATTGGGCAAGCCAATCATGGTATACGGATCTGCTGGACCTTCTGGTCTGTAATCCGGTTCCTCTGCCTCTGATGGACAATATTATCTTCCAGGGCAAGGCCCTTCACAACAATCCGTCAATGTTCAGATTGACTGCGTGGATGTTGTCAAGGAATCTAGAATTAATGAGGGCTTTTCTGAGCAAGCAGCCATGTTTATGGCAAAAGCCAGGAGGGGGCCAACCTCCAGAGCATATAATTATAAAATCAACAGATTTGCAGAATGGTGCTAAAAAAGATGTATTAATCCAATGGATTCATCTATTCAGGTAGTGGCTGATTTCCTCTGTCACCTGTATGATGCCTATAGCCTCAAGCCTAGAACTCTATTGCTGGTTATAAATCAGCTTTAATGACAGTTATCCCTTGCTTGGCTAATAGGGGAAGTGATGAAGTAAATACATTAAATACTTTAATTAAAGGTATGGGCAATCTAAGACCAAGGAATCCCCCAGTGATTCCGTCTTGGAGTTTATCTCTAGTGCTTCAGGTACTAGGTGATAAACCTTTTGAACAACTTAGTTCCATTTCTATGAAAATATTGACACTTAAAACTGTATTTTTAATTGCTTCGGCTAGGCGTAGAAGTGAAATTCATGCCTTGTCAGCCGAGGAGGACCGTTTTCTGGTTACAGGGGAAGGCCTTAAGCTTCTACCTAGGATTAATTTCATGGCTAAAAATCAGTCTTTGAAATATACAGGTCAACCCATTTTTTTGCCAGCTTAACTAGATATGATCCTAATTCTAAAGCATGGTGTCCAGTCCGAGCATTGAGCTGGTACAAACAACGTACTCAAGAATGGCGGACGGGCCCGTCAGCGTTATGGTTGTCATATATTGAACCCCATGGCAGTGCATCTAAGGACACCATTTCCAGGTGGATTGTTGTATGTCTTCAATTTTGTCATAAATCTGCCACAGGTAAACAAGTTGACATGGCCAAGGCTCGCAGTGTCAGGGGCGTAGTGGCTTCTACTGCCCTATTTAATGGGGTCCCTGTGGATGACATTATGTCAGTAGCCCAGTGGCATTGTGAGTCAAGTTTTACAGACCATTACCTCCGTGACACCTCGAATCCTCTCGCCTTATCGATTTTGAAAAAATAATTTAGGTGTACATATTTGATGAGGTTTCCTAATTTTTTTTATATATTTCGCATTTAATCAATGGAAACATCCACTTATTTGGACTGCATCAGTCTTAACCAATGGGGAGATGATGACAGCCGCCATTCTTCACAAGGTCAGTCTTGTTTTTGTGGTGTTCATTGTTAATTGTGTTGTCACGTGACCCTTCGTTATTAATATTGTGATGGTACGTGTTTTATGTATGGTGCATTATTGAGAGTATACGAAAATGAAGCCTTTTCGTTCTTTGTCCTATAGTACATGGCACTTGTACGTAGAGAGCGTATGGGACATTGAGGTCATGCAGTCTTCCTCCCAAGAAGGGGGGGGGGGGGGGGGGGTGTGTGAGCGCATATGGCATATGGTCATCTCTCAACCGTCGGTTGTGTTAGCCAATGTTCAAATCTTTCCTGATTGTGTTTCCACACAATGTCAGAAGTGTCAGTGCCTTTAACGCAGAAAAAAGTGCATAGGGAAGAGCTGGTCTGTTGACCTTGCCTCCCTCCCGCCGAATTCCCTGACGAATTCTGGCAATATCAAAGAGTATTAGGGAGGTAAGTATACTCTTGAAGTGAAATAAACGAAATCACGGATTTCTTTTTTCACGAGAGAGTTGATACTTACCTCCCTAATACGGACCCGGCCTCTCCGCCCCACTGAGGCTCGGTTTTCAGGCTCTTGTAATGTTGCATATTGTCAGCCAATAAATTAGTCAGAGGAAGTACTAGTCGGCGCATGCGCCGTGGTGGGGCTGGCATCCGCCTGACTGACTTCTGACTACCTGCCCAGTAGGGGCACCTTACTTTTTTAATCTGAGTTTTATTGAGTGAAAGCCTATATTTAGCAATATCAAAGAGTATTAGGGAGGTAAGTACTCGCTCGTGAAAAAAGAAATCCGTGATTTCGTTTATTTACTAGTGTTGTTTCGATTAATCGATTTGATCGATGATTGATTGGTTTGCATGTTCAACCAACAGATCGATCATGATTTCAGAAATCGATTTTGGTTGTTTATAAATTGACGTTATTAATATATTTTAACCGGTCAAGCTAGAAAACGAATACTTTTTGGAAAAGAATTTAAATTTAATTGTTAGAGCTATATAGTATTACTCCTTAGTCTAAGACATTAATCCTTTCAGCACTGAAATAGTATGTTAATTTCAAAGTAAGCATACCAATAATATGTTGAATATTTTGAAACTTATTTGACTGGAAGATGTTGCTGCCTAAGGCAGCAACAGCTTCCAGTCAAATTAGTTTCAAAATATTCAACATATTATTTCTTAAATTATTAAGAATCTGTCATACCTGCAACTTTGTTTGAAAGGGGTAGTTATCCTTAAACATGCTATAATTACTGCATTCAAAATGGGTAAAAAATTAGACCCAGTTATGATCAATCATTAATTGATCATCGGTTATAATATAAAACCAATCATTGATCACAAAAATAGAACCAATTCCCAACACTACCATTTACATGCCAAGCGAAGACTATTTTTGAAGTCTTACAGCTAGTCGTTCCAGTGGTAAATTTTCAAAAATAGTCTTCTTGGCTTGCAAATTGACATTCAATAAGAACATTTTAAGATTTTCTTCTTAAAATTGGACCATTAATAATTAAAGGTTTTAATGACGTTATTTAACCCCTTATTTTATCATTGTTGACTGCAGTGAGTCACTGTTGTTATTACACTACAAAAACATCCATTACCGTTCAATCACTACTTGCTAAATCAATTATCTGCATTTAGCTACCAGAATAAGATTTTTATGCTTGCATACACTCCTCCCCATGCCTATTCCTATAAATATGGACCCTCAACCAGGCTACTGGTTAGGTCCATCTCCAGTATATTAACTGATATAGACTGGCACCAGTCTGTACTCACTCCATAGTGACGCCTGTCACTAAGCGGGCTTGCGCATGTGCACTAGAGCCCAAATAGGAAACATTCACTTTTCAATTATTCTGCAAGTAGAACAACTGCACAAATATTATCAGAAAGTCGTTATAGCTTTGCGCTGTGTCAGCTTACTATTGAAGGACTTCCTCACTCTAAGATATGCCTACTATGAAGTCTATCCTCCCAAAATTATGTTTTTGGAAGTATTTTGTGGTTATGTTGAACTTTATAACTATGTATATAAATGTTACCGGGTTTCGTTTTCGTGGTAACAACTTTAATATGCCTAATTCATCATCATATAAAAACACTATTACTCCAGTGAGCCCTTAATCACTTTCAGTTAAAAGAAAAAACAGTGCTTTACAAGGAATTCATAGGGTGGTCTGTGTTCGTATCTAAGTTTCTTTAAGGATTATTCATCCTTACAGCGCTGCCCTATGGTCGTCCTTCCCCTTCCTCCGTTGCTAGTAGACAAAAGTTGTGTCTTTTGCAATATTCTAATATGTCTAATCCAGCAGCAACGGAGGGGGGGGACCTTCTTCAGCAAATTCGGAAGCAGTGATAGCTTTATTTGCGAGATTTGAATCCTTCGCTGCAGTTTTGACTAAATCTTTAGACGAAAGAATATCTTCTGCCATCATGGAGGCCAAGAAACATGAATTTTCTTCTGATTCCGACGATAGCCCGAGGGCTAGCGGTCGTTCCCGCAAATGGTGGAAACCGATTCCTCTAACGTCAATGCAAGTAATCAGGTCTCCTAAGCAGAAGTCTAGAGCGACTAAGCTCTCGAAGGTGGGCTCGTGTAGTTCACCGGGTCAAACCCACATTAGACTTGAGGGTGACGGGCATAACCCTCAAGCAGTGGTGGCGGAGGCGGAAGCTGACGTCCATAAGCCTGGTGCTTATGCTAATGCCAAAATTTTCGGTCATACCTGTCGTCAAGATTTTTCATAGGTCGCCTATAGCCATAGTCCGCAATCTAGTTTTGCTAGTTCTTCCGGTTCCATTGGGGTGGATTCGGGTCCTCGGGACTCGGGTTTACTTATGTTTTCCGGTGCTACTTCCGTTCCGACCGTTTCCGGTATGTCTTCCGGTTTTGCAGGACATCTGGGTCTTCAAGATCCGGTTCTTACTTCTGTTCCGACCGTTTCTGGTATGACTAATAAGCTCTTCCAACTTCCGCTTCCGGTTGGGACGTACTTCCGGGCTAGAGAATGAATTAAGAATAAAGAGCAAATAATTAGAGCAAATAAGCTCGCGAAGGTGATCTCGAGCAGGTCACCGGGTCAAACCCATGTGACTCTTGAGGTTGTAAATAAGAAGAAAAGGCATGACCTTCAAGCAGTGGTGGCGGCGGCAGAAGCCCCCGTCTTTAACATTTATGCCAATGTCAATGTCTTAGATCAGTTGTAGTGGATTCAGGTCCTCAGGACAGGGGTTACTTCCGTTTCCGGATCTACCTCCGTTCTTTCCGTATCCGGTATGACTTCCGGTTTGCGTATTTCCGGTTCCTATGCTTATTCTGGGTTTTTACGGTACATCCGGTTGTCTTCCGTTTTGCGCATTTCTGTTTCCTATTTGTATAGTTCCGGATTCGTACATCCGGGGATAGGGTCATTACCGGTTTTCATGGTGTTCTATGATTAACTTCCGGTTCTGTCTTCCTTTTTTGGATTTCCGGTGATAGCTCTTACTGAGATTCCAGGTTTGTCTTTCCTAGGATCTAGTCATATTTTTGTCTAAGAATTAGTCTTATTTCAGTAATTGCTTTTAAAATCAGAATGTTTAATTGCTGAAAATATTAATTCCGAGACATTGCCAGTCTTGAAGTCTCTCTTGGAATTGTAGATATTCAGCATTTATTCTTTTATCAGTGAAACATTTCAACGTAATTAAAGACTCTTCCGACTGGTTGCCGGATGGGTTTTTTGTTGCAGTTGATAAGTCAATCTGTATTCTACGCATTATCGCTAGATGTCGCAATTAAAATTAATTTTTTATTTCATCCAACTTTAGATGGCCAGTTGTCTTCGGGCCGTTCAGCCTTTTTTCGCGCTCTTTTTTCCTCTTATGTCGGTATGTTGACATATTTATTTTAACCAAGGGAATTAATTTCTTGAAGAAAATTCCTGTTTCTAGCGTAATTCTTAGTCTAATTCTGACAGGCGCTGAAAGGAATAGATTCAGTAGTGGATTCATAGGGAAGAGAATGGCTCTAAGATTAATGATTACAAGAGAAAGAGATTGCTGGGAATAGAGAAATAAGATTAGGGTGAAGGAAGAAGGAATAAAAGCCGAGTTTTTTCTTCTGCCTTGTCACAGTCATGGTTTAGGTGAGTCTTTTTGCTTAGATTTTATATCACCTCTGTTTTCAGCGTTTTGTTTCGTGATTCATCCCGTAATGTTTAATCATAATCTAGTATTAGTGTTTTGTGTATTTAACATCCAGTGGTTTCCGGGATTCATCATCATTCTATCAATCATTCCTTTTTATTAGCATATCAAACTCAATGACATCTGTCTTTACAAGATGATAATAATGGTTCTAAGACTTTAATAATAATGAGTAAAGATAAGTATAGGTCTCTTCCTTCATCCTCTGCCCCGTCTCCTAATGTTTTCTTCTTGTCATGTTCTCCTTCCTCTCTCTCTCTCTCTCTCTCTCTCTCTCTCTCTCTCTCTCTCTCTCTCTCTCTCTCTCTCTCTCTCTCTTTCTGTCTTCCTTCTTTTTTCCCTCCTATGGGGTTTTCCCGTATTTCATCTTCTATCAATCCTCTCCAGGGATCTTCTGGCCTGTTCTTTCCTCTTCATCTTCCATTCTTCTTAATTCCTCTCTTCCTCTTCTTCCTCCTTTGATCATCTTGATCCGATTGTTTCTGTCATTCTCTCTTTTGAGCTTGAGTTTCTAATTGTTGATTACGGTCTGGTTTTCTCATTGTTTTCGGTTTTTAGGGATTTGCCCCTTGTTCGTTCTTTCATTTCAGCTTTTTTCTCAATTCTTTCCATGTCCTCTGGTCAGGATGTTGTATCTGTTCACATTCCTTCTGATCAATCTCTTTCCTTTTCTGATTCTTTACAGTTTTCTTCTCTTCTAGCTTCCAAGAGGCCTTGCTCTCCTCTTTCCATTTGAACTGTTGATTCTATGGCCTCTGGTGACTCCTCATCTTTTTTCTTCTCCATCTCCTAATCCTTCTTCTATTCTTCTATTCCCTAGTCGGTCAGGGCTGAGGAGATTTTGACCAGCCAGGGTCTCTTCGGATGACTGGTCCCTGGCTCACTGGTGGATTGCTTAGACTCTCTCTTCCTTTTAAGGACGAGTTTTCTATAGACCTTCCTTCTTTTGTGTCGGCTCTTTCCTGTTGTAATTCTTCTTTCTTGTCTCCTCTGGTCCTTTCAATTGACAATTTGGTCATTATTATGTTAGTTTTATTTGCGAATTATGTTAATTCTAAGGAATTCATACATACATGAGAGCGTTCAGCCTAGGGTAGGTTTTCCTACCCTGTCATTAAATCTTAGTAAAATGATCTCTATTCACTCTGAAACATTCAAATCTGCATTAATTTTAATTTAACAAGGGGGTATGTCATGATTAACTCTCATGATTCTTACTCCCAAGTCAAGATGGAGACCATCTCCCAGATCATTTCCAGTCTAGATCAGGGTATGTGGTCGTTTCAATCGACCAAAATGACGCCTTCTTTCATGTTTTCATTTACCCTTCCTTCAGAAAATTCCTGAGATTTGCTTACTAAGATCGAGTCTGGTAGTTTCGTGCCATGTCTTTTGGCCTGACCACGGCTCCTTTTCTTTTTCTCGCCTAGTCTCAGCCGTGGCAGAAATCTTCACCGTCGTTCTATCCATCTCCACGTTTATATAGACGATTGGTTAGTAAAGTAAGTCTTCTTCAATTCTCTCAGGAATTCTTCCAGAGGTTTGCAGTCTGGCATGCAACCTAGGGTAGATTGTAAATCTAAAGAAATCAGGCCTAGGTCCCTCTCAGATCTACACACATCTAGGCGTTTCTTTCGATCTGACCCAGGGTCCAGTCTCCCCTCAGATCCAAGAATAGAGGCTTTATCAGTGGCAATGGAAATCCTGTCCTCTTCCATGGTCTGAGCACGATCTCTGCTAAGAGTGATAGGTTTGATGGTCAGCGTAGAGAATGTTATTCCATGGGCGGTGCTGATGAAAAGACCTTTCCAAATGTATTTAATGTCCCTTTGGAAGCAGTCGGTTCACTCTATTTACCATCAGATTCCCATCAGAGAACACTTGATTCCTCTTCTAGATTTTTGGAAAGACCGTTCTCTGCTTCAGATGGGTGTTCCACTGGTAAAGTCCTCCCCTCAGGCGATTATCTTCACAGACGCTTCTCAGGAGGGATGGGGAGCGGTCTGGGACTCCCTGTCGGTTTCCAGTCTTTGGTCCCTGGAGGAGTCGACAGCTTATATCAACATTCTGGAATTGTGTGCTGTCAAGAAGGCTCTCCTTTCATGGTCAGATCTTGTGATAGGTCTCAAAGTCTCGATTCGGTCGGACAATTCGACTGGTCTCTTATATCAACAGGGGGGGTGTACAAGGTCATCCCTCCTTTGTCTAGAAGTGTGGAACCTTCTCTTATGGTGGCGCAAGAATCAGATTCTTCTAGTGTCTCCTCATGTCCCAGGCAGCCTGAATTTTCTTGCTGACCAACTGTCACGTCCCAGCAAATTCGGCCACACAGAGTGGCAGTTAAAGAGGTCGGTTGTCAAAACGATTTTCAGTCTTATGGATCGTCCTCTGGTAGATCTGTTTGCGACATCTCTGAATGCTCAGATCTCCTCTTACATGTCTCTTTTTCCGGACAGTCAAGCCCTGGCGGTGGATGCCCTGTCTCAGTCCTGGACAGGAATGTTCGTCTATGCGTTCCCTCCAACGATCTTGATTCCGTTAGTGTCAGAGCTGTAGATAAGCAAGGTTTTTGCGTTTTCACCCAATAAAAATTGTCAATTCACCCATTTAATTTTTAACATCTTGAGTACTTAAATAGAAAATCACCCAATTAATTTCAATTCTCTTGCTAATAATGTATAATAACCCAATTAAATTCCAAAGAAACCCAATTTACAAAATTTCTAAGAGTAAATCACCCAATTATTGAAAAGCTTATCTAGAGCTCTGGTTAGTGTTGAAGAATGTCGAAGAACAAATCTGCGAGATTCTTTTATAGCTCCTTTTTGGCCAAAGAGGATTTGGTTTGTAGACCTTCTAGATCTCCTGGTATACTTCCCTCGTCTTCTTCCATTCTCCCAGGATCTTCTGTCTCAAGTAAGAGGTCTTTGTCTTCATCCAAACCCAGAAATCTTCAGTCTGTGTGTTTGGAGAATATCGAAAATAAAGTCTACAAGAATAAAGTTTCTTCAAGATCTCCAGTAATTATCAATTCTTCCAGAAGAGAGTCGAACAGCAGAGTTTACAAGTGTCGACTTAAAATTTTTGGAGAATGGTGTTCAGACCAAGGACTCATGCCCCACTTCTGGTTCTATTCCCCAAGTATTAGACTTTTTTAACATATCTCTTTGATTCCTTCCATTTATCAGCTAATTTGGTTAGGGGATATAGATTTTCTCTGGCATCTTCTTCCTTGCCTTCTATATGCGGATGTCAAGGACACTAAGACCTTTAATAGTTTTTATTAGAGGTCTAGGCAATATTTGTCCTCCGATAGCTAAGCCTTTAACTTCATGGAACTTGGCTTTGGTTCTTCAAGTGCTGGCAGTCCGTCAATTTGAACCTCTTTCCTCTATTAGTATTAACGGCCTCTGCTAGAAGGCTTTCAAAATTCATGCTTTTTCTGCTGAAAGGGAGAGATTTATAGTTCCAGGAGAGGGTTTAGTTTTAATCCCAGAAGGGATTTTTATCTAAAACTCAGTCTAACCGGTTTCCTGCTAGTCCGATCATTTAAAAATCATTATCGTCTTTTTCGCCTTCCGATAAACTCTGGTGTCCTGTTAGGGTATTAAGAATGTACAAACAGCGAACTGATTTCAAAAGATTTGATCCGTCCCTTTTATGGTTTTCTTATGCGGAAGAGTTAACTAAGCCGGTCTTAATGTTTTCTAATATCCTGATGGATTTGGGAGACGATTAAGCTTTGTTACGAGATTGCTTCTCCTGAACAAATTAATCTCTCCCATATTAAAGCTCACGATGTTAGAGGAATGGCTTCCTCTTTTGCGTTTTTTGCCGGTTCGTATTTAGATGAAGTCGTGCAGGTTGCAGGATGGAAATCTGAATCCTCTTTTACAACCTTTTATCTGAAAGATCAGAGTGCAGCAGCCTCCTTTCATAATATTACGATTTTAACCAAAATAGATGAAGACCATTTACCAAGCACATCTCGTCATTTTCGTTAAGACTGGGCATCTGTAAGAAATGGTGAGAGTTTATTTTGGTTTCTATTTATCTCTAAGTTCAAGTTTTCCTTATTTGATAATCTCGGTGTGATTGATTTAAATGCACTATTATGTTATGTTATTAACATTTGGATAAGATTGGTTTGATTTTTATCCTTGTTTGTTGATTCTCAAATCGCCTCCCACCTAATGTTTTAAGTGGGGAACTGACCAAATCTACGGGTTTAGCAAGTAGTGATTGAACGGTAATGGATGTTTTTGTGGTGTAATAACAACCCCAACCCCCCCCCCCACAGACCCCCCTTGCGGGTTGGTCTGTTGTTTTATTAACCACTATAAAAACATACTTACCGTTAATCACTGACCCAGCCTCGGCCACCCGCGTGGAATTGATTTGAGAATTTGCCTATAATATTTGACACTTAAATTCAGAAAAGTGAATCTGTTTCCTATTTGGGCTCCAGTGCGCATGCGCAAGTGCGCTTAGTGACAGGCGTCACTATGGAGTGAGTACAGACTGGTGCCAGTCTATATCAGTTAATATACTGGAGATGGACCTAACCAGTAGCCTGGTTGAGGGTCCATATTTATAGGAATAGGCATGGGGAGGAGTGTATGCAAGCATAAAAATCTTATTCTGGTAGCTAAATGCAGATAATTGATTTAGCAAGTAGTGATTGAACGGTAAGTATGTTTTTATAGTGGTTAATAAAACAACAGACCAACCCGCAAGGGTGGGGTCTGTGGGGGGATCTCATTGTTTACATTGTATGTAAGCCAGAGGCGCACAATATCCCCCCTTCCCCCCTCCCCCTTAGATAATATCACAATAGATATTGTGCATGCTGAAACATTGTGATAAAGGTATATCATTGCTGTATATCATATCAATTTTGGTTTGCTGGCATGGCTAGGCGGTTAGCAATCGTCAGGACACATACACACAAATGGTAATGGTCCTGTGTCAATATAGCCAGCTTTATGCTGGTGAATATTTTGAAATTAATTTACCTGAAAGCTGTTGCTGCCTTAGGCCGCAACAGATTCCAGTCAAAGTAATTTCAAAAGAGTTATAAAATTTTTGCCGGAGATTGTTCTTGAGTTTCTGAGTTTTGTAGTTTGACATAAAAATTTGTGATATTAGACCAATTCAAAACAATTTTCAAATTTAAATATTTTGAAAATAATTTAAGTGAAAGCTGTTGCGTGTGCATGCCTGCTGCAGCAACAGCTTCCATTTAAAGTACATGTAATTTCAACGATTTACACAATTTTGCCATAAATTGTTTTCGATTTTTGGAGTTTTAGGTTGATATCGTAATAATTTGTGATTTTCAATCAAAGCATGATATATGGAACAGTTGTGCATCCTTCATGCCCTTATATGTAGTTAATTGTGTGTGTACCCATCCCAGTAATTCTCTCAATTGATATGCACACGTTTTTTCTCTGTTTTTGCACAGGCCCCAATGCCGTTACCTCAGGTAAAACTTGTGCTACCTTAATTCAATGCTTTGAAACCTTTCACTAACACATTGATGTCTTGATCACCCCTGCATCCTAACCTCAACCAGTTAACAATCACCCTCGCCCCAAATTTGTTTTCAGCATTTAGTCTTAGAACTTCATTTGCAGGCCTGCCTTAACCATTTAAGCTTTGAATTTGTTCAAGAAAATTTCAATTTTTTTCAAAGAAAATGTAAATTTGCAGACCAAGAGAAGACTATTTTTTAAAGTTTAGCACTGGAATGACTGGCTCGAATATCGAGCCAGTCATTCCAGTCGTAAATTTTCAAAAATAGTCTTCTCTTGGTCTGCAAATTGACATTGCTGAAGACCACTGTCGAAGCCATTTTTGGCTGATATGAGGGTTAAAGGGTTAAGTCTAAGAATATTTTTGAAAGCCTGCCACTGAAATGGCTGTCTCGATACAACGTCACCAACAATGACATGTTTCGGGTGCGCATAAATTTGATGTAGAAATTAAAAATGGTTAGAAAACATTGTCTGTTTAAACTTTTACAAAGTCATAGAGAAACTAACCTACATAATTATGTATAAACCTCAATGTCATGGTATTTTATACAATTTTATCATGATTGGAGAGTTATATTGAATTCAGTCTCGCTGAGAGAAATGTGTGCAAATCCTGTGTCTGCATGTATGTGTGTCTGTACATGCAATATATATATACGCAATCAGTGCATGTGTTTGTTCATCTACATGTACGACAATTTAACCCTTTAATGGCCAAACTGGAAATGAGGAAAAATCCATGTGCAGGCCCGGAGAAGACTATTTTGAAAAAAATCAAAATGTTTGCTATAAGTTAATGTCCATTTAGTACAGTACATGGACCAGGAGAAGACAATTTTTTAATATTACCTAACTTATCGAACCAGGCATTCAAGTGGTGAATGTTCAAAAATAGTCTCCTCTTAACCCTTTAACACTTGAATCGGCCAAAAACGGCTTCAGCAATGGTCTCGGGAAATGTCCATTTGCAGACCAAGAGCATACTATTTTTGATAAACGAGCCAGTCATTACAATGATAAATTTTCAAAAAGTATGCTCTTGGTCTGCAAATGGACATTTTCTTAGAAAAAAATTTAATTTATCTAACAAATTTAAGTGTTGAAGAGATAACCTGTACTTGGAGCATTCTCAAGGCTACAAGAGAAGTAATTTCACTCTATCAGTTAAAATATCCCTTCCGCTTTTAGTCTGAATCAACCAGATGCCAGGATGTGTGATGCTTATATGTCTTTGCTGTTGCCACCCTCCCCTATCAATCCATTCACTGTACATGTAATCCTTAATCCTTTGCTTTGATGTGTTTTTACAATGTAGTGGCTTTTGTCCCTTTAATGGTCAAACCAGCAAAATCCGGCTGGTGTGATGGTCTTGTGGAATATCCATTTATGTACAGGCCAAGAGAATACAATTCTTGAAAATTTATCACTAGAATGACTGGCTCGGTAACCGAGCCAGTCATTCCAGTGATAAATTTTCAAAAAATCTATTCCCTGGACCTGTAAAAGGACATTCAATAGGCAGATATTTAGATTTTCTTGACTAAATTTGACCATTAATGGGGTACATGTACATTGTTCTTGTTTTCACGCTTAGATCTGTAGATCTGTTTAATCAAGATTGTAAAATGTAACCTCGAGTCGAGATTTTAAATATGTTGAAATATTTTTTTTAAAACCTTGTTTCGTTACCTAGTAAATTTACATACGTTCAATTTTTCACTGCTTATATTTTGTTTCTTTTAAGAAGTACTAACAGTTGTCAATTTTGACGCTATCACGTCGTATTTGTTGTTGTTAACATGGTCTGTTTTATTAACCCTTTCATGGACAAATCCTGGTAAAGGTATATGCTTTGCGATATAAATCTTATTCGGTTGAATATTTTGAACTTAATTCGACTGGGAGCTGCTGCTGGCTACTAAGGCAGCAACGGATTGCAGTCATAAATTTCAAAATATTCAACAGTTTTCCTGTATGGCTGCCATAAAAATGAGATATGGGGAATTCGTCGGTGAAAGGGTTAAACAGTTTTGTTTATTCTTCATTTGGACATGTATTTAACCTTGGGAACCATTTTATGGTCAAGAATACGAAAACTGGCCTTTGCACGTGTTTTATGAAATGTAAGTTTTCAATCCAAGTAAAAGCTACATGTACATGTACTTTTGAAAATTTACTACAGGAACGGCTGGTTCGGTTATCGAGCCAGACATTCCAGTGGTAAATTTTCAAAAATTTTCTTTGGCTTGTAAAATAACATGTACATGTACGTTCCTCAAAGACCACTTCAGAGGCCAGTTTGTGTCAACAACACCTCCCAGGGCTCATAATGTTACCTACATGTATATCAAATGGTCATAATTTTTCAAGAAGATTGGAATTTTAGCTTCATGAATTTCCATTTGGAGGACAAGAGTAGACTATTTTTGTCACGGCCATAGTGAAGCAGAGGATTTCAACATGGCGATCCAAAGGACCGTTCCGGTTTTCGCTATGCCCCACCCATCTCTAGCTAAGGTCCACCCACACCTCGCTCGTGTTGGGATTGATCTCTGAACACCCTGACTCAATTTCCAAAAACTGCACAGGTAAGCTGTTGAATATTTAGAACCTAATTTGACTGGGTGCTGTTGCTGCCTAAGGCAGCAACAGCACCCAGTCAAATTAGTTTCAAAATATTCAACAGTATGTTCATTAAATAGCAAAGTATTACAAAGACATACAATTCATACAACGTGTCGGACCATTTGAGATTTGGTGATGGCCTATATGGAACCCTTTGTGACGTAATGATTATGACGTCGTCATACACGCGCTGAGCTCATTATGACGTCATACGAGGTCTGATGATGGATGGATACTCTCGAAAGGTGAAATGGCATTCAGTGTCCGCGGCATCCACCAAGAATTAGGTAAATGTTAGTTTTTCAGTGGACTTAATTCATCAAGAGCTTGCATGATGTGCATTAAACTCACTGATTTGTTCTATATCATCATTGCTGCCATTCTTCATCATAATAAAAATGATTTCAAATTCTTTACATATTTTTATGCGGTTTGGACTTACTTAATTTTGCAACAAGAATTAGAAGAATGTTAGTTTTTCAATGGACATTTAGTTTATCAAGGACTTATCTGACATCTCTGATCTCAATTCACCCTTTAATGGTAAAATTTTAGTCAAGAAAATCTAAATATTTGCTTATTGAATATCCATTTGCAGGCCAAGAGATAATTATTTTTGAAAATAGTTTTCTCTTAGCCTGCAAATGGACATTGCTCAAGACCACTGCAGAGGCCGGTTTTTACCGGCTTGACCATTAAAGGGTTAAACCTTCAAAGATTTGGTCTATACTATCATTGCATCCAGACTCCATCATAATTACAATGATTGTCAAATTATTGACATATTCTTGCTATCTGCAGATGCCTATCTTGGTCATGTTGAACAGTAAGTGGTTAAGTTGACATAAGAAGTGAGTTAACCCTTACACTGTACCACTCTGAGGTCAATATTCTGGCTTACCATGTCAATGCCAAAGAAACTAGGCCCTACACATTTTTCAACAATTTTGGTGGACGATGTTGCTGTGTACACCGGTTCATCTTTTAATTTGATACTAAGATTTAAAATTTTGACATGAGATTTAAAGGGTTAATATCTGCAGGCTTATCTTGTGCCCCCCCCCCCCTCCAATTAGGGCCTAATAAAGCATGTTCGATAGTCATCTGTGAAAAGATACCATGTCTTTTAGACAGTAATGACAGTCAGACATGCCACATCGGATGCATTGGGCATGAGGCACAGACAATTAACCCTCCTCTCACGCTCTCATTCCAGATGGCTTAAATCTCGCGCAAGTATTAATGCTGCCAGAAATGTGAAAATCTGGGACTGAAGTAAAAATGTACTTTTTTTTTAATTCTCAATTGCCCCCTCCCCCCCTTAGGTTGGTGCCCCTTAGATTTGATGAAAACATCACAATATTGAACCATAAGGCAGGTGATCTGATTCAGGTGTGGTCTTATCTGTGCATTGTAACTTATAACTTATGATGATTATCTCACCTACTAAGTGACAGTTTTCAAATCACCTTCAGCATTATGGAATTGACCTTTCTCCTTCGATCAATACTCACCATTCTATTACTTCTGATGGAGCTAGCCTGGATAGCTGGGCCCTAGGACTATAGACTTAGTAAGCTTTACCGACTCCTGGAACCGGGTACTCGGCTCCTAACTGCCGAGTACCCGTTTGCTATGAAGCTCATTCTTGTATGCATAGCAACAAGAGACACATGCTTTTTTGCAGTTGGAGGTCTTGAGATTATATTAAGTCTTTTTTCTATGTAATTGTGATAGCTTTGTGCGCTCTTTAAGGAGATATTGGATTACCATGGATGCTGCCGATGATAACCAGGTGTATATTTCCATGTTATTCCATAGTTAAAAGAATTTCGTCTGTGTCGCATGTTCCAATTTCTAACCTCAAAGAATCTGGGACGTGTGTTAACAACGAAATGTGCCAGATGATCGCCTTCCTTTAAACCCCAACAGGCGATCGGCAGATATGAAATTAGGTGTTGGCTTGACGGTGATTTTAACACGAAAATCGGCTGACGTCGTTCTCCGTAAAATCCGAGCGGGTGACGTCACACCGTGTTACTCGGATGTTTATGTGAAGAAAATGTTTCATTAGTTCGTGCATCTGATTCCAGGTGCTGCGTACTTTAATTGGTAACAGAAAAACTTTGGAATTCTCAAGTTTTGCGTGTTATCACGATCTGTTTGCAATGATCAGTGTTTCAAAATTCTTGATTTAGATGTGTGGTCTGCGGTTTTACCGTGTGCTACAGCAGTTTGTTTACATTTTGTTGTTTCTTCACATATCGTTTTGGCCTTCGTTAGGAGTATAATTTATATTTATTAGTAAATATACCCCGAATGCTATGCGATATGATTCCTGGTTCCGTTATACATCTTTTTTTGAGGATCAGTGTATGGGTATATTATTGCCCGCTTCGTTCTTGTCGTCATAATCAATGCGATCTTTGTAGGTTTGTGCTTATTTATAGGCCAAGCCAGCCCCGCCATCATGTGACGAGTGCCACAAATTTGTCAGGGTTCTATTCAAGGACCATGTCTGTTTCCGCTGTACTAAGTGTAATCTTGACAGTAGGTGTAACGTTTGCGCAGTGTGGTCGGTCGATATGATGCTTAAGTTCCTTGCCCAGAAGGACTTGGCAGGGTCTGACGCAGGGTCAGGCGGTCCGAAAGTAAATCGTGGAGCGTCCGTTTCGGCCCTTGGGGGCGTTCCACGTCTGCAACCGGAGGTAGCGGAGATGGTACCGCCGGTGTGGTTTGGTCCTGCTATGCAAGGCTTCTTGCATAGTGTTCTGCCCACGCTGGTGTTGTCCCTGCTGCCAAAAGTTGTAGGGCAGTCTCTCCCCGTGTTTGATTCGGACCCTGTCCTTGGACAGGGTTCTGGACTGGCCACCGAGGGAGCCATCTCATACGGCCCCCTGGCAGTCCCGTCGGGCGCCGGCCTGATGGGCTCTGTCTTTCTGCGGCCACCTCCGGGTGGTCCAATAGCGGTGGCCGGTCCATCAGGCATGGGATCCATCCTGGTGGACGGCTCCATCGTTTCCTCGTCTAGTGACGACTCTTCACGGTCTGAAGATGAGGAAGCCGAGGAGGAGAGATTGCTGCGGCCTGTGATGCCAGGGCAGCGGCTCCACCCGTGGTTGAGGCCACTCCGGTACCGGGAACCAGACCTGTGATGGTTGGTTTGCCGCCAACCGACACGGTGACGGGTGTGGCGGGCCAGGCGTGGTACTCGCCTATCTCGCCTGGTCTGGCGGTCAGATATGGGGTGCCGTGGTTCTTCAACCGCTACGGGTCTGCACGGTTTTCTGTGCGGGCCTACTCCATGGACTGGTGTGTTCCATGGGGTGGCAGCGGAACCATATGGGAGCAGAGTTCCTGGCATATCAGCAATGGGTCCTAGCCGGGAGGCCGTTGCTGGTAGGGCCGTGAACATGTCAGCGGGTGACGTGTTCACGGGAGTGTCCTCCTCGGAGACAGATTGGTCTGAGGCTCTGGCTTGGCTAGCCAGGGTAGACCCGTCTGTGGTTTCGACCACGGCTGAGGAGGATGCACCCCGTCCATCGGTTGCATCGATTAGGACGGGGATCTTGCCCGCAGCCCGGATCCAGTCTATTGGACTGGATCCAAGGTTTATGGAGTTGCTTGATGCTATTTATAGCAAACAACTCTTGACCAAGGGCCAGCTTCCTGCGGCCTCCAGGGAGGTGCGGGCGAGGTGTCGTATTCCATGGGGGGAATACAACAGGTATGGTGTTGTCCCGTCGGTCACCGAGGATGACCGCTGGGTACTGGGTGTCCAGAGTGTTGGAGCAGGTGGCCCCGCCCCGGCACTGGTGGACAAGGCTCAGGTACACCATGATGAAGTCCTGTCCCTATGTGATGAGGGGGTGAGGGTAGCAATGAGTGCTGTCAACCACTCTTATCGCCTTCTTCAGTCGGTGTGGGCTGAAGCAGGGGCAGGCCACCCTGTGCCACCTGTGGCGCTTTCGTGCGTTAATGACGGGCTGGTGCTTCTTCTTCTTTTCGTTCGCCGATCATACCGCCATCCTGTAAGTGACTATCGACATGATCATAAGCGTTAAGTGCGTGGATCCATGGTTTATTAGAGTGCGATGTGCGGCCTGGAACCTCCGTCTTCAGCACTCGAGTTGTTATTACACCACAAAAACATCCATTACCGTTCAATCACTACTTGCTAAATCAATTATTTGCATTTTGCTATCAGAATAAGATTTTTATGCCTGCATACACACCTCCCCATGCCTAATCCTATTCCTATGGACCCTCAACCAGGCTACTGGTTGAGTCCCATCTCCAGCCTACCATCAGGTATAGACTGGCACCAGTCTATACTCACCTCATAGTGAGGCTTGTCGCTAAGCGCGCTCGCGCATGCGCATTAGAGCCCGAATAGGAAACAGATTCACTTTTCAATTATTCTGCAGGCAGAATAGTTGTTTATAAATATTTGTATAAGTTTTTGTGTTTTGCGCTGTGTCAGTGATACCTTTTGACTTTATATCTCGGAAGAATATGCCCAATATGAAGTCAATCCTCCCTAAGTTATGTCTAGGAAGTATAATTGTGTTTATATGGTATCTTATAGACGAATTTTATATATTACCGGTTTTCGCGAAGATCGTTTTGCTTCGTGGTATCTTGATTATTATGCCTATCCTTACTTCATCATCATCATTAATAATGTCCAGTCCATTTCTAGAGCCTGTAACGAATTGTCAGATACGGCAAAGCGTTCATCGTCAAAATGTGATCGTCATCACTCTATCGAGTTCGCCGGGCACATCTGTGCGAAGTGTACATCCGGTACACCCAATTCTATGTGTGGAATTTGTAAAGGGTGGCCGGTTTCGGTAGCGAAAGCATTTTGATTTGATTTTCTAAAGATTTGTCTGTCACAATCGCTCGTCGGGAAATTCTGACGCCGGGTTGGTGCTTTTTACGAGGTTCGAATATTTTGCCTCGGTGCTGACTAAATCTCTCGATGAGCAAATATCTTCTGCTATTAAGGAGGCCAAATAAGCAAGAAAGTTCTTCAAGTTCGGAGGATAGCCCGAAAGCTAGCGGGCGTTCCCGCAAATGGGGAATGTCGGCCCCTCTAACCTCGATGCAGGTTAGTGTCACCAAAGCAGAAGTCAAGAGCATCCAAGCTCTTGAAGGTGTGCTCGATGCAGTGCACCAGATAAAATCCACATAAGACTTGAGGGTGACAGGCATAACCCTCAAGCCGTGGTGGCGTCGGCTGAAACCGGCGTCTATAAGGCCAGTCCTTATGAGAATGCCAGTTTTACGGTGGTTCCGGTCATTAAGTTCCGTTGTGGTGGACTCAGATTTACTTCCGTTTTTCCGCATCTCAGTCTTTTTCCGTCCGAACTTCCGGTCTAGCAAGACATCCGGATCTTCAAGATCCGGTTCCTTCTTCGTTGGTTTCCGTTTCCGGTAGGACTTCCGGTGTAGTGGGTAATCCAGGTCGGTAAGATCCGGTTACCACTTCCGTTCGGCCACTTCTGGTCTGTCTTCCGGTTAGGTAGGACATCCGGGTCCTAGAGATCTGGTACCTACTTCCGTTTCTGGTTCTATTAGCGCTTCCGGATATCCGGAGTCTGAGGACTCCTTTTATTTTTGAATTCCGGCAGAGGCGTTTCCGTTTCCGGTTTGGACGATAGTCAGTACACTTCCGCTTCCGGTCTTAGGGGTGTACTTCCGGGTCGTCCAGAACTGGATAGACTTCCGATTTCCATTTCCGGTTTCAGGAGAGCTTCCGGAAGAATGCATATCCGGGTCTGTTGGACCCGGCATTGCATTGTTCATCAATTTCCGGTTCCGTTTTTTCAGTTTCCTCTTCCGGTTATTCTGTACAGCAGGGTTGGAGGATCTTGATCAGTTTCCAGTAGTCTACTTCCGGTTTTATCCATTTCCTTTTCCTTTTTTCCACATCCGGATTTTGTACAGCCGGGGATAGGGTCATTTCCGGTTTTACCCGGCATGTCATTGTTCATCCATTTCCGGGTTTTCAGATTCCTCTTCCGGTAATTTTGTACATCCGGGTTGTAGGATTTTGATCAGTGTCCGGTAGTATACTTCCGGTTTATGCATTTCCGTTTCCCTTTTTCCACATCCGCTTTCCTAGAATCTAGTCATCTTCTTGCCTAAGAATTAGTCTTATTTCCTTATTTGTTTAATATTGGGAATGTTTAATGGCTGAAAATATTCATACCAAGGCATTGCCAGTCTTGTAGTCTCTCTTGGAATTGTAGTCTATTCAGACATTTATTTGTTTATCAGGGACAATTTTCAACGTAATTAAAGACTCCTGACTGGTTACCGTATGGGATGTTGTTGCAGATTATTTTATATGCGCATTTCATCAGCCGATAAGTCGGTGTGTATTTTACGCATTATTTCGAGATACGATTTTTGCTTTCATCCAACTTTAGATGGCCAGTTGTCTTCGGGCCATTCAGCCTTTTTTCTCGCTCCTTTTACCTCTTATGTCGGCAGGTTGACATTTATTTAACCAAAGGGAGTTTATTTGTGGATGGGATAACCCTGATTTTTAAGTAAATCATAGTATAATTTTGTCAGTCGCTGAAAAGAATTAGATTCAGTAGAGGTTTCATAGGATCATTATGAGTACAGGATAATGTCTACAAGTACATTATTCGCTTAGAAAAGATAATCAATCGGATAAAGGGGCAGGAAGGAGGAATATGAGTCGGATTCTTCTTCTGCGTTGACATAGTTTCGGTGAGTTCGTTTTGTTTTCATTTTTTCCAGATTTTGTTTGTTTTTCCTTTTATAGCGTAATTTTTGCTCTATTTTAACTGGGTTACTGCGGGCCTTTGGACGGTGGTTCGGGGGGTGGGGGGCGGGGCTCGGGATTTGCTGGGTATTTTGGGTGCAGTTTGGCTGAGGGTTGTTGTTGGTGATGCCACCGGCAATTTTCGGTCGGATTATTCCCGGACTATTCGGTGATTATTGGGTTTTTGCTCGTTGAGATTGTTGTCTGGGGGCTGGCGGCGGGCCGGTTGGAGTGGTGTTGGGGTTGCGTTGGAGGGGGGAAGAGCGGACGAGAATCTTTGGATTTAAGCATCCACCAACTATTTTCGGTCAGACTGTTTTCTAAATCTTTGCAAGACCAGAGATATTACAGTTGTAATATGTCGTTTGCAAAATTCAGTATTCAATCAGTTAATATCTAGTATCAGTGTTCAATCTTTCCTTTCTTTGGGATTTCTAACACAATGTCATTTGTTAGTACAAAGATGAAATTATTGATGCTAAGACTATAAACATAAGAATCAATAAATTTAGTAAAATCTTTTAAGTTTCTGCCTCTTCGCATAAATATCGAATTGTTTAGGAGATCTTATTTATCAGCAAGCCCGAGCGGCTAGGCAACCGTTGATGTATTCAATACAAATTTTTTATTAAATCTCCATTGTTATACGATGGTTTAATTAGATAGTCTAGTGTTGGCCATAGTTCTCTTATCAGGACCTTGTCATGTATTCTTTTCATAGAATTGTGATGACGGTCATCACTAGTAACTTTCCCGTAGTTCATGTAGATCTCGGGCACATGATTTGGCTATATCTTGACTATAAGCACTCCCATAGACTTACTATGGGGTTTTGGTTTGCCACAATCTCTGGTTAAATCTCTGTAAATAAAATTATCTATAATTTTTGCAGAGTCTTTAGCATTATTAATAAGTTAGGCTATACTGATATGACCCTTTTTGGTCTCCATTCAGAGTAAGCGGTATTATTAAAATATCCATAATAAACGTGAGTTACCTATTTAGTGAGGACTAAGCATTATGATATAGCCCAGGATTTTTTGCATATGTAATCTATGTGTTTTCTATGAGCAGTCCTCTTTAGCATATAGTAAGTTTGACACTTCTTTAAGGGGGGCCTTATTAAAAGGGGCTAGATATTCTTGGATCTAGAATCCTTCTATGTAGTCTCTTCTTCCAAAATGGTCTTCTGTTCCTTATTATTAGAAGCTATTAGCTTTAGAGGGGTTGTTGCTTGTCTATGATTGGCAAGGAGTCTAGAGAAGAGGCTATTCATTGGAAAGTAGATCCAGGCTTCTGTGCATTGGTTGGATTGTCTGTTAGGCTTCTAAATCTCGATTCATTCAGTCATTGCCATGGGATTTTTCTTTCATTTTTATAAGGAGGAATGAGGTTTAGTCTTATGGATTGTCCTTTAGTAGAGCTGTTCGCGGCCTCTCTGAATGCTCAGATCTTCTCTTACATGTATCCTTTTCCGGACAGTCAAGCCCTGGGGTTGGATGCTCTGTCTCAGTAGTGGACAGGAATGTTCGCCTATGCCTTCTCTCGAACAATTTTGATTCAGTTAGTTTTGAAGAGGGTAAAGGATCAGGTTTGCGAAATTCTTCTGATAGCTCCCTTTTGGCCAAAGAGGATTTGGTTTTTAGACCTAGATTTCTGCTAGATTTCCCTTCTTCTTCCCATATACTAGGATACTAAGACTTTTAATGACTTTATTAGAGGTCTAAGTAATATTCGTCTTCAGATTGCTAAGCCTGTACCTTCCTGGAGTTGGGCTTTGGTTCTTCCAAGTTTTTGGCAGGTCGCCATTTTGAACCTATTTATTCTACCAGTAGTAAGCTTGGTTTTGTTTTAATTGTCAAAGCTGTTGGTTCTTGTTGCTACAGCCTCTGCTGGAAGGCGTTCAAGAGATTCATGCTCTTTCGGCTGAAAAGGAGAGATTTATAGGTTCAGGAGACGGCTTGGTTTGATATCTCAGAAGGAATTTTTTATCTAAAACTCAAACTAACCGCTATCCCGCTAGTCCGATCATTTTAAAAATCTTTTTCGTCTGTCGCCATCCAAAAAATTTTGGTTTCCTAGTAAGGCATTAGGAACATTCAATCAGCGATCAGAGGTTATAAGAGTCGATCCATCTCATTTATGTTTTTTCCTACGAGGAAGAGTTATCTAAGCCGGTCTCTAATTCTTCGATTGACAGATGGATTTTTGAGAGAATAATTAAGCCTTGTTATGAGATAGCCTCACCGGATCAAGTTAATCTCTCCCTTATTAAAGCCGATGACGTTAGAGGTAGGGCTACTTCTTTCGCTCTTTTTGAGGGTTCGTCTTTAGATGAGTTCATGCAGGTGGCAGGAGGGAAATGTGAATACACCTTTACATCCTTTTATCTCAAAGACCAGAGTGCAGCAGCTTCCTTCTTTCATAACATTTGCACTTTTAACTAAAAAAGCCGAAGACTATTTACCAAGCACTTCCCACCATTTTCGTTAGGACTATGCGTCTGTGAGAAATGGTGAGAGTCTTCTGTTGGTTTTTATTTATTTCTTTAAGTTCAAGTTGTTCTTATTTGCTAATGATGGTGTGATTGAGCTAAATGCACTATTAGGTTATGTTATTAGCATTTGGATAAGATTGGTTTAATTTTATCCTTGTTTGTTAAATAAAAAAGCCGAAGACTATTTACCAAGCACTTCCTACCATTTTCGTTAGGACTATGCGTCTGTGAGAAATGGTGAGTCTTCTTTTGGTTTTTAGTTATTTCTTTAAGTTCAAGTTGTTCTTATTTGCTAATCATGGTGTGATTGAGCTAAATGCACTATTAGGTTATGTTATTAGCATTTGGATAAGATTGGTTTAATTTTATCCTTGTTTGTTAAATAAAAAAGCCGAAGACTATTTACCAAGCACTTCCCACCATTTTCGTTAGGACTATGCGTCTGTGAGAAATGGTGAGAGTCTTCTTTTGGTTTTTAGTTATTGCTTTAAGTTCAAGTTGTTCTTATTTGCTAATCACTGTGTGATTGAGCTAAATGCTCTATTAGGTTATGTTGTTAACATTTGGATAAGATTGATTTAACTTTATCCTTGTTTGTTAACTAAAAAAGCCGAAGACTATTTACCAAGCACTTCCCACCATTTTCGTTAGGACTATGCGTCTGTGAGAAATGGTGAGAGTCTTCTTTTGGTTTTTAGTTATTTCTTTAAGTTCAAGTTGTTCTTATTTGCTAATCACGGTATGATTGAGCTAAATGCTCTATTAGGTTATGTTGTTAACATTTGGATAAGATTGATTTAATTTTATCCTTGTTTGTTAACTAAAAAAGCCGAAGACTGTTTACCAAGCACTTCCCACCATTTTCGTTAGGACTATGCGTCTATGAGAAATGGTGAGAGTCTTCTTTTGGTTTTTATTTATTTCTTTAAGTTCAAGTTGTTCTTATTTGCTAATCACGGTGTGATTGAGGTAAATGCACTATGATGTTATGTTATTAACATTGGGATAAGATTGGTTTGATTTTTATCCTGGTTTACTGATTCTCTAATCTCCTCCCACCTTATGTGGACAGGGGGCACTGACCAAATCTACGGGTTTAGCAAGTAGTGATTGAACGGTAATGGATGTTTTTGTGGTGTAATAACAACCCCCCACAGACCCCCCTTGCGGGTTGGTCTGTTGTTTTATTAACCACTATAAAAACATACTTACCGTTCAATCACTACGACCCGGCCTCAACCACCCCGCGTGGTAAGATTTGAGAATCAGACTTTAAATATTTTGCACTTAAATTTAGAAAAGTGAATCTGTTTCCTATTCGGGCTCTAATGCGCATGCGCGAGCGCGCTTAGCGACAAGCCTCACTATGAGGTGAGTATAGACTGGTGCCAGTCTATACCTGATGGTAGGCTGGAGATGGGACTCAACCAGTAGCCTGGTTGAGGGTCCATAGGAATAGGATTAGGCATGGGGAGGTGTGTATGCAGGCATAAAAATCTTATTCTGATAGCAAAATGCAAATAATTGATTTAGCAAGTAGTGATTGAACGGTAAGTATGTTTTTATAGTGGTTAATAAAACAACAGACCAACCCGCAAGGGGGGTCTGGGGGGGGGGGGGGGGGGGGGGGGGGGGTGCGGTTCTGTCAGGGTTACCTCACCCTTACCTCCTTTAGTCGCCTCGTATGACACGCAGAGAATACGGAAGGTGTATTCTAAGACCCAGTTACAGGGCAAACGGCCTGGTGCTGTCTATGGATGCATTGGCAAGGGTGCAGGCGCGTGTGACTAAGTCCAGGAGGCAGATGGTCCTTGACCATATGCGTCCAGCTACTGCCGTCAGGGAGGGTCTTCTTGGGACACCCCTGACAGGCCCTAGCATCTTTGGTGGACAAGCGCGGGCCGATTTTAGAGGACACGCTCAGCATTGCGCAGAATCGGTTGGCGGTGGGCTGTAGCCAAGCCGCTGACCGGATAACCTACTAAGAAGCAGAAAAAGCGCAAAAGCAAGGCGAAAGCTACGCCTAGTGCTGCTTCTGTTTCTACTGGGTTTTCTCAGCCGCCTCCGGCGAAGAAAACCAAGAAGGTTGTGGAGGCCCCTACCCTCCCCAATGTTGCTCCTGATCGCCCGAGAGGCGGGAAGGGCAAGGGGAAGGGTAAGTCCTCAAAGGGCGGAAAGAAGGGAGCGGATCGTACCTGAGGGTACAAGGGCTCGCTTCGTGTCTGCCTGGACCACACCGGTGCGACAGGCACAGCGGTGCCAGTTAGACCAGCCAAGCCAAGACCAAAATGGTTCTCTCTCTCTCTCGTCAAGAGAGGGGTGGGGGGGTGAGCGGATCGCGAGCCAGACACCCCCATTACGCGTTGATGTGTCTATAGTGGGTAGAAGGCTCAGGCGTTTCATTGAGGCTTGGCGAGGTGTGACGTCAGACAGTCTGGTCCTGGGATGGTTATCCCAGTGGTACATGCCGGAGTGGTGGGATTTCCACCACAGAATCTGTCTTTGGCACCTGTCTGGTACGGGTCCAAGGGAACCAAACAAGTTGGAAGCCATTCAAAACGAAGTGTCAGGTTTGCTTCTGAAGGGAGCAATAAAACCAGCAAACCGGAGCACTCCAGGCTTCTATTCAAACATGTTCCTTGTCCCCAAGAGCACAGGGGGATGGAGACCCGTACTCAATCTCAGGCCATTAAATTGGTTTATCCATACGCCTCGGTTTCAGATGGAAACTCCGAGGTCGGTAATGGCAGGATTGAGGAAGGGAATGTGGTGTGTATCGCTCGATCTGAAAGATGCATATTTCCACATTCCAATGAACAGGAGTTGTCACAGGTTTCTGAGATTTGCATTTCAGAATCAAGTATGGGAGTTTATAGTCCTCCCATTCGGCCTGTCGACAGCTCCACGGGTTTTCACCAGAGTGGTCCTTGCGGTGACAGCGTTTCTCAGAAAAGAGAATGTGGCGCTTCACACCTACATAGACGATTGGCTGATCAAAGCAGACACATCAGTCAGGTTAGAGGTGGATACTGCTCTGACTCTGAAGTTGCTTTCAGATGTAGGCTGGATAGTCAACAAGGAGAAATCCGAGTTGACACCCACTCAACATTTCGTTTATTTAGGGATGCGATTCAATCTCGAGGAGGGCAGGGTTTACCCGTCAGAGCCTAGAGTGGTGTCTCTGTTACAAAAAAGTAGCCATCCTCAAGAGTTTTCGATTGGGAAACCACATTCAGGTGAGGCGGTTTCTTCAGATGCTGGGCATGATGGTCTCCATGGAGCAGGTAATCCCGTACGCTGCTCTGATGCGAAGACCTATCCAGTTGTATCTGATGTCTCTGTGGAAACAGAAAACAGAATCCCTGTCAAAACTGGTGCCAGTTTTGGAGCTAATAATGTCGCATCTTGTATTGTGGAAAAAGCATCAGAATCGCCTAGTAGGAGTTTCGCTGCACCTACCCCACCCCCAGCTGTCCGTGTACACGGATGCATCGCTGGAGGGATGGGGAGCCTGCCTGGGAGAACACCAGGTCTCGGGCACATGGACTCTCCAAGAGAGCCAGCTGCATATCAATCTGTTGGAAATGATGGCAGTAGAACTGGCATTGGAAAGGTTTCTTCCAAAAGTCAGGGGTAAGGCGATATTGATACGGTCGGAGAACTCGACAGTAGTATCATACATAAATCGCCAAAGCGGGACCAAGTCACCCACACTATGTATCAAAATGTGGCACTTGATTCAATGGTGCAGGAATTACTCGGTTGTTTTGAAAGCAGCTCACATTCCTGGGTGATTGAACATTCTGGCGGATGCTTTGTCTCGCAGACAGAGAATTCTGCCAACAGAATGGTCTCTCCAGCCTCCAGTTCTACACAGGATCTTCGAGCATTGGGGCAAACCCAACGTGGAGTTGTTCGTCACAAGGGAAAATGCTCAAATCATGACTTAATGTCTCGCCGATTCCAGGTCCAAATGCCGTCGATACAGACGCTCTGGCGATAAGCTGGAGAGGGATGCACGCTTACGCGTACCCACCCACCATTCTTCTACCGAAGATATTGGTGAAGATCAGGGAGGGACTGTGCCTGGTCCTGCTAATAGCGCCATCTTGGCCCAGCAGGGCATGGTTCACGGATTTTCTAGATCTGCTGGTCGAAAATCCAGTGCAGTTACCCGAGATTCCGAACATAATCTCCCAGGCCAAGGGACGCTTCCTACACGAGCGTCCCGAAATGTACAAATTGACTGCGTGGATGTTATCAAACAACGTTCCACGTCAGAAGGCTTTTCTCGACAAGCTGCAGATTTCATCGCAGCTGCGAGAAGGAGGTCAACCTTCAAGTCATATAACAACAAGGTTAACAGATTTGCAGACTGGTGTGAAGAAAAGGGTATTGATACCTTTCAATCCACTATTCAGCAAGTAACAGACTTTCTCTGTGAGCTGTTCTTTTCAGGACTAGCTCCTGTCACAATTGCTGGATACAAGTCAGCTTTGGCATCAGTTATCCCTTGTCTAGCCAACAGGGATAGTCCAGAGGTGGCCCAGTTGAATGTGATGGTGAAGGGAATGAGCAATCTCCGACCGAGACAACCGGTAGTCATTCCGGCCTGGAGTCTATCTTTAGTGCTTAATGTACTGGCCAAGCACCCTTTCGAACCGTTGCGTTTGGCTAGTCTAAAGCATTTGACTCTAAAGGCGGTCTTTCTAGTGGCAGCTTCCTCAGCTAGAAGGCGCAGTGAGATCCATGCACTTTCAGCAGAGAGGGACCGATTTATTGTCTCCGGAGAGGGTCTGCGTCTACTGCCAAGAGCAGAGTTTATGTCAAAGAATCAATCTGAGATATCACGGCAAACCGATCATTATACCGAAACTAACTAGGTTTGATCGTGATGCCAGTGTCTGGTGCCCAGTCCGTGCTTTGACTAAGTACAAGAAGCGGACAGACTCGTTACGGTCGAATGATAGACATCTGTGGATCTGCCATAAGAAGCCATATGGCGCCGCATCCATGGATTCTATCTCTCGTTGGGTAGTCGAATGCATTCAGACTACCCATGAGATTGCGACTGGGCACCAGGTGCAATGCGCAAGGGCACACGATGTTAGAGGAATAGCCGCCTCGACCGCCCTTTACAATGGTGTTCCATTAGAGGACATCATGGCTGTTGCACAATGGCACTGTGAGTCCTCTTTCACGGATTACTATATGAGGGATGTGTCAGACTCCGCCAATCCACTCGTTTTAGCTGTTTTGAAGCGATAGTTATACGACCACACTGCTCTTCTCCCTTTTTTGGCATTTATAAGAAAGAATTAAGAAGCAGACATGGTCGAGCGAGAGGATGTCAACCAGAGTGTGTCACTGATGGCCGGACAAGTGAATGGTTGGAGGCACCACGTCTGGAATCCAAGTATCATGAGGTAATTCAAGATTAAGATTTTTTTGTATTATGTCTATATATCATGTTCATTCATCTTATATATTCATGCTCATTCCCAGGCTAATATATGCAAAGAGCAGTTACCCCTCTTGGCATATTTGTGTTTCAGGCGAGATGCATGTTCGTGAGTTCTCTCCCTTTTCTTAGGAGAAAAAGGGGGGAGGGGGCAGTGATGCGAATGCGATTCGGTTCCGTTAACGTGATGGTCCTTTTAGGTCTCCATTAATCAGGTTTACATCTAGCTCTTTCTCCAAGGGGCAAAAGTAGAAATTGATGGCTTGCCCCTTCCCACCAGGTTACTGACTAAATCTGGTGTATATCAGAAGTAATACATGTAGAATGGTGAGTATTGATCGAAGGAGAATGAAGGAAATTTCAATTTCCCTTTCTCCGAGATCTAACAATACTCACCATTCTATTACGGACCCAGCCTCCCAGCCCCACGGGCTAAAGAGATCATAGATTGCAAGTCTTGCATATCTATAGAAAAGGCATCAGTGATGTTGTTTCCATCACCTCCCAGTGATCCAGACTCATAACGTTTCGTACCTAGTTTAGGTTACTCATCAGAGGACTTCTGAGACCTTAGTTTAGGGTAACTGTATGTTATGGCTTAATTTGTCAAGTTTTGTTCAAGTATACCTGTAGTTTGCAGGTGGGTATAACCTTAAAGTGAATAGATTAATCTTACCTCTATTCTGTCTGTGTTGATCTGTGCAGGCAGAACGCAGACCAATGCGGAAAGAGAGGAACAGGTGGTTCTCTTCAATTTCAGAAATGTCTGGAAATGTCTGGAAACAGTGGTCTATCAGTAGGTGGGATGTAGGGCGGATCAATTTGTGGAGACTGGGGTGGAGTAATCTGTTCTTCCTCTTCGTTGCCGCTCATCCCGCTGTCCGGTGTGGACGGGATCGATTGATCCAGTAGATCAGGATTGATTTCTGCTTGTGGGTCCAAAAATATGTTTTCGTCCTCAAGGCTGTAAGAGGGGGAAGCTGAAATGATGTTGTTGCCACGTAGTAGGTTTGAATATAAAAATTCGTTAAGCTCTCTATCGAATGTTTCGAAGTCAAATGTCCACTGGGAGAAGAGGTGGTTCTAATGTGTTGAACCTGGTTTCTGTGGCGGTGGTGCTGTCGATGTGTTGAACGGTGTTGTGGTTCGATAAGTCGAGTGGTTCCTCTTGTGGATGTGTGAACGTTTGAGTGTTGGTAATCAGTATGGGAGAAGTTACTCCCCTGGCGGGTCTCCTACTTCTCACCTGGTGTGTCTGAGGAGGGCTGTGGTTGACAGTCCGTGATTCTGTGCTCTTATGTTATTTGTTGATGTGTCTATGAGGGTCTTCTTTGCGTGAAAAGCTTGCGTTGCAGTGTTGACAGGGTGTGCGTGAGTTGTTGCCGTGCTTTGTAGACTTGTCGTGATAAACTGGAATTTTGTTTAAACTCAGAACCACGGACAGTACAGGAGTAAGTGGCCATTACAATCGTAAAAACGCCAAATAGGTTGCGGTGGTTGGGGTTGTGACGACAATGTAGCGTGATGTCATATGTGCGTGTGACATGATTGTGTGTGTGAATGTTGGATTTGACGTCATAATTTATTGTCCCGAGTTTGGAGAGTTGGTAAACCAAGGTGTATGTATGGTGTCTCACTCTGTGGGTGAGACATCTTATGTCAGATTATATCTCTAATGTGAACATGGCCTAAGGGTAGCCATTCTGTCATGGTTAGATATGCCTTCGTCCCGTAATGGGGGAAGAGAGTATTCCATTCGGGTATGCCTGTCTGTGTGTTTATTTGTCCAGAGTAGCTGTTTAGAAACTACTTTGGTGAAAATTTACAACTGGAATGACTGGCTCAAAAAATTGTCAAAAATAGTCTCTTGTTCTGCAAATGGACATTTCTCAAGACCACTAGAGAAGCGGTTTTACCGACTTGTTTGTTAAAGCGTTAAATCATCAGTTGCTAATGGACCTTTCCAAAGTAATGACGTCATGTGATGTCATAATCAGCTAAGCGGGTGTAGGATGACGTCATAATCATTATGTTATAAATGATTCTATACGGACATTCTTTAACTCTCAAAGTCTGACACATTGTAAGAATTGTATGTCTCTACTGTCTAATAACCCGTAGCCATAGGCAGCAACAGCACCCAGTCAAATTAGTTTCAAAATATTCAACCGCTTGCCTGTACAGCTTTCTGGAAATTGATAGTCAGGAAGTTCAGCGATCGATCAATCCCAGCACAAGCGAGGTGTGGGTGGAGTTTAGCTAGAGATGGGCGGGGCATAGCTAAAAATGGAAAGGTCTATTACAGACTTAGTCCGACATGAAGTGTCATGAGATAAAATTTGCTATCAGCTGTGGTGTGTGTGTGTTGTGTTGTGTGTGCGTGCGTGTGTGTCACAGTGAGTGCATGTGTGGGTGTCTGGTGTGATAACGCAGTATCTACTCCAAGGATCTTGGCCAAACTTAGGATGATGTTTGCTCATGGGGTCCTGAAGAACTGTTTTGAATTTGGGTTCAAGAACTCAAACTGCCTCAAAGGCATGTTATTTTTGTTGTTGATGTTATTTAACCATGATATTCTATTACTGTCTTCCATAGTGCATAGACAGCCTAGTTTCCATGCACTCACAACTCTGGGCAGCGACGGCAGGCAGGAAGAAGATTGCAGAAATGAATTCCAAGTGTGAGTTAATCAGATGTCTGTAAACTTGTTTTTTATTGAGAAAAGATGTTGCTTTGAGCTGTACAACATCGTCTCCAAAGACTATAAATTGTATTTAAATTTGCTCATGATCAGATCAAAACCCAATGGTATACATGCATGTGCACACGCATGCACACACGCACGCACGCACACGCTTTAGAGAACCCTATTCAGTTTAGTGTCCAGGTCATGGTAACCCAATTTAAAGGGATCCGTTCAAGTGTACATCAAGAAAGTTGAAATGTTAGTCAAGAAAGAACTGTATGTCTTGGATGAGCATATAATTTAATAAACATTTTGTTGAATATTTCATAGACCATAGGCATCAACAGTCACTAGTCAATTTAGTTTCAAAATATTTAATAGCTTACCCATATACATGTACCGCTCGGTATTTACCTTGAAATTGAGATTCTGGGAATTAATGTTTCACGGTTTTCAATCAATTCCAACATGCATGGATGTAGCCTATGCTACGGTACATGGAGCTGGAAATGGATCCCTTTATTGTCGTTGTTGTTATATGCCATTGTATAGTGAACAGCGTCTCTAGACAAGCTAGATATGACTAACCATTTTAACCCTTTAATTGTCAAGATTTGTCAAGAAAATTTAAATCTTTGCTTAACCCTTATCACTTTGATGTTAAAATTTTAAATCTTCAAATTAAATTAAAAGATGAACTGGTGTTTATTTTTCAACTAATTTGGTGGGAGATGGCGCTGTCGTAGTGGTAACTCTGTCAGAGTGGCAATGGTTACCGTTAGCATGTTTAATGGGTGTGTTTACAGGTAAAAAGAAGACTATTCTTGAAAATTTACCATTGGAATAACTGAGCCCATCATTCCAGTGGTAAATTTTCAAAAATAGTCTTCTTGACATGCAAATGGACAATCCTCAACAGTAGTTCAATGGCCGTTTCTGGCCAGGTTTGTTACGGAAATATCTGCTTGGTCATGTTAATGAATATATAGATTATTTGCAGGCCAGTCATTCCAGTCTTAAATTTTTTTAATTGTCTTCCCCAAGCAAATGGCTATTTAGGCCAAGTGAGCTTATGCCGTGGCGACCATCCGTCGTCTGTCCGTCCGTCCGTCGTCCGTCTGCCGTCCATCAACTTTTGCTTTAAAACGCTACTCCTTAACCAGTAGCCAAATCTTAACTAAATTTTGGTCAACGGATGCTATTGTGCTAGGATCCGGATTTTCTCTTTGGAATTTTAATTCATAAATATTTTGAGTGAAAATCCTAGATTTTATTAAAAATTTACCGGAATTTTTTAATTGCTTCTTCCCTTACCCGTTTGACTGATTTCAATCAAATTTCCCTGAAAGGATCCTATGGTCATAGGTTATAGAACTTCCATTCAGAATTTTGATTCGTAAATATTTTGGGTCAAAAACATAGATTTTATTTTAAATTTACCGGAAATTGTCAAATTGCTTTTTCTCCTTAGTATTTTGACCGATTTCAACCAAATTGGGCTGAAAGAATCCTATGATCATAGGCCATAGAACTTCCATTCAGATTTTGTTGCGTAAATATTTTGAGTGAAAATCCTAGATTTTATTAAAAATTTACCGCAAATTGTCAAATTGCTTCCTCTCCTTACCCGTTTGATCGATTTCATTCAAATTTTGCTGAAAGGATTCTATGGTCATAGGTTATAGAACTTTGCATTCAGAATTTTGATTCGTAAATATTTTGGGTGAAAAACTTAGATTTAATTAAAAGTTTACTGAAAATTGTCAAATTGCTTCTTCTCCTTACCATTTTGACCGATTTCAACCAAATTGGGCTGAAAGAATCCTATTGCCATAGGCTCTAGCATTTCCATTCAGAATTTTGTTGCATAAACATTTTGAGTAAAAATTCTAGATTTTATTAAAAATTTACCGGAAATTGTCAAATTGCTTCTTCTCCTTACCCATTTGACCTGTTTCAACCAAATTTGGCTGGAATGATTCTAAGCTGGTACCCTCCAGATATTTTTTTGATTGATCAATTTTTGGGTGAAAATCTTAGATTTTATGAAAAATCTACCGGAAATGGTCAAAATGCCACTCCTCCTTAGCTGCTTGACATATTTCCACCAAATTTGACTAGAGTCATTCTATGGTGGTATGCTCTAAAAACATATTTTCAGAATTTTGATTGATCAATTTTCTTGGTGAAAATCTGAGATTTTTTGAAAAATCTACCGGAAATGGTCAAAATGCCACTCCTCCTTACCTTAGCTGCTTGACATATTTCAACCAAATTTGACTAGAGGCATTCTATGGTGGTATGCGCTAAAATTTCTTTTTAGAATTTTGATTGATCAATTTTTTGGGTGAAAATCTGAGATTTTATGAGAAATCTACCGGAAATGGTCAAAATGTCACTCCTCCTTAGCTGCTTGACATATTTGAACCAAATTTGACTTGAGGCATTCTATGGTGGTATGCTCTAAAACATCTTTTCAGAATTTTGATTGATCTAGATTTTGGGTGAAAATCTTAGATGTTATGAAAAATCAACCGGAAATGATCAAAATTCTACTCTTCCTTGGCTGCTTGCCATACATGTATTTCAACCAAATTTGACTAGATACAGTCTATGTTGGTAGGCTCTAGATCTTCTATTCAGAATTTTGATTCAGCAATTTTTTTGTGTGAAAATCTTAGATTTTATGAAAAAATTTACCAGAAAGTGTCGAAATGCATATTATCCTTAACCGCTTCATGGATTTCCACCAAATTTGATTGGAACAACTATAATAGTAGGCTTCAGAACTTCCGTTTAGAATTTTGATTGGTCAATTTTTCCAGTCGCCACCTTGTTTAATGTAAAGAAACATGTATCTTTAAATGCAAATGTTTCAAATGCTAATGGTCCAGGTGAGCGTCACAGGCCCTTGGGCCTCTTGTTATCTCCCAGGTCTGGAAGACGTGGGGATATAGCGATCATCATGTCCGTCCGTCCGTCTGTCCCCGTCTTGTCAACCAACGCAACTCCTAGAGGTCTCAATAGATTAACTTAAAATTTTGTCCACATCATCAGTATCATGTGCAGATGTGCATGTGCTTTTTCGCAACCGAAAAATTGTTCATTGCAGAGTTATCCACCTTTAAATATCTTAAAGCCAATACATAAACTGCATTGCCAATCATTTCTTGTCAATGCAACTCCTCCTACAGTTTAGCTTCGATTCTTTTGAAACTTAGTAAGTATTATCATTACCACATGAAGGTGTGCATGTGCTATGCATATACCTGTACGTCCATCCGTCTGTCCAAAATGTATGTATGCCCGTCTGTCAGTCCATCCATCTCTGACAATCATTTCCTGTCAACGCAACTCCTCCTAGAGGTCTCAATGGATTAACTTTAAATTTTGTCCACATTATCAGTATCATGTGCAAATGTGCATGTGTTTTTTTCGTGGCCAAAACATTGTTACAGAGTTATCCCCCTTCAAATGTCTTAAAGCTGATACATAAACTGCATTGCCAATCATTTCTTGCCAACGCAACTCCTACAGTCTAGCTCTGATTCTTTTGAGATAGTAAGTGTTATCATTACCACATGAAGGTGTGCATGCGCTATCCGTATACCTGTGCGTCCATCCATCTGTCGAAAATGTACATGTCCGTCTGTCAGTCCATCCATCTCTGACAATCATTTCTTGTCAACGCAACTCCTAGAGGCTTCAATGGATTAACTTAAAATTTCGTCCACATTATCTGTATCATGTGCAGATGTGCATGTGCTTTTTGCACGGCCAAAAAATTATTCACGGCAGAGTTATCACCCTTTAAATGTCTTAAAGCCGATACATGAACTGCATTGCCAGTCATTTCTTGTCAAGGCAACTCCTACAGTTTAACTGCAATTCTTATGAAACTTGGTAAGTGTTATCATTATGACATGAAGATATGCATGTGCTATCCGTATACTTGTACATCCAACCATCTGTCCCAAATGTATGTTCGTCTGTCGGTCCTTCCTTGTCAACGCAACTCCTACAGTTTAGTTACAATTCTTTTGAAGTGTGGTAAATCTAGTCATTACCATCTGAAGATGTGCATGTGCTTTTTTTCGCGGCCAGAAAATTATTCATTACAGAGTTATCCCCCTTTAAATACCTTTAAGCCGATACATGAACTGCAGTACCAATCATTTCTTATCAACACAACTACAATTTAGCTTCTTTTGGAACTTGGTGATGGTTCTCATTACCACTTGAGGATGTGCATGTGTTACCCGTATTCCTGTACATCCATGCATCTGTATAGAATGTATGTATGTCAGTCTGTCGGTCCATCCATCTCTGACAAGCATTTCAAGATGTCAACACAACTACAGTTTAGCTACGATTCCAGATGTCTGTTTGATTGATATTAAGGGAGTCTACTCCATCCAGAGTAGAGAGTTGTGGTTCTTGCATTAGAAGGCATTAAATGCATCTTGATTAGAAATCTTTTTCTGGTGCTAAATGTAAGTAGATTTATTTAGCAAGTAGTGATTGAACGATAAACTATGTTTATGTGGTTAATAAAATGACAGATAGACAAACCCTAGGGGGTTCTGTTGTCGTTATCTCACCTGAAATAGTTAAAATTCATTAAAATTGTCTTGTTCGTGCCAGATCTTTGAAGAATTTTGTACCTATGCTCTCAATTCCTTTGTCACTGGATCTATTTGTTGAAGAAGCAGTGCTACATTTGTATGATTCTATTTTGAATAAATTCATACATATTTTCTTGAGTTATCTCCCTTGAAAAACTTAAAATTCACCAAAATTGTCTTGTCCGGGCATAATAGTTGAACGGAATTGATCCTGCACTTACAAACTATCTTTCTTTAAGGCGCGATGCAGTGTCAGGATTTCATTTTTCACTGATTAGTTTTTCTAAAATCTTATCCTTTAGAATTAACGTTACATTTATGTCCACTCTTGATGTATGTTTATCTGAAATGTTTCGATCCTGGGGGAATATGCTGTCTTCTGATGGCTCTTGTTTTAATTGTCAAGCCGACCAAAAGCGGCCTCTGCATTGGTCTTGAGGAATGACCATTTTCTGATCAAGAGAAGACTACACAATGTATGTTTTAAAATTACAAATCAGCACACCCATTATCCTACAAGAATGCTGGCACATGCTGCCAATGCCTCAGACTGTGCAGAATATGCAGTTCAAATGAGGACTAGCTCAGATTCAGCACCAAACTGACCATCCACTACACCGCCAGAGAACTACTAGATGAAGCTATATCTAAAGCCCTCAACAAGAACAGGAGTCAACTGCTAAACCACAGCAAAGCTTCTAGACTAACTTTTATCTCAGAATTCAACAAAACATATGAATTCATACAGAAGCAAAATTATAAACCACTGGCATATTCTAGAAGCGATCAGAGATGTTGCGCAACATTTCCAGAGAAACCACTCTTTGGGTTCAGAAGAAACAAAACTATCAAGGATGACATCGTCAGAGCACGCATGCACAATCCGGACCAGGAAACCATAGAAACCCATTCAACACATGACCAACAGGCAAGTATAATTTCTATAGTTATGGACCAAATGAGATGGTTCAAGAGTATGTACACAAACCTGACAGAGCAAAAATCCTCGAAAACTGTCAGACAAGAGATGTGCAAAAAAACAATACATGTATGTGGGAGAAAGAAAACACCTTCAAAATTAGAATACAAGAGCACCTATGCGCACTCATTAATTAAAAAAAGTAAGTTAGATATGACACCCCTATCTCAAGATACACAAGAGCGGAACTTGAGAATCATCCAAGTCCTCTCTTGAGACTAGATGACGCCAACACCACCGTATGGAGACATGCCAAAGAAAGCCATTGGATACACCAACTCCATTGTATGGTGCCTATCGGCATTAACCAATTAGGGTGATTTCTCATAAAATTATCTCCCTTTTCTTTGTCTTAATTAACACGCATATTTTTTTTAATTAGCCACTTTGATAAGAGAGCCAGTCATCCCAGTGGTAAATCTTCAAAAATGGTCTTCTCTTGGGCTGCAAATGGCCATTCACTAAGCAAAATGATAAATTTTCTTTAGCAAACGTGACCATTAAAGGATTCAGCTGTGACTTCTAGTGGTAATATTCTGTTTCAGTGAAGCTCTTACAGAAGTATTTGGATCCTACCTACGCTGACAAAATCACAGAGTCTGAGGATGCGCGCATTAACATCATACTCGCAGGTAGTATATAGTCTACTTTACATGCATTGTATCAAAGCTGCAAATACAATGTACGAATGTTTTCATGCTTTAGGCATCTATGTTTTTCAATTTTGACGGGGTATTATGTAATGGCGCCGTCCAGGCGGATGGCAGAGTGGTTTCCGGATGATAACTCCATTACCGTTTGTCAGATAGGGTGGTTGGACTACGTGTGGGGAAGAAACCTATCGAAATCGACGAGATCCGAAATCCAAGATGGCCGGCGGCCACCTTTAATAAAATTTGTTTCCGTATGATAACTGCATTACCGTTTATCTGATCGCTGTGAATCTTCATAGAGTGGTTGGACTAGGTCTGGGAAAGAAACCTATCGATTTTGATGATGATCTGAAATCCAAGATGGCCACCAGCCACTGGGGTGGCTGGCCATCTTTAATAAAATTTGTTTCCGTATGATAACTGCATTACTGTTGATCTGATCGCTATGAAACTTCATAGAGTGGTTGGACTAGGTCTGCGAAAGAAACTATCGATTTTGACGATGATCTGAAATCCAAGATGGCCACCAGCCACTGGCGGCCATCTTGAAAATTAGTTTTCGGATGATAACTCCTTAACCGTTTGTCGGATCGCTGTGAAATTTCATAAGTTAGTTGGACTCGGTCTGGGGAGGAGACCTATCGAAATTGACAATGATCCGAACTCCCAGATTGTCGCCAGCCACCGGCAGCCATCTTGAAAATTGGTTTCCGGATGATAACTCCATTAGCGTTTATCGGATCGCTTGGAAACTGCATGGAGTGGTTGGACTACGTCTGGGGAAGAAATCTATCGAAATCGACGATGATCTGAAATTTCAGATGGCCGCCAGCCACCGGTGGCCATCTTGATAATTGGTTTCCAGATGATAACACCGTAGGGTGGGTGGACTAGGTCTGGGGAAGAAACCTATCGAAACTAACAATGATCCGATATCTAAGATGGCCGCCAGCCACCGGTAGCCATCTTGAAAATTAGTTACGGGATGATAACTCCTTAAGCGTTCCCCCCCGGTAGCCATCTTGAAAATTAGTTACGGGATGATAACTCCTTAAGCGTTTATCGGATCGCTTTGAAATTTCATAGGGTGGCTGGGCTAGCTCTGAGAAAGAAACCTATCGAAAACGACGATGATCCGAAATCCAAGACGACTGCCAGCCGCCGCCAGCCATCTTCAAAATTGGTTTCTGGATAATAACTCTGTTACCGTTTATCGGACCGCTTTGAAACTTCATAGTGGTTGGGCTAGGTCTGGAGAAGAAACCTATCGAAATTGACAATGATCAGAAATCCAAGATGGCCACCAGCCACCATCTAGAAAATTGGTTTTCGGATACTAACTCTGTTCCCGTTTATTGGATCGCTTTGACATTTCATAGGGTGATTGGACTAGGTCTGGAGAAGAAACCTGTCGAGATTGACACTGATCCGAACTCCAAGATGGCCGCCAGCCACGGGCTGCCATCTTGAAAGTTGGTTTCTGGATATTATCTCCCTTACCCTTTATTGGATCACTTCATAGGGTGGTTGGAATATGTCTGGTGAAGAAACCTATCAAAATTTACGATAAACCAAAATGCAATATGGCCGCCAGTCCGGCGACCATCCTGAAAATTGGTTTCCGGACGATACCTCGTTGACTCTTTAGCAAATCGCTTTGACACTTCATAAGAATGACTGGTCCGGGTCTGAGGAAGAAATAAATATTTTCTCATAATAGCTCTCATTCATTGGTTTGTCATCATGGCGGGGTATTATGCACATTTTGCGGAGCTCTTGTTAGTTTTATTTTATCGCATTCTGACTTGCCCTCTATCAATCTCTCTCCAAGCCACCCCATAGGACTCATTCCATCTATGACAGGTACATGTATTGCAACATATATATGTTCCATGGAAATTCTGTTTAGAGATGTTTCTGATGTATAAAGGGTTGGTTCAATTTATGCGAGTTTCTCTGCAGCAGAAAGGAGAGTTTAAATATATATATAGTGCCTTACCTTTGGCCGTTTACATTCTATTAACTATCCTGACATTGTTACCCATGTTTATGCTTGTGTTGTGCAGAGGAGCAATTTATCCGGCAACAATGTCAGAATCTGGAAGCCCTGCATGAAGAGAGCAAAGTGATGGACAGTGAGCATATTAAAGGTAGATCTATAGTCATCAGAACATAATACACAGCATGCTATCCTGTGCAGGTCATACATAGCAATCAGATATTGCAGCCTGTTGCCCTCCAGTTTTTATCACTTTTTTCCCCTGATTTTTCTGATCTCTATTTTCTATAAAATCTGGAATTCGTAGGTTACTCTAGTATAGCTCCTGTCTTGTGTTCAAATTTGAGCCAAATCATATACAGAAATTTCTGATATGCAGTTCTGAAGAGACAAACAGGCAGGCATGGTGGCAAACTCACTTGCATGATAGCATTACTAAAATGTTAACCAGCTGCTAGTTTGTGTATAACTAGCCGCCAGTTAGCTGGAGCACTTCGCAACTTTTTGTAAGGAAAGTATAACTTTTTGATGTGCATGCAACTGAAATATAATTAATTTCCTATGTCAATGTGGCCGTAGCATGTTACATTTCAGTTCAATGTTTCGCACCTGCTAAATGTTTCATGCTGTCTTGATTTTAACATTGTATTACATGATTTTCATCATTACTTTTGTCTCTTCAGCCGCATCGACGATGGCAGGACGCTTGCAGGAACTGAAAGAAATTCATATAAAACAACAGGTATAGAGAACAGAGTGTATACATCCTCTTTCTACTCTTATTATCAAGCTTTGTGAAGACAATTCATCTTTCCAGATTATCCATCCATCATCTGACCTCGTATGACATCATAATCAGCTCAGTGCATGACGTCACAATCATTACATCACAAAGGGTTCTGTATAGCCCGTCATCAAATCTGAAATAGTCAGACACGTTGTATGAATTGCATGTCTTTGTAATTCTTTGCTATGTGATAAACATGCTGTTGAATATTTTGAAACTAATTTGACTGGGCGCTGCAGCACCCAGTCAAATTAGTTTTAAAAAATTCAACAGCTTGCCTGTGTAGTTTTTTGGAAATTAATAGTCAGCGTGTTCAGAGATCGATCGATCCCAACACGAGCGAGGTGTGGGTGGAGCTTAGCTAGAGATGGGCGTGGCATAGCGAAATCCAGAAAAGACAATTAACCCTTTACTAGTCATGCCAGCCAAAACCGGCCAGTGCCTTTGAAGTGGACTAGCGAAATCACCATTTGCAGGCCATAAGAATACTATTTTTGAAAATTTACCACTGAAATGACTGGCTCAGTTATCTACAAAGGCTGACCATTAAATGTTAACTTTAAGCCTTTAATGCCCAGTCTAAACAAAAGTGTTTTTTGCATTGGTCTTGAGGAATGTCTAGTTGGAGGCCAAGAGAAGACTATTTTTGAAAACTTACAATTGGAATGGCCAAGCTATTCCAATGGTAAATCTTCAAAAATAGTCTTCTTTTGGCAAGCAAATGGCTATTTCTCAAGATCATGGCACTGGCTTGCCCCCCCCCCCCCCCCCCCTAATGGACCTTTCCATTTTTAGCTATGCCCCGCCCATCTCTAGCTGTTGGGATTGATCGATCCCCGAATGCCCTAGCTATCAATTTCCTGAAAACTATACAGGGAAGCTGTTGAATATTTTGTAACTAATTTGACTGGGTGCTGTTGCTGCCTATGGCAGCAACATCGCCCAGTCAAATTAATTTCAAAATATTCAACAGAATATTTACTAAATAGTAAAAGCAAACAATTTGTACAACAATGCATAGACCTTCTTCAAATATGCGTTCGTGACGTACTTATTAGGCTTGCGCGATTTCGCGATTTAATCGAAAATCGTAATTTTGAAAAAGATCGCGATTTTCTACGATGTAATTGAAAAAAAATCTAAAAATCGTGGAAAAAATTGAGCAGACTAAGATTTTAAAACTCATCATTCAGCAGTAAAAGAATACAGTTATAATCCAATCGTGCATGCCGTATTTCGCTTAATTGAAGCCTAGGCTTCTATTAGGACAAGAGGTGTTCAATTTCCAACCCAACATCTCTGAGAAGGGGTTGGCTTATATTAGAGTTTTCCCAAAAAAGTTTTCTAAAATGATACCACGGAAATATAATGCATTTTCTCCCGTAAAAATTCACACCGCCTGTACCTATGCTTAATGTATACCTCAAAACATCACCGGGGAAGTGAAATTATTTGATATTTAATAATTTCACTCCCGCGATTATGGATATAAGGTATACATTAAGCATAGACGTAGGATGGTAAGAATTTGTCACATGAAATTGTGTTCTAATTTCGTGCTTTTTTTTGTATCATTTATATTCAACTAAGATTTGGTGACTTGTCACGTTACCCCGGTTTATACTTTTGGGCATTTGGACCCATGATTTAATCGAAAATCGCGATTTTTTTTATAAAATCGATCGCGATGTTTCAAAGCAAAAATCGTGCAACTCTAGTACTTATCAACATCATTCATGACATCATTCATTATGATGTCATTCTACACATCACGTAGTTCATTATGATGTCATATGATGGGTGGGTACTCTGGAAAGGTGAATTGTTTGATACACTAATTATTGTATCGTTGTTTGTGTGTTGAAATGAGGGATGAGTGTACTGGAGGCTTGCACGACTACATGATTAAATTGAATGATGAAAAGTTATTTCACTTCAAGAGTATACTTACCTCCCTAATACTTTTGATATTGCTAAATATTGGCTTTCACTCAATAAACACTCAGATTTAAAACAGTTAGGTGCCCCTACTGGGCAGGGAGTCAGAGCGTAGTCTGGCGGATGCCAGCCCCACCACCGCGCATGCGCAGACTAGCACTTCCTCTTTGCTAGATTATTGGCAAAGAGAACACACATGTTTTTTGAGTCATAAGCTTTTCTTGCTCTTTAACGTTTTTATTGGTGTTATTTTGGAAGTGATAAGACCTGATTTGGATGGCGGGAGGATACACTTCGCCACAGGAGGACGTTGGACCTTTAAATCAGGTGACTTCTAGTAAAATTAGCGAGTTTTCTTCCCGGTGTATTGTGTTTCCGGGACTCGCGTTTACCGTGATAAGCGCCTTAGTTAGTTGGTTTAGGTCAACTTGGTGCTACCTAGGACTAATTTCTCTTTCTGTTTCTGTCCACAGGTCTGTATGACGCTAGGTTGTGACGTCACAGTTGCAGAGAGTTAGTTTTCTCTCCACCATGGTTCCATTTCCTACTAACACTGTTAGGTTATCTAACCAAATGAAAATTTATGTCCAGTGAGTTGGAGGCCTGGTATAAAGGTCTTCTCACTTTGCCCTCTTGATCCAATTCCTTCCCCATGAGGTGGAGAGAGTTAAGAGGCGTGCAGATGGTGGAGTTTCCGGTTCGTCACGTTGGATGGTTTGTCTATACAAAGTGTCAGGTATCTAGTTATTGATAATGTGGTGATGTTAATTATTGTAAACAAACAAAGGGAGATAATTAACATTTTTGCCAGAAAAGAGTTATCTATATGTATCTGATGGTTGTGTAGTCAACTTATCCATTCAGCATACAATTCGTCCTTGCACTTGGATGTTTTGTTGGGATCGAATTTTTCCTGTCACGGGATTAATGACGTCATAATCGGCCTGGCTATGTATTTATTAGCAATTCAAGCGCTATGCTGGTTTTTGATGTATATTGATCTTTAAGATCGTTTTCCTTCTCTTTGAGTTGGATTGAGTTTCTAAGCTTAACTAGTTGCTCATACTCCTTGTCCTTTGCCCTGTTTCAGGGACCGGGTTGCGCGTCCTGTGGACGTTTTATGCATGTAAAGTTCTGGCCGCATCTGTGTTATCGATGTAGCCCTTGTGGTCCATTGATTAATTGTGACATATGTAAGCACTGGGGGGGGCGAGTTAATGTCCGAATTCTTGTGCTGCTTACAGGCGACGGACAAGGTGGTAGAGGAGGAGAAGAAGAAGAAGCGGAAACGAGAGGTTGTAAGTAGGAAGGGTAAGGGGAAGGTCTCGTCCGCGGTGGATATGGAGACCTTCCGGACCGAGATGTTGGGAGAGATGAAGAGGACAATAAAAGATTTGGTTCCAGGGTTGCTTCGTGGCATGCTTCCTGGACCAGATCCTTTATTGTCCTCATCATCGGCTTCGGAGCAGGTAATCCCCGCCTCTGGATCGATTTTCCTTAGTCCGCTTCCGTTGTCCGACGATTCAGAGGTGGCCCCATTAGAGGGGGCGTTCCACGACCCTGGCAGCAGGCTTATTGCCGCACCGATAGGGGACCGTGGACGGTTGTCGCTGGAACCCGCGGGCTGCTTATCAGTCCAGGGGTATCCGCACGCCGCGGTGGCCAGTACCTCCTATGGCACCGTTCCTGGTCAGCCCGGGTTAGCTCTCTTTGCTGACCCGGGGTCTAATCTTTCTGACCAGGGTGATGAGGATTACCTGCTAGGGTCGCCGTCTGACGACGTGGACATGGATGAAGACGTTTGTGCACCCCTCGCGGGGAATACAGGCGCTTTTTTCCACGGTATTACTCACCCTGGAGTAAGGTCCGCGGTTCAGGTGGTGGCCCAGGGCGCTGCTGATGGCCAGCGGTACCGCATACCTCGGCTTGCCGAGAGTGTAGCTGGTGCTGGCCGGGCCCGTGGTGGGGCTATATATACCCCGCGCTCTACCGCGGTGCCTGCTCCTGGTCAAACCAGTGATATTCTCATGCCGGTGCTGTCAGGCCCGCATGTTTTCCCTGGCTTGCCAGGTGTATCAGCGTACCCGCCGTCAAGCTCTACTGCTTGCGCTCAGGAGGAAGACGAAGGACCCCGTCTTGTAGAGCGCTCGCAGTTAGCCACGGAGGAGGATTGGTATGACGCTTGCCAGTGGTTGGTGAGCGTTAGGCCTGATCTGCCCGTGGAGCAGTCGGCTAGCCACCGTGTTCACACGCCGTGGTTAGCTGGGAAACCTACTGCTAACGCTATGCCTTCTCTGCCGCTGGCGGAGCATGTCGTTGACATGTTCAAGGCGGCGGAGTCGTCCATTAACACGAGTGGACGTCTCGCGAAGGCCCCTCGCGAGGTGGCCAGGCGTTGTCGCATCGTGCCCCTGGACTACCAGCGGTACGGTGTGGTACCCAAGCCCAGCGTGGATGACCGCGCGGCTTTGGGTGAGGATACGCGGCCAGGCTCCCGTTCTGACGCGGGGGTCTTGTGCGCGAACGCGTTGCGTTCGGCGAATACCGCGTTGCGTGATGCGGAGGAGAGTGGGAGGGCTTCGATTGCCGCTCTGTCCCACGTCTCCCAGCTGTTACAGGGGGTAGTAACGGCATCCGCATCGCGCCAGCCAGGCCCGCTCGCGGTCCAGCGAACCATCCAGGATGGTATTAACCTGGCGCTGGACTGTATGACGCGGGTGGTGACCAGGAGTGTCCGGGCAAGACGCACATTTGCCCTGGACAATCTGTGCCCATCTCAGGACCTGTATAATAGGCTACTCCGTACGCCTATGACGGGTCCTGGTCTTTTTGGAGGTGAGGGATGTCGCCACCTCCAGGAGACGGTCACCCTGGTGAATAACCAGAGGGCGCTGCGCGAACAGTTTGAGGTGCTGCGTCGTGCTAACGTTCGCGCCGCGGCCCCTGCGTGTCGTCCCCTGCAGGCTCGAGGTGGTGCTGGCCAAGTCAGAGGCCAGCCGCCGTCGCAGCGCCGGCCTCGGCCGCGTGCGATTCGGCCAGCAGTGAGGGGGGCGCAGGCTCCTCAGCCGCCGTCAGCCAGGCAGCCGCCCGTGCACCGAGGTGCGCGCGGGGCGGGGCGGGTCGCGCGAGGATCTGGGCGTGGTTATCGTTCCTGACAGGGCGCTTACCGCGGTAAGGACCACGCCGGTGTGTATGGCGACGGAGACAGTGCCGCTCTTGCATGCCTTGTGTCCACCGCGGTCCCTAGGTGGACCGGTGGGAGGCCGGCTAGCCGACCACATGCAAGAGTGGGAACGGTTAACTCAGGACCGTTTAGTCTTGCGATGGCTTTCCGTGGGGTATCATCCGGAGTGGATGACAGGCCCGCCGTCGCGACTGTCTCTGGTGCCAATCTGTACTCCCATTCCGAGAGATCCAGATCAAAGGTTGTGTTTCGAGGAGGAGATAAATTCCCTCGTACAAAAAGGAGCTATTCAGCCGGCACAAAGGTGTCCGGGCTTCTATTCAACCCTGTTCTTGGTAACAAAACGCACCGGTGGGTGGAGACCGATTCTCAACCTCAAGCCATTGAACAAGTTCATCGAGACGCCCAGTTTCAAGATGGAAACGGTGCGCTCGGTGTTGGCGGGGTTGGAGAGGGGTATGTGGACGGCGTCGATAGATTTGAAGGACGCTTATTTCCACATCCCCATCCACAGGAGTTTCTGTCGCTTCCTGAGATTTGCATTCCAGGGCAGACAGTGGGAATTCAGGGTGTTGCCCTTCGGAATTTCCACGGCTCCTCGGGTTTTCACCCGTGTGGTTCTTGCGATCACAGCATACCTCCGCAGGAGAAGCATAGCAGTCCACACGTACATAGACGACTGGCTGTTGAAAGCGCACACCCGGGAAAGTTTGTCCGCCAATCTGGAGATTGTTTTGAAAATTCTCACAGACTTGGGCTGGATGATCAATTTCCCAAAATCAGAGCTGACTCCATCCCAGAAGTTTGTTTACCTGGGGATGTTCTTCGATCTGGAGACAGGATATGTTTATCCTACTCAGGAGAGGGTTCAAATACTCATCTCGTTGATTCAGTCAGTGTGCGACAGTCGTCATGTCCTGGCACGGGTTTACTTGAGAATGCTGGGGTTGATGGTTTCGTTGGAACCAGTCATTCCTCAGGCCGCCTTACGCAGGCGGCCGATCCAGTTGTTTCTCATGACACAATGGACCCAGAGTACAGGTTCGCTGGACTCGAATGTGTCAGTGTTGGCGCCTCTGATTCACCACCTGCAATGGTGGTTGAATACAGAGAATCTCTTACCGGGGGTTTTGCTAACCCCTCCCCACCCTCAGGTGACTGTGTATACAGATGCATCGATGGAGGGCTGGGGAGCTTGCCTGGAAGAATCCACGATATCAGGGCTTTGGAATCTGGAACAGTCACAGGAACATATAAATCTACTGGAGCTAAGAGCAGTAGTCCTGGGCCTGGAACATTTCTTACAGAAAGTTCAGGGCAAGATTGTTCTTATTCGTTCAGACAACTCAACAGTTGTGACTTACATAAACCGCCAGGGCGGAACGAAGTCGCCCAGTCTCTGTATGATTACATGGAAACTGCTTTGTTGGTGTCTGGATCACCAGATTACCTTGAAAGCAGTTCATATTCCGGGAAGGTTAAACCTGCTAGCAGACTCATTGAGCCGAAGGATGAGTGTTTTACCCACGGAATGGCAACTAAATCAATGTGTGGCGGATCGTCTGTTCGACCATTGGGGGAAACCCAACATCGATTTGTTCGCAACGAAGAAGAATGCGAAGATGACGACGTACGTCTCTCCGATTCCGGATCCAAGCGCTTTCGCAACAGATGCGTTAGCTATCAGCTGGGGGAGAATGTATGCATACGCATTCCCTCCAGCAATCCTGATTCCAAAAATTCTTCAGAAAATCAGACAAGAGGAATGCCAAGTGCTTCTGATCGCCCCGGATTGGCCAAGCCGATCATGGTATACGGATCTGCTGGACCTTCTGGTCTGCAATCCGGTTCCTCTGCCTCTGATGGACGATATTATCTTCCAGGGCAAGGCCCTTCACAACAATCCGTCAATGTTCAGATTGACTGCGTGGATGTTGTCAAGGAATCTAGAATTAAGGAGGGCTTTTCTGAGCAAGCAGCCATGTTTATGGCCAAAGCCAGGAGGGGGTCAACCTCCAGAGCATATAATTATAAAATCAACAGATTTGCAGAATGGTGCTCAAAAAGATGTATTGATCCAATGGATTCATCTATTCAAGTAGTAGCTGATTTCCTCTGTCACCTCTATGATGCCTATAGCCTCAAGCCTAACTCTATTGCTGGTTATAAGTCAGCATTAATGTCTGTTATTCCTTGCTTGGCTAAGAGGGGAAGTGATGAAGTAAATACATTGAATGTATTAATTAAAGGCATGGGCAATCTAAGACCAAGGAATCCTCCTGTGATTCCGTCTTGGAGTTTATCGCTAGTGCTTCAAGTACTAGGTGATAAGCCTTTTGAACCACTTAGTTCCATTTCTATGAAACTATTAACACTGAAGACTGTGTTTTTAATTGCTGCGGCCTCGGCTAGGCGTAGGAGTGAGATTCATGCCTTATCAGCCGAGGATGACCGTTTTGTGGTTTCAGGGGAAGGCCTTAAGCTGCTACCTAGGATTAATTTCTTGGCTAAAAATCAGTCGTTGAAATATCCAGGTCAACCTATTATTTTGCCTGCTTTAACTAGATATGATCCTAATTCTAAAGCATGGTGTCCCGTCCGGGGCGCTGCGCCGGTACAAACAACGTACGGCGGCATGGCGCACCGACCAGTCAGCGTTATGGTTGTCATATATTGAACCCCATGGGAGGGCTTCTAAGGACACCATTTCCAGGTGGATTGTGGAATGCATTCAGTTTTGCCATAAATCCGCCACCGGGAAGCAGGTTGACGTGGCCAAGGCTCACAGTGTCCGCGGCGTAGTGACATCCACGGCCCTATTTAATGGGGTCCCTGTGGATGATATTATGTCGGTGGCTCAGTGGCACTGTGAGTCAAGTTTTACAGACCATTATCTCCGTGACACCTCTAATCCTCTCGCCTTGTCGGTTTTGAAAAAAAAAATAAATCGGTTTTATATTTTTTGAGGTGATTTCCTCATTACTTATATATATCACAATTAATTTATGGAAACACCCACTTTTTTGGGCCTGCATCAGTCTTTACCGATGGGAAGATGATGTCAGCAGCCATTTTCAACAAGGTCAGTCTTGTTCATGTGTTGTCCGTTGTTGATTGTATTGTCACGATTACCCGTTATTAATATGGTGATGGTTTGTGTATTTGTGTGGTTCATTGTTGAGAGTTACGAAAATGGAACTTTTTCGTCTCTGTCCTGTAGTACATGGCACTTGTACGTAGAGAGCGTATAGGACATTGAGGTCAGTCGACTCTTCCTCCCAGGAAGGAGGGGGGGGGAGCGCATATAACATACGGTCATCTCTCATACATCGGTCGTGTTATCCGATGGTTAGTCAAATCCTGACTGTTTTTTCTTACAGTTTCAGAAGTTTAAGTGCCTTAAACGCAGAAAAGCGTATAGGGATGAGCTGGTCTTTTGACCTCGCCTCCCTCCCGCCAGATTCACTTTCGAATTCTGGCAATATCAAAAGTATTAGGGAGGTAAGTATACTCTTGAAGTGAAATAAACGAAATCTAGGATTTCTTTTTTCACGAGAGAGTTGATACTTACCTCCCTAGATACGGACCCGGCCTCTCCACCCCACAGAGGCTCGGTCTTCAGGCTCTTAATAGTTGCATGTGTGTCAGCCAATAATCTAGTCAGAGGAAGTGCTAGTCTGCGCATGCGCGGTGGTGGGGCTGGCATCCGCCAGACTACGCTCTGACTCCCTGCCCAGTAGGGGCACCTAACTGTTTTAAATCTGAGTGTTTATTGAGTGAAAGCCAATATTTAGCAATATCAAAAGTATTAGGGAGGTAAGTATCAACTCTCTCGTGAAAAAAGAAATCCTAGATTTCGTTTAAATAATTGAATGATCATGAATAATTTCTACTGCGTAAATATTTTAATATCTAACTTTTAATTACCGTTAATTTCCGTGTATATTGCGCTATCGTGGATAGTGCGCACCCCTAAATTTGACCAAAATCGGCCTGAAAAAACCTTCTTTCCGTGTATAGTGCGCAGTAAGATTGAGAGACATGTGAACGAAAACTGGTAACAAAAGAATCAATGACTTACTGCGTGTCGAATACGCTTTCCTTATAAAATCCCATTTGTGGCGTGCGTTACTCTGTTGTTTAATCACGGGAATATCATTTGCATATACTTTTAGCAAATATTTTGTATTAAACTTTATTGAATGATATAAAACGATATAAAAATACAAATATAATTTCCATCAGAACAGGTTAGAATCCGAATTTGATTTGAGCAGAGCTCATTAACATAAATGGTCGTTAGAACATAAAAAATCGGATATTTATTTTGTTTCAATTCATAAAATATGAGTTTTGTGCGCTGATACTCGAGAATAAAATCGATTTTAATTTTAAAAAACTCAAATCCATTTTGGCTCACTAATAGTGCCGGTAATTACTTTGATAACTATATCAAAGGCGAGCCCATGAGATTTTGTTCAATCAGATACGCAGTAGATGAGTGGTTTCAAGACTCGGTTCTCAGTCAGTGTAGTCAGGTGGTGGGGCGGGGTGGGTGGATTAACGCGGTCAGAAGTACAATAAACAAAGGTGATAGAGCTGACCGTCTGCCGTTTACAAAATCGACAGTGATCAATTGTGGGTATTGTTTGAGTGGGGGTGGGGTTTATATAATATATTATAGTATATCATCATCATAATATATTATAATATAGGGCAATAATCTAGTTTATTCCACGCATTGTTTATTAAATAAATTGAATTATCTTCAATTTGAAATGATTTTCTATTCTCATCCTTTCGTTTCTAGTTACTTTGTCATACGTTGACGGCTGTGACCTTTAACCTTAACCTGTCAATCATAATCATCCTGCCCGCCGATTGGTCAAAACATTGTGCCGTTTAGCACATATAAAACATTCCTTTCTATATCTATGTAAATGCTAGATCGCCTTGAAAAACATCGGCCCTATCATTATTTTTTTAACACATTTATGTCCGTATCTGTGTAGCAATCTATGGATTTTAAACATCTCTATGTTCAACTTGGGAAGACAAGAGTAACCTCCCCTTATATATATAACTTAGAACAAATTACAGGAAACAATGGCGTTGTAAAAAAGTTGAATGATGGTTTATTTGATCATTTTACAACACTATGATATTTAATAAAGGTATAACACAGTATTTAGACAGTAGTAAGGCATTTCAACGATCTATTAGTACCATTATAGACATGTTAGAATGCGATCGTTATTCCCGACTGATTCCCGATCCATAAAATCACATTTTCAGCTCTGAATTTTGTGATTCTGACGAAAAATTCTGAGGAAAAAAATGGGACAAATATTTATCCTTGTATATAGTGCGCAGGAGCTTTTTATAGCATGTAATTTGAGCAAAAAAGTGCGCAATATACACGGAATTTAACGGTACTGTTTAATGCAGTAAATCAAGAAAATTTAAATTTTGCTTTGCGAATGTACGTCCATTTGGTTGGCCGAGAAAAAAATACTTTTATACTTTTGACAATGTGTCACAGGATTGACTGGCTCTGTAATTCAGCCAGGCATTCCATTGATACATTTTCAAAAATCGTTTTCACTAGACCTGTAAATGGACATTTCTAAATACCATTGCACCTTTCTTCATTGATATGCTTTTGTTGTTATGTCTGGATAATTTCTACCCAGACTGATTAATCAGGTAATCACGATTATTCTTAAATATTCAATCGTGATCATTCAAATCAATGATCGCACATGCCTAGTGTACTGTGTTTCAGGACATGGCAGGTGAGCTAACAGAGGACACCAAACATCTATTCGATACCTACAACAATGTTGTATCCTTTTGCTACATGTATATGGTTTATCAACAGAGGTTCTCTTTCATCGCAACACGCGATAAAGCAATGTAGGATTTGCTGAATATTTTGAAATTAATTTGACTGGTAGTAAGGCAGATATGTGAAAAAGATGTTCCATTCTGGCAGAAAGCATGAAATTTGGCATATAGGTGGTTTAAGGTATCCTGATCATAATTAGATGCGGTGCCACGTGATTCTACCAAGGGAACCCATTCAAAATGGCAGATTCAAAATGGCCACCTTCCCAGCGGAAAATTTGCATTACTCAAGCTCTAGACGGAGTAGAGAGATGGGATTAATGTCAAATTAGGGGTTTCATGGGTCAATCGTTATAATTCTACTCACTACAATACTCTAAATATGTAAATATCAATCCTTCCATAGCGACCACCTGTGTTTGATTTCAAAAGAGCCATTTTCTGAGTAACGAAGTTTCCTTCAACAAATTTCCTATGTACAAGTGGGCATCAGTTCTCAAGTTGCAACAGATCAGCCACATGGATGCTGAGCCATTGTGCATAGTGTACATGATCCAGGGTAAACATCCATGATCCAGGGTAAACATCCACGGGATAATCTTGCCCAATGTCTCTACATACAACGGGAAATTGGCCTCTCGCTGAGCTCTCATGAATTGAAGAAACAGCCGCTCTAATTTCAAGACTGAATTCCACTATTTAAACTGTGGGTTGTCTGTTTCCTTCTACTGACACCAGTCTTCGAATGGCAGTGTGTCCTCTGAGGCAGCATATGTACGTTTCTGCAATACATAGAGAGCAGCGGATGTCACCTGGTGTGCCCATTGCCCTCGTGATGTATGCGAGCCAGTTTGAATGGCACCGGCTCGGCCTTCTGTAGTTACATTAGCTGTTGTCATCACAGCCACCCATCCACTGATGCTTAGCCAGTCTCCCAACACATTGAGTAGCGCCATCTCAATGTGAAGTCCACCCATCATCACCACATGCTTATCCTCACCATATAGAAGGGGCCAAGACCATTGTATCTTCTTTGAAATAGCATACAACGGCTGATCAAGAGTGATGACTGGCACCTGTCCATGATTGATATGCTGTGTAGCTTGCTGAATTAAATCCATACCATGTTTCACCATTGCCAAACTATGAGCGTTGTCACGAAAGAGTGGCAAAAGTCCAGTAATTGCTGGCGGAGGTGGGCTGCCCACGATATGTAATCTGTCCCATACATATCGCCCTCGATCGGGTGTTCGTTTATCTTGTCCAGCCACGCAATTCGAGTCTTATCTAAGATTAATATGGTATCACTGGGAATCAAAGGATCAACAGCTCGAGAAGGCAGAGGATTATCACTTGGGAAAGCAGCTGGATTCACAACTGTGTATGTCTCGGGTAATGGATGGATGGTGGTGGATTTTTGTACAAAGTTTGGTGTCATTGTTCAAGAGTTTGAATGACCCCAGTATTTGTGTCTGAACAATGTTGTGTTAATGAGATTGCTTTCCATGGTTTGCAGTTCGTGCTGATGTGGATGTAGGATTATGGTCTATGTTGTCAAGGTTCCCAGTTGTGAACAGATTACCATGCAAGTTAGTCGGACAAACAACCCCATCCTTTTTAAACATGTCTATAGCCTTATTTTCTACATCAGTCGAGAGCTGCATGACGCGATCATAGGATACCAAAAGTCCATGTCTGAAGAGTTCATCCACACGCTCCCGCTTTCGCATTTTGGCATGAATTAGTAGGCCTAGGTAGAGTGGCAATGCTGTTTCACGATCAGGATTATGGCGAGTTCCCATACTGCTTTTACGCGCTCTTTTAATGGCTTTAAAGATGAGTAGCTGGGTCAATGACGACACTTCCCCCTTGATAGTTTGGGAATTCTCATTTTGATTATGAATGTTGGTACCGCCAAGTATCATCTGAACTAAAGTAACAAGTGATTGAGGTAAGTTGTCATCCTGGTCAGCATCAAGTGAACCCTTGCAATCATACTTAATCTGAAAAATCTCTGCGGACTATTTGAGCTGCCCTCATTAATGCAATTGTGTCACTATCAGACTCATTTTTGGTCCCTAGTAATAGAGCATCGCCTATGTCTTTCTTGAATGTGAGAATCACTTCATAGTTACTCTTGTTTGACTCCACATTTGGCATCTTCGACAAGATCTTTTCCTTCAACCTGGTAGAGTTCATCTACTTTTCATAGCACCACCAAGTTGTTCAAGACGGCGAGTGTATAATCGTGTTAAATCAGAAAGCTTAAATATGCTGCCAATAGGATGCTCAGAGGCTTGACGATCTTCCATGTATGATATTAGCTCTGCAAGAGCAACAGAGTCAGGTTTCATATCCTCAGCAATATCAGATTCACTTCTCGAAAGAGATCAATGTCGTGTGTATAGTTTTGTCAAACAAGTCTTGTGGTAAATAGCATCCAATGCTGTCATGTCTAACATCGTCGTGTCGTG
>CM067360.1:115343501-115621057 GCA_034401795.1 Chaetoderma sp. LZ-2023a | reverse complement strand
ACGACACGACGATGTTAGAATCCAGCTAAGAACAATCAGTGAGCATGTTAACGCACATGCCCAGTAGCAGGGACCCTGAATCAAGGGTCCCTATCTAATCAAGGGTCCCTAACTAAGAACAATCAGTGAGCATGTGTATGCACATGCTCACTAGCAGGGACCCTGAATAAAGGGTCCCCAGCTAATCAAGGTCCCTAGTTAAGAACAATCAGTGAGCATGTGCACACACATGCTCAGTAGCAGCGACCCTGAATCAAGGGTCCCCAGCTAATCTAGCGTCCCCAAGTAAGAACAATCAGTGAGCAAGTGAATCCTTGCCGGGATTCCGTGGCCTATAAATAAGAGGCACTGCACCAGTGTCAATCATCTGGCTTTCATCCTCCAAATGAATACAAGCATCAGGTATACTTCAGCGACGTGGCTTATCACGTTTTACCAGCTTAACTGTATAGTTTTCTGGAAGTTGAGATTCAGAGAATACATGGATCCATTGATTCCAACATGGGCAAAAGCATGGGTGGAGCTTAGCTAGAGATGGGCGGGGTATACCTAAAAGTGGATTCATCCATTATGGAAATTCTTTTTTTTTTTGATAGATTGTTCAAGCTCTTGACCAAACTTGTGTGGGACTTTATTCCTGGAGCTTCGAAGAACACTATTAACCCTTTAAACCTCGTATCAGCTAAAAATGGCTTCTGTAGTGGTCTTGATAAATTCCCATTTGCAGACCAACCGAAGAATATTTTTGAAAATTTACCACCAGAATGACTGGCTCGGTTATCTTGGTCTACAAATGGACATTTTCTATGAGAAAATTGAAATTTTCTTACTCCTTTTCGACGGTTAAAAGTTTAATTTTGTCGTCAAATCTCTCATAATGATCCAAAATCTTTAGAAAATTGCAACATTTATGAATGATAACTCCAGCTCTGCTGAATGCATATAAATCAAATTATTTTGTATGTTGCTCTTGGATGTCTGAACATCCTTATTTTACATTAAAAAACGTTTATCACGTGTTGACACTATTGAGGAAATTATGTTGCTGCGGATGTGTGGAACAGAATTTCCGCAATCTCTGTGTGTTAATCGTTTAATGGCCAAGCCGGCCAAAAATGTATTATGTAGTGGTTTTGAGGAATGTTCATTTGCTGGCGAAAAGAAGATTGTTTTTCCAAATTTATCACTCGAATGCCTGGCACAATAATTGAGCCAGTCATTCTAGTTGTAAATTGTCAAAAAGCATCTCCACTTGACATGCAGATGAATGGTTAAAAAGCAAATTTTGTTATAATTTTCTTGACCAAATTTGATCATTACACTTTTAAGCCTTTTAACTTGTAAATTTGCAGACCAAGAGAAGACTATTTTTGAAAATTTACCACTGGAATGACTGGCTCGATACCGAGCCAGTCATTCCAGTGGTAAATTTTCAAAAATAATCTCATGCTCTGAAAATGGACATACTGGCTCGATACTGAGCCGGTCATTCCAGTGGTAAATTTTCAAAAATAATCTCATGCTCTGCAAATGGACCCCTACAGAAGGCGTTTTTGGCGGATACGAGTGTTAAAGGATTAATATTGCTGTTCTGCCACTGAATCAGGCAGCTTTTGTCAAAACTGATGTCTGTTGCAATATGAATTTTCAAACCAATATGTACAGCGCAACCTAGAAATAAGTAATAGGTTTCCAAAACTAAATAAACCGTTCTGCCTAAGGCAGCGATGTCTTCCCACCCGATTATGTTCAAAGTATTAAACAGAATGTTTCTTACATCATATTCAAAATAGTACTAAGAAACATGTTTCTGGGGTGTTTTTTTTTTAATTTTCACTTATATATGAGCAGTATATATTTGTCCCAACTCCTGACACAACCTACACCCTTACCCCACACCCACACCAACTTTGCTTAAAGCATTGGGACATAGAATAGTGTAGGACATTGAATAATATTTATTTCTTATAGCGCCTTAAAATTACTGTCAGCATTTTCGTATTGGCTGTTTACCTACTGATTTGTTTCAGTATGTTTTTATTTATTAATGTTCTTATTTGTACAGGTGGTTGAGATTACGGCTGAACATGATTCCTATCGTCAGCGGTGTATTGGAGCCTATGGGTGAATGTATAGCGCTCGGCTTGTGGAGTTCCTGGTGCTTCTATCATTTCTTCAGTATTAATCCATATTGTTTCTTCGCCATTCATACCGGGTCGTGGCTGATTCTTGATTATATTCAACTCACAATTGTACAGGTAAATATATGCAGAAGGGGTGGGTTGGGTGGTGGTGGGGTGGGGTTGGGGGTGGGGGGGTCTGGATTGGGTGGTGGTAATGTCACAATTTAATTGTCTGCTTGCCGCAAGCCACCAGACAAAAATTTCAATGGACAATAATAACTCTGGGCCTGCTGAATATTTTGAAAACAATTTAGCTAAAAGTTGTTGGTGGATTAGCCACCAACAGCTCTCAGTCAAATTGTTATACAAATTTCAGCATATGCACAGTTACTGCTGCAAGCCAGCAGACAGTAATTTCAATAGTCAATATCTGTGGGCCTGTTGAATATTTTGAAAACAATTTGGCTGAAAGTGGTTGGTGGCTTAGCCACCAACAACATTCAGTCAAAATATTTACAAAATATTTCATATATCCAGAGGTAAACACCATGGAAAATGTAATCTGCCAAAATTCAGCAGACAGACAGTTAAATGAGCTACAGTTAAATGAGCTACTATTTCATAGCAGTTATCACATCAGTCTACTGAATAGTTGAATCCAATCTGTCCGCCATGTATCTAATGTCACACTCAAGTATGTCACATGTTCCCTGATTTCACAATCGAAATGGTCGAACTCCATCACGAAATTTGAAAACTTCATCACGAAAGTGTGCAAATTGTGTATCTTTAGTGAATATACTATTTAACAAACATTCTGTTGAATATTTCCAAACTAATTGGACTGGGAGCTGCTGCTGCCATAGAAATATTTCTGGAGGATTTACTATTGGATTGATGTTCTCGGTCATCGAGTCAGCCATACCAGTGGTAAATTTTGAAAAATTGTCGTTCTTGATCTTGTGAATGGACATTTTTCATGACTAGCGCAGACGCTGGTTTTCAGCCATCACTACCTTTAAAGTGTTAAAGTATTATTTAGAAACTAGGCTGGTACAGTTACTGTTACACACGCGGTAAGTTTACATGCTTTGAACACAATCTGAGCCTAATTTGCATAATCAAATTGACTATTATATGTCTGACACACAGTGCCTTATTGCGAAACATGAATTCTTTACCCAAATTTAAGTGAAAATGGTATAAAATGAGAAGAATTCTCAAGAATGTCTGAAAATAGACGATAGCCCTTAAAATCACACTAAATATTGTCATTAATGGTAAAGAAATATCAGAATTCTTTTCAATATTTAACCAGCTTGAAACACAATTTCTGGTAATTTAATATAAAAGTATGAGGTAATTCAAAAATGTTTGTTATCCTCTCTTTCAGCATGGGCCTCTTCCGTTTAACAAGCTACAGTATATCCTGGCATGGGTCGTCAGAGAGCTCCTCGTTATCGTCATATTTATAAACGCTCTTATAAACCCAAGGCGGGTTAAGTGGGGTCGTAATACGTATAAACTCTCGCTAGGCGGGCATACAGAGGTTATGAAAAATAAGCCAATGGAGTCACTGTGACATTGGACTTAGTATTTCATTCTTCTCAGGGAGAGACAGTGTCACTCATCAGGGGACATTTAAACTCAAGGCAGCAGAAGCCGTAACAGCATTGATCTCTATTATCATGTCCTGTGTAGTAGCAGATCTAGAGTAGCCTGTTAGTTGTCAGGTGAGAAAACTGCTTCTGGAATAGTCCGGAGGAGTGCCCATTTGCAGGCCGAGAGAAAATTATTTGATAAAATTTACCATTGGAATGGCTGGCCTGGTTAACCGATGGATGTGCTGAATATTTTGAAAACATTTTGGCTGAAAGTTGTTGGTAGCTAAGGCACCAACAGCCTTCAGTCAAACGGTTTTCAAAATATTCAACTGTTCCAGAGTTGTTGTCCATTGAATTTATTGTCTGGTGGCTTGCAGCATTCTGACAGTTAACTGAGCTGGATACATGTATTGAAGTTGTAAACAAATTGTGGATTAACTGCTTGTCTGCTGAATGTCTGCAGACTACATTTTCCATGGGTTTTAACTCGGTACATGCTGAATATTTTGAAAAAAATTAGACTGAAAGTTGTTGGTGGCTAATCGTTTTCAAAATATTCCACATGTCCAGAGTTATTGCCCATTGGGATTATTTTTCGGTGGCTTGCGGTAGTCAGATAATAATGTTGATGCAGATGAGCAATGCCCAAACAGACTGATGAATTTACTACAAAGATTAATGGCAGACTAATTTATTATTGTGGATTGTATATCAGAAGCTATTGGGCACACTCAGTTTACTAAATCAGCATTTTTATCGATCCCACATATTAATGTTGGAGCAACCCCCATGTCAATCCAAATAGCATCCGCCATCCATTAACTTAAAGATATCATAGTTTGTTATAACCACCGCTGATATACTCAAGGTTTTCAGATTTTGATTTATCATGTGTGCTTCTAAACTGTCTGTTATTCATTCATTTTATGTAGAGCAGGATAACTGTTCACTGTATGGATCTTGTTCCCTCCCCTCCCAGGGTTCTGCCCACACAGATCGGTACTGGACAAGATTAGCCACCACTAATTCTAATCAGTACTAAAGATTAAACTGTATTTTCTAACCACGACTTTTTTCACCCATTTTTGAAATTAAGTTTTGAAATCATTTAAAATTAACATTTTTCAAGGAAATATCAGTGAAATAGGATGGGTAATGATTCAGATGTCACTTTATAGTATAAAAATTTCATCATTTTATGGAAAGTTTGAACAACTTACTAGGCTTGCGCGATTTTTCGATTTAATCGTGAAGTTCAATTTATTTTGAAAATCACGATTTTTACGATGTAATTGAGGAAAAATCAGAAAATTGTCAAAAATTTCATGTTTTAAAAAAATCTGAAGTGTGTACTTTTCGGTCGCGTTTTATCAGTACATGAGTACAATTATAATCGATTCACGCCTGTGTTCCTTGTGTTTATATCCTGCCATGCCATGGACGTGCCGAATAATTACTAATCACAACACAAAGATCTACAATAAACAAGCTAACAATAGCGAGGTAACACCTTTGTCATTGAGAAAACCAGCTAGTTACTCCATCGAATCGCCATATAATTTTCTTTCTTTCACTGCAGACCCTGAGTCTGTTGTGAAATGCCAAGTATATACTTAGTTGCAGAGTGTTAGGCAATCAGTGAACATAATTCTTTTTAATTCTAGAGTTAGCAATTTCAGGCGGTGTAATAATTTTTCATTTTTGATTTGGTTGTCATGTCTAATTAAAGAAAGTAAAGCAACAGTATTCCAGATTGTTTGATTTTGACATGTGCGTTCTTTTGATTACTCTTAAATGTAAATCGTACATTCTGAAAGCAACTATAAACTGCACTATAGGATGAGTTTACGCCGTTATGCTTGTACATACTCAAAGCTACCATCCTATGTATGTGAATTGCGCAGTGTCTCCCCGGGTACTAATATTAATTAGCGTCTTCGCGTTACTCAGGTAATGACCTAAACACGTCCTAAAAATGGAGGCTATAAGCGGAAGCTGATACATCATGTAATTTATATTTTACTCTCGGCGACATTTTATCTCAAATTTTGGTGAAATAAGTAATGTTTATTAAACTATACGCAATATTTAGGCGGTCCCAGTTAATAATTTCACTCCCGCGATGATGGATATAAGGTATACATTAAGCATAGACGTAGGATGGTAAGAATTCGTCACATGAAAATGTGTTCTAATTTTGTGCTATTTTTGTATCATTCATTTAAACTTTTTCTAGAAAAGTGACGTTACCCCGGTTTATACTTTTGGGAATTTGGGCCTACGATTTAATCGAAAATCGCGATTTTTTTATAAAATCGATCGCGATGTTTCAAAGCAAAAATTGCGTAAGCCTACAACTCACAAGCCTGTGGTTGGACTGACTGAAAAATGCCCGGCACTAATTTCATCCTGGGCCGAACCATGCCCTCCTTCCCACCAATGTCTGAATTAAGTGATATACAAATCATAACATGTGCATATGCCCATCTATTTGTGTGTATGTGTTTTCGAAGAATAATTTTTCGAAGGTTCTGATCAAATTTAGCACATGACTACCGTATGACAGGTGCTCACTAGGGATTGCCTTTGAACACCAATGTGTTGATATTCATTAGAGTTATCTACCCTGAAGATTTGCTGGGTTTACTAATATCGGGGGACATGTGACTAACTTATTGTTGTAAATATGAAACATTCCATTTGAAAATCAATACATCGTCATGACGTTATATAGTGGTGGAATCCAGTTTTAGCTATGCCCTGCCATCTCTAGCTAAGCTCCACCCTCACTTCACCATGTGCGGACCGATTGATCCCTGAACTGCATGACTATCATTTTCCAGAAATGTATACATCTATGGCAGCAGTCAAATTAGTTTCAAAATATTCAACAGCATTTTTATTAAATAGTAAAGACGTACAATTCGTACAACAACACTCGCCCATCATCAATTAAGCGTTCGTGATGAACTTATCTACGTGACATAATTTATTATGACGTCATTCTACATGTCACCTAGTTGATTATAACGACATGATTGATAGATAAGCTGGAAAAGTCCATTATATAACATCTGTATTCTATTATGATGTTGTTAGTAACCAATGTATTTACATGATCACATTTATTTCTTCAGTGAAATTTGCTCACAAGATTACCTCCCACCTGCTTACCCCCTCCCACCCGCTCAACCCCCCCCAAGTGGTTAGATAACCTGGTACCTCTATTTCATATTAACCCTTTAATGGTGAAAATTATTTTGGTGAAATATTACAAAAAATTTACTTAGTGAATACCCATTTGCCGGACAAGAGAAACAGATATTCAAAACTGTACCACTGGAATCACGGGCTCGGCAAATCGAGCCAGTCATTCCAGTGGTAAATTTTCAGAAATATGCTTCTGTCCAGTGAATGGACATTCCCCGAGACGACTTCATGTGTGAGGTTTTTTCGCCGTGACCGTTAAAGGGTGAACACAATCATTAAAGATTCCACCGGCTTCCTGAAGATGAAGTTGCCTCATTGAGATTATCTAGGCAGAATATTGACATTTTTCAGCCATATCATTAAGTTCTCATGCAGTTTGATCACTGGTATACTCTCCTCTTCTTGGTGTATTCCATTAAATTTTGATTTAGGTGCCAATATTATTCCGAGCATTCCTTTGCTGTAGATACTGTGCTCAAGATACTGTAATTACTGCTTTTAAGTGATCACGATCGATTATTTAAAAATAATCCTGATTACTCGGTTAATCATCCTCGGTACAGATTACCCAGACAATGTTCAACAGTACTATACCAATGAAGAAATCTACAATGCCGTTTAGACATGTCCATTTCTAAGCCAAAGTGAAAAGTATTTTTTTGAAAATGTATCACTGGAATTCCAGTGAATGGACATTCCTGACCAAAATGCCAGTTTTATTAACCGGTCGCGTAAAATGGTAATTATAATTTAGAAAAATTATACGGTAGGTTTTGAAATATTTTACGCAGTAGAAATTATTCATGATTATTCAATTATTTAATTTATAGTTATATAATTTCACGATTTAAAAAATAATTGTGATTTTTGATTTAATCAAGTAATCGTGCAAGCCTAAGCTAGTGTGTTCATTCACCCTGTATTGATTACAGTCTACCAGATATAAATGATACTTTATGATTAGTCAAATTAGTTTCAAAATATTCAGCGGAATACTTAATAAATAGGAGACATACAATTCGTACAACTTGAAGCACTATTAGCCCTTTAACCCGTAAATTTGTTCCAGAAATTTCAACTTTCTCATAGAAAATGTCTATTTGCAGACCAAGAGAAGACTATTTTTGAAAATTTACCACTGAAATGACTGGCTTGGTTATCGAGCCAGTAATTCCAGTAGTAAATTAAAAAAAATAGTCTTCTCTTGGTCTGCTAATGAACATTTCGCAAGACCACTGCAGAAGCCATTTTTGAACGATATGAGGGCTAAATGTTTAAGAGTTCATGGCGTAGATATATCATTCATAACGTATTTTGATTGTGACATCAGCCTAGCTGTGACATAATTGATTATGATGTCATTACTTGATCAACAGATTGGATTCCTCTATTATTTTGAATATTTTGAAACTAATCTGACACGAACCTAACTGATTAGAGTAGAATCAGTTTCAAAATATTCAACACCTTTCCTGATATACTTGTTGTAAAATTGAGATAATGGGGTTTTAGTGGTTAAATGGATAATGGTCAAGTTAGGCAAAACCACATCAGCAGTTGTTCTGGAAAATGTTCATTTTTCCGGACAAAAATTAAATATTAAAAAAAATTTTAATACCCAGCCAGTCATTTCAATAGTAAATGTATTAAAATAATCTCCTTGACCTGCAAATGGACATTCACTAAGTAAAGATTTAGATTTTCTCGACGTCTCGACCATAAAAGGAAATAGATCTAGAATATTTTGAAATTAATTTGGCAGATGTTGATGTCTAACTTCCAGTTAAATTAATTACAAAATATACAACAGCCTACTTTTTTTTGGTCTAGATGATTGAAATGGTTTTAATTTGACCCATTTTGGGTGAGGTTTCTCATTCAATGAGAAGGTATCTTGTAAAATTGAACAATAAGACAGTGATATGACTCTTCTAAGAAGACTCTTCTTCCACCAGTGTTTTTGTAATTTTACATTTATTATCACGTTAATAATAGTCAGATATTTATTTTGTATCAAATTATACATTCTATGAATGTCATGTATATAGTATTGGAGGTCATTTATATAAACTGTCTGACTGCTGCAGTCAGCAGACACAAATCTCCATGGTGGGTAACTCTGGACCTGTTGAATATTTTGAAAACAATTTGACTGAAAGTTGTTGGTGGCTTAGCCACCAGCAACTTTCAGTCAAATTGTTTTCAAAATATTCAGCATATCCAGAGTTAAATGGTAACCCTCATGGAGAATGTTGTCTGTGGAAATGCAGCAGGTAGACAGTTAATCATTCCTGTAATATAAGCGGACATTAAATTTGTATGCCGTTGAAAGATATTAATTATTATGATAATTGGTGTGTGTGCGTGCATTCGTGGGTGTCCATAGGTGAGTGCTTTAATGCGTGCGTGTGTGATTGCACATGCACGTGGGTGTGTACTTTATATGGTGTGCTTTAAATTTGTGTCTATGCATACGTGTATGTGCATTAAATTATATTTGGTATGCTTTTTGTGTGTGTGCATGCATTTGTGTATTTGCATATCATAACGTGTGTTCCACCGTACGACATCGCCCGCTTGTCCTTGTGGAGAAACAGAACAGACCACAGAGCACATACTTCAATGTTGCAGTACGTATCAGCTGCTGAGAGAGGAGATCTGGCCTTTGTCAACCTCTTCTTGAAAAGCTGTATGGGCCTGTGGAAGAACTGCAGAAAACCACAGATTTCATCTTGAGAACGGTTCTCCAAGTGTGATACCAGCGATCGAAAAGAAGAAGAAGATAGTGTGTGTGTGTGTGTGTGTGTGTGCGTGCGTGCGTGCGTGCGTGCGTGCGTGCGTGCGTGCGTGCATACGTATGTGGGTATGATATGCTAGCTTGCTGTACATATTGGTGCTATTTGGCTATTAGACTGTGTGTTCATCCTGATACAGTGGGCCATCTAACGAAAGCTCACTATTTGATTACAAATTACAACATTCGACTATGTTGATAATAGTGATATGAAATGGGACTAAGTGTGAATTCTATTTATTATATATACTGATATTTTGACAAATATGCCTATAAAGTCGATCCCTGAAACTCGTTTGAATGCGCCATTTTGCGCTGTTTGTTTTAGTCGCTGGGACGCATCACTTGCTCAGAGTTCTGACCAATGTGAACTGAAAATTAATGACAAACAGAATATTGTTATTTCGGACTTGAAATGCCTTAAAACTTCTGCGTCTCATGCGAATTTACAAACGTATTTTATAATTAAGAAGTATATATATTAAAAATATATATATTAAAAAGTTTAAATCAACAACATTGCGTATTCCGGCTTGTTTACATTTTCGGCACCATCGTCACTAGGAAACAGTTGCTGTGTCCCAGGGCATGTGGTGTTATTATGCTTTAACTAACTAATGACAATATTTCCTAACCATTTAACCCTCGAATTTCTTTTTAAAAATTCAATTTTCTCATAAAATGTCTATTTGCAGACCAAGAGAACTATTTTTGAAAATTTACAACTGGAATGACTGGCTCGGTTATCGAGCCAGTCATTCGAGTTGTAAATTTTCAAAAATAGATTCCTCATCTGTCCTCAGTTTCTGAGACTCAGACGGATCTGCACTCACCTGGAAGATTTCGACAGAAACAGCCTAGCCCTACTAGGCCATTTCGTGAACAGAGGGTATCTGCACCCAATCCTTGACAAAGCCAGGTACAGAGCCAGCGCACAGAACAGAAACGACCTTCACCCACCCACCAAAACCCACACATCCAAGAACACCTTCCCATCCAAACCAGTCTTCGTCTGCGACTTCAACCGCACAGACATTTTCCTCAAAAATGCTATTAAGAAATACTGGCCTAACCTGGAAGCAAGCCACAATTGCAGGCTTGCCTTCCCAGAACTGCCACTATTCGGTTTTAGAAGAAACAAAACCATCAAGGACACAATAGTCAGAGCCAAGCTACCGACGGTAGGCAGAACACTACCTCATAGAAACCCACTCACCGCTTGCACCACAAAAAATTGCAACATCTGCAACACAATGCAAAAGAACAGATTCTTCTCCAGCTCCCACACGGGGCTCTCCTACAGGTCCAAAATCATCGGCAACTGTCAGACAAGGCATATAGTGTACCTACTGACATGCTCTGTCCGCAAAAAACAGTATGTAGGAGAGACACTGCACACTTTCAAAATTCACATCCAAAAGCGCCTACGCTCTATCACCAACCTCTACAAACACGAGAGGTATGACACTCCAGTCTCACGGCATTTCAACAGACCCAGGCATTCTAGAATGAACATGCAATTCAGAATAATCCAGGTCCTCTCCTCGGACCCCGAGGACCAAGTATCCGCCAAATGGAGAAGACAGAAGGATTGTCACTGGATCCACCAGCTCCACACAATGGAGCCGACAGGCATCAACCAAGCAGGGTAGGGGTCACCGTCTTCCCTGGTCCGACATGCACACCATAAGCAAACAGACCCAGTATGTTGTTATCACTCTGAATATTACATTTGTGTTCATATTGAGAAATATAGAATGGGCTGAAAGACTTGTGTATATGATAGTTGCTCAGTGTATGGAAGAATGATTGCCTGAAAAAAATGTTGCTGTTGTCCAGAGGTCATCTTATAATGGAAATCATGGAGAAACTATCATAACCCTTTAGTGGTCAAGCCGGCCAAAACCAGCCTCTGCAGTGGTCTTGAGGAATGTCCATTTGCAGGCCAAGATTTTTAATACTGTTATCATATCTGGAGATTTTATCAGAAATAAATGTTAATATATTCATAAATCAAGATTTTCTCAATATTGTTCAAGTCTTGTGAGAACTCCTGATTGGCTGAACATCATTGATGCCGCAAACAGCAACCTCCTTCACTCAAATTCATTCCAACTAATTCTGCTCGTTATTTGTCATTGTTAACCATTTGGCCATAATGGTTAAGATTTGTCAACAAATTTGAAATTTTTGTCAATTGGATGCCCATTTGCAAGTCAAAAGTAGAATAATATTTTAGATTTTACTATTGGAATGACTGACTCGGTTATCGAGCCAGTCATTTCAAGTTTTCTTTTGGGATGCAAATAGACATTCCGTATGACAAACTGCAGATGCCAATATTGGGACCCTTTAACCTTCAAACATTTTCAAGAAAATTGTGATTTTCTCATAGAATGTCAATTTGCAGACCAAGAGAAGACTAGTTTTGAAAATTTTTCACTGGAATGACTGGCTCAATTATCGAGCCAGTCATTCCAGTGATAATTTTTTTTTAAAATAGTCTTCTCTTGGTCTGCAAGCAGGACCACTGCAGAAGCCATTTTTCGCTGGCTTGAGAGTTAAACGGTTAAGATATTGCAAGGTCAGTCAATTCTCCATTATTCAATTTTATATGCTAAGTTTGTAAATATTTACGGTAGTCATTTTATAAAATAAACTAGATACTGCTGATTATTATTGTACCGTAAGGGTGTTATAATTAAAAGCTTTAAATGTCATACTCTTCCTGGAAATGTAGGTAGCAATTTTCTTGCCAATTTAATAAATTAGAGGGATATATTTGTAGCATTTGCCCTGTCCATTTCTAGCTAAGCTCCGCCCATTTCTAGCTAAACTCCGCCCATTTCTAGCTAAACTCCGCCCATTTCTAGCTAAACTCTGCCCATTTCTAGTGAAGCTCCGCCCATTTCTAGCTAAGCTCCGCCCATTTCTAGCTAAGTGACACCCATTTCTTGCTAAGCTCCGTCCATTTCTAGCTAAGCTCTGACCATTTCTAGTGAAGCTTCACCCATTTCTAGCTAAGCTCCGCCCACCTTTTACACGTGTTGAAATCAGTTTGAGACTTTGAAACCCGAATTCCCATAATCTAAATTTCAAGGTCGCGTTATAGGTTAGCTGTTGAATATTTTGAAACTAATTTGACTGGGTGCTGTTGCCATAGGCAGCAACAGCTTCCAGTCAAATTAGTTTCAAAATATTCAACAGAGCTTTTATTGAATTGTAAATTCAGACACTTGAATAATGGACCTTTATCACTTTGTGACGGACATACATTATCTTAATTATGACATCTGGTAACATGTGATGTATTTGAAGACAACGCCAGATACTTGAGTGACAGATCAAATCCCACCATTGCTTTGATGATTATTTAGAACCGTTTGTAGGTGTGAAAAAAGAAATAAAATAATCCTGAGATACTCATTGGATGATATTTAATCAATTTAGTTATTCGATAATTTATATACAAACATGTTATTGTTATAATAATATTTATCACTGAATGTCCTCGTATCCTGAGCGGATTATTGGACTTGAAAATGGACCGCTCTAATTTATCCATCAATCATATGATGTCATAATCAACTACATGACATGTAGAATGACATCATGGATGACGTAATTAAGTTTGTCACGAACACGAACGCATAATTGATGATGTACTAAAGCGTTGTACGAATTGTATGTTTTTGGTATTTAATAAACCTGTTGAATATTCTGAAACTAATTTGCCTGAACGTTGTTGCTGCCATAGGACTAAATGTTCTTGTACGAATTTTATGGCTATACTATTTAATAAAAATGTTGTTGAATATTTTGAAAGTAATTTGACTGATGGCAGCCATAGCACCCAGTCAAAGTAGTTTTAAAATATTCAACATATAACCTGTAAAATTTTCTTGAAATTGAGTGTGGGAGTTCAGGGATCAATTTATCCCAACGCGGGGGACGTGTGGGTGGAGCTTAGCTAGAGATGGGAGGGGCATAGCTAAAACTGGATTTCACCATTAATTACTATTGCTCCATATGCGGAAGAGGGTATTACATTCGAGTCTGTCTCTCTCTGTTTGTCTGTCTGTGTGCTTAGAGCTGTATCTAAAAAACTAATCCAATTTGGCTCAAATTTTAAACCAACAACGTATCTTACTGTAATAGATTAGTCCTTGGCCGTAGTTGCAAAAACTGTCAAAAATCTTCCCAACCAACTGACAGACAGACCTACTTATACTAATTGCAAGTCACGACTAAAAAACATGAATCTGGATTGGATTAGAATCAGGATCTATGTATATCTCAGAAACTTCTTATTCGATTTAGCTCAAAATTTTAACACAACAAATAATCTTACTGTGAAAGAGGATTTCCAGACATTGGCCGCGTTCATAACCTAAATAATTATCCAGATCGGATCAAATTCTGGATGTATGGATATCTCAGAAACTTCTTGTCCGATTTGGCCCAAATTTGAACACAAGGAAAGTTGAGACCATACCACAGACTTGGTCGTGACAAGAAAAATCTAGTGAAAAAATGCCTTGTGACAAAAACGTGAAGGTGAGAGTAGAATCTTTGATTGCTCTAACTTGTTGTATTTTTTAACCTTTTGCATTCATAATTGCCTAGAGAGATAAACCTTAAGATAAAAAAATAATTTAATCGAATATCTAGTATATATTGGAAAATGTCTGAAATATGTCCAACTTATAAATAACACTTATAACACTGATGTCAAGTTAATAGTTTATTGGTGAAATTTGGTTAAAAAGATTCAAATTCTTCATACAGAAAGACCATTTGTAGATTCGGGAATTTGTGGAAATTATTTTTGAAAATTTACCACTGTAATGACTGGCTCGATTATCGAGCCAGTCATTCCAGTGGTAAGTTTTCAAAAATTGCCTTCTCTTGTTCTGGAAATGGACAATTCACAGATTACTGCATGGTTTTTGGCCGGCTTGACACTCAAAGGGTTTAAGCTGTTGCATAGTCATTAAAAGACTAACTAATGTATATTTTGGAAACTATGTTGCTGAAAGCTCTTGCTTGGTATGTACAGCAAACAATTTGATATCGTATGAAAGAGAGTAAAATTTAGTCCTGAAAATTAATTTTAATGGTTTATGCGTTAAGTAGCATGTTTCGAATAAGTTTTGCTTTTGAGAATGTGACGATGACAACCTAGTCAACGATGTTTAGCCTGACCCTTGTTCTACTCTTGTTAACCCTTTCATGGTCAAATTTGGTTAAGAAAACTCCAATTTTGTATTAGAAAATGTTCATTTGCAGGCCAAGAGAAGACGATTTTTAAAGATTTACCACTGAAATGACTCCAGTGGTAAATTTTCAAAAATCATCATCTCATGTTCTGCAAATGGACAATTCCCAGAACCGCTGCAGAGGCCAGTTTTGGCCAGCTTGACTATTAAAGGGTTAAATTCCAAAGTCTTAATATAATCTCAATAATATCTTAAGCCAAAACATTGTTTATCAACTTTTCTCTCACGCATGCGTGTAATAATCAATTAGGAAATTTTAATTGATTTTGTTGTCAGGGATTCGTTTTTCTATTAACAGGTCACGGTGCTATATCATATACATTCACTAAATTATTTGCATTGCATAATATTTGTAAATGGGATTATTTATATTATGAAATTTTACTAGAAAGAGGCATTTGTTATTTGATTTTTCATGCAATATTATACCCTGAGATTATCTGGTGTCTTTATTTGCTTTATATTACAGTGTTCTGGTATATAATAGATTGTATCTGGGGTAGTTGTTGGATAGGGGAATGGAACCTCTACTAACCTTGTTCTATAAACCCAAACACATGTTAACGTTTTAATGATGGAGCTTGCCAAAATGGTTTCTGTAGTCATCTTACAGAATATCCATTTGCAGACAAAGAGAAAACTGTTTTTGAAAATTTACCACTTGAATGACTGGCTCGATAACCGAGCCAGCTATTCCAGTAGTAACTTTTCAAAAATCGTCTTCTCTTAGTCTGCAAATGGACACACAATAATCAGATATTTTTGATTTTCATTATCATTTTTTACCATTAGCCCTTTAACCCTTGAATTTGTTCAAGAAAATCTCAATTTTCTCATAGAAAATGTCCATTTGCAGACCAAGAGAAGACTATTTTTGAAAATTTACTGCTGGAATGACTGACTCGGTTATCAAGGGTTAAAGAGTTAAAAGTTATGTTTCATAGAATGAATACAATTCTATAGGAATTTTCAATCTGGAAAACGGAAGCGTTTTTTAATACCATGATCTCATGTGTTAGAGAGGTCTTTCTTTGTTATGTTCTTGCACCATACCATTCACTTGTGCCACGCTCACCTACTCTCCCTAGATTAATTCTTTTAATTAAATGTAACATGTGGCAATAAAACTAGCAGCTAAGGCCAGAGCAATTTAATGTTCTGTTTTACGAAAATTCCCACCCAAAAAACAAGATCGGAGATGGGGGGGGGGGGGGGTGGGGGGGGGGGGGTGGGGGGGGAAAGAAGTAAAACTAATGCACAATTTCAGCACAGAAGTTTTAAGCTATTACAGTGTTAATCCTTTCATCAGTTAATTGTCAAGACTGATCAAGAAAATACAAAACATTTTCTCAGCGGGACCATTTGCAGGCCAAGAGAAAACTTTTTGAAAAATGAACTGCTGGAATGCCTGGCTTGTCTTCTCTTGGCCATCAAATGGACTTTTCTCATGACTATTACAAAGCCATTTTGAGCGACTTGACCATTAAAGAGTTAACAAAGCTACAGAGAACAAAAAGTTACAGAAAATTCTGAGGTATTCCGAGTATTTGTCTGAGAAAAATTGTTAGATGGAGAAAATGTTGAAAATACTGCCTTAAAATTCCAGCATTATTTTTTTTTCTAGATATGAAAAAATTAAGTTATGAGGGTTTGGAAGTAACAGTTAAACTGCTACCATCTGCTCTACAATCCGTTTTAGTGAGTTGTGATATCATAATTCACCATATATACCCGACAAGTCAAGTAATCAACCTTTGTAGAACCGTAATCATGAATTGAGTTTGCAATGAAATATTGGAAACAAGTACTCAGTATGGCTGTTCTCTGTAGCTAAACCTGACAAATGATGTTATCCAATATATACTGTAGTTTATTTTTGCATTTTGAAATTTCCAATTTCTAATTTTATAGGGCGCTATTATTGCTTATGGCAGGTCTGTATCTTGTTTTTCTATATTGTACCTGTGGCAGCAAAAGCTCTCAGTCAAATTAGTTTCAAAGTATTCAACACAATGTTTTTTAAATTGGAAATCTATCAAAGACATGCAGACCTTTCGATTATCGTGTGTGCGTGTGTGTGTGTTGTGTGTGTGTGTGTGTGTGTGTGCGTGCGTGCATGCGTGTGTGTGTGTCTCGAAAACTACTCATCCAATTTTGCTTCAAATAATATTCAACGGCTTACATCAATAGTTACCTTGAATTTTTGCTTCTAGTATGTACGAGTCATGTCATGAAAGTGGCGGCGTTCATATGTAAATTGAAAATTGACTTGATTTGTCAGTTGTTTATATTCCGTTGAATAGGCCATATACATACTAGATTATACTGTATATTAGAATAAATGGATTAAATTAAATTATTATTGATTTTAAGTTTAGAAATATTATTCTGAGTTTAAAACTGTCTTGTTTTTGTCATTCTTCAACTACTCTCCCTGCGTGTGTGTACTTGAGTGTGTGCGTGCTTGTGAGTGAGTGAGCGCATACCCATGCAGCATGCGTGTGCCTGCGTGTCAACAAGGTTGCATCAATCACCCACCCACCCTATTGACTGATATTGCTGCAGCTACAATGGAAGTCAATGACCTGGTCCATGCCACTAACATAATTAGCTCACCTGTCCTGAAAGGTCAGGTGAGCTTATGCCATGGCAACCATCCATCGTGTATCCATCCGTCGTCCATCAACTTTTCCTTTAAGCGACTTCTCAAGAATCACTGGGTCGATTTCAATTATATTTGGCAGGAAGCATCCTTAGGCTATAGAAATTCAGGTTTGTTCAAACGAAGCCAATCGGTCAATTTGGACGGTGGCCATCTTGGATTTTGACCGATTTTTAGGTCACCTGGCCTGCAAGGTCAAGTGAGCCTATGTCGTGGCGACCATCCGTCGTGTGTCCGTCATCCATCCGTCAACTTTTCCTTTAAAACGACTTCTCAAGAACCGCTGGGACGATTTCAATTATATTTGGCAGGAGGCATCCTTAGGGCATAGGGGTCGAAGTTTGTTCAAATCAAGCGGATCGGCCAATTTGGCCAGTGGTCATCTTGGATTTTGGCCGATTTTTAGAAACGTCTTTAAAAATCTTCTCCAAAACCGCTTGAGGGATTGAAGGAAACCTCATGAAATATGATCCAGGGCAAGAGCTCAACCAAGTTTGTTCAAGGAAACGTGATTGGTCAAATGGTTTGGCAGCCATCTTGGTTGACCTAGTTGTAGCAAAAATGACTCCAGAACCACTGAAGGGATCAGGCCAAAATTTGGCAGATATGATTAGGGACTAAGGGCCAGTAAAGTTTGTTCACTTGAAGCTAATCTGTTGGCTGCCGTGGGCCAATCAAAATATAGCATGTTTGGCGGCCATATTAGATTTTTTTATTTGGTGGACTCTGAGGCTGAAAATGTTTTTATATAGTTTTTGGCTATTCTGATTTGAAATTTGCATTTTTCGAAACAGTCGCATAAATGGTTTGGTGGCCATCTTGGATCATTTTCCCGCCAAAAGCTCCCATACTAAAGCAATGGGAAAGTTAAAATGTCTTCTCGAGAACTACTGGGCTGATTTCAATTATATTTGGCAGGAAGCATCCTTAGGGCATAGCGATTCCATTTTGTTCAAACGAAGCCGATTGGCAAATTTGGCTGCCGGCCATCCTGGATTTCGGTTGATTTTTAGAAATGTCTTTAAAAATCTTCTCCAAAACCGTTTGAGGGATCAATTCAGACCTCAGGAAATATGATCTATGGTAAGAGCTGACTCAAGTTTGTTCAAGGAAACTTGATTGACTAAATGGTTCAGCGGCCATCTTGGATGACCTCGTTTTCGCAAAAACAACTTCTTCCCCAGAACCGCTGAAGCGATCAGGACGAAATTTGTGATATATGATTAAGGCCTAAAGGCCATTAAAATTTGTTCAAGAGAAGTTAATCCATAAAAAAAATGGCCGCTTTAAAATCTCTTTAAAAATCTTCTCCAAAACCGCGGGGGGGGGGGGGGGGGGGTGCGGGATGGTGCGGATCAGTTAAAAATGCATGAAATATCATCTATGGCAAGAGCTGCACCAAGTTTGTTTCAAGGGAACTTGATTGGTCAAATGGTTTGGTGGTCATCTTGGATAACCTAATTTGTGCCAAAATGACTCCAGAACCACTGAGCAGTTGGGCCGAAATTTGGGAGATATGATTACGCACCGAGTGCCATTAAAGTTTTTTCAAGGGAAGGCGCTACGTCAGAAACATGTCTGCAGTGGACTAATCAAAATGTAGCGTGTTTGGCGGCCATATTGGACTTGCAAAAATGTCCACAAACTCATTTAGAAGACTACTAAACCACCCACCAATAATTGTGACAAAAATGCATAATGCTCCAGGTGAGCGACACAGGCCCCTTGGGCCTCTTGTTAGGAATGTCTTTAAAAATCTTATCTGCAACCTCTTGGTGGATCAATTCAAGACTCATGAAATATCACCTATGGCAAGAGCTGAACCAAGTTTGTTCACGGGAACTTGATTGGCCAAATAGTTTGGTGGCCATCTTAGATGACCTAGTTTTCATAAGAAATTACATCTCCAGTACCGCTGAAGGGATCGGGCTGAAATTTAGCTATAATTAGGGACTAAGGGCCATTCAAGTTTGTTAAAGAGAAGTTGATACGTCAAAAAATATCACGGTCGTAGACCAATCAAAATCTAACATGTTTGGCGGGCATTTTGGATTGTGAAGCCGAAATTGGTTTTATAAAGATGTTTGAATATGCTGGTTTCAAGTTTGCCATTTTCGAAAGGGTCAGATAAACGGTTTGGCGGCCAGTTTGCATCGTTTTCTCGCCAAAAGTTCCCATACTAAAGCAATGGGAAATTTAAAATGTCTTCGAGAACTGCTAGGCCGATTTCAAGTATATTTGGCAGGAATCATCCTTATTAATCAGTGGTGCAAATAGGTACCCCTCCCCCGTCCATAATTAGTGGTGTAAATAGGTGCCGCCACCTGTAAACAGCGGTGGGGTTACATAACTAACAGACTGGCCATCACTGACCAGCATGGCTTTCAACCTAGGGTTCTCCTTCAATAGAGATTAAGATAGAAACAGAAACAGATGCTAACAGGTACTTTGCCAGTACACATCCAATGATCTTTATGGAAGCTCTTGAGGATCAGCAGCGTATTCAGTAATTCGTATTCTACTGTCTTTATACCTGTAGAGGCTTCCTAGGAAAATATGTATCTTGGAATCTATGTTCGTTTTCAATCGGCCAGATTCCTAACAAGTAATAACACAACTGTTGCTAGAGTGGCTGGCGATGTATGAAGTCTGGTGAGTATGCCACGAAACTTCTAGAAAGTCTACCTCATTCTTCTTGGGGGAACACAATCTCCAGCCCGTAGGTCAGTACTGGCATGAAATAAGCGAGCTTCTTGGGGAACACAATCTCCAGCCCGTAGATCAGTACTGGCATGAAATAATCTAAGCCACACTTCCCGAGACGAGCGGTGAAGACCACCTTTGCCACGCAAGCCTGCTCCTATCAGCCGATACATAGATCTATGTTCTTTCTTGAGGTTGTTTCCACAAGTGGCTTGACTTCCTAATAATGGGAATCCAGTCTCAGTCAATCATATGACGTCATAATCAATTAGGTCACATGTAGGCTAACACCATAACCAATTACGTCATGAATGACGTAATTAAATCCGTCATAAACGCTATAGTCCGCCAAATTGTACGAACTATATCGGCTATTTAATAAGCATTCTTTTGAATATTTTGAGACAAATTTTACTGGACGCTGTTACTGTCATAGGCTGAATCAGCACCCAGTCAATTTAGTTACAAAATATTTAACGGCTTACCTGTATAGTTTTCTGGAAATGTAGATTCAAGGAGTGCATGGATCGATCGATCCCAACACGGGCAAGGCGTGGGCGGAGCTTAGCTAGAGATGGGCAGGACATAGCTAAAACTGGATTGTTCCCCTCTGGCGTCTCTCACTATACATAGGTGCATCACCTTCTCTGCCACTTGAAGAACCGACTGAAGACATGGAAGATGGCGATGAAGATCTGCTACATGATGTGTCGCCTATTCAGCAGAAAATGTCTAACTAAGTCATCGAATGAGGTGTTTTGACAAATGCCTCTGCAGCCAGAACAAGCCGACGAATAATGAGGTCCATGACGACTACAACCGCAGCACATAGTTCCACAACCCAACTTGCAGGTACATCTCACTAGTTCGAGAAGGGGATTGCGGCGCCGGATCCATGGTCGGTGTACTGGTGTCATTGTTCCTTCAGGAACTTTCCAGCCTCATTCAACAACATCCATGGCATTCCGCTTCCACTGTTGGATCTTGTGAAACACTCGAAAGCTGTGTTACTTCATCGCCGCGGATGTTGGTGGCAAAATGTTTAGGTAGAAGACCTTTTTTCTGATGGTAGGAAGCTCCTGGAATATCTGATGCCTCATCCTATCGGGAGGGCGGATGTGTGGCGTGGTTGCCATTGTGCGTTCCTTTCTGCAAAATCACTGGCCATCTCATCAGTCGCTATGGCCTCGTCATTCGATTATTGCACACTTCGGAATAGTTTGGCCTAGAGACGAAATAACTTGTCACTAATGAGCTTCAGTCCGACAACTTTGCCTATTCCAAATTCCCTGGATGTTGTATCTTACCCGAGGAAAGATAAAACAGGATATTCTTGTAGACGTTCTTCTTTTGTACATGCCTGATTGAATTCACCGTTCCATACTATCCATCTATGACTTGACGTCATACTCAGCTAAGCGGCGTGTAGGATGCCGTCATAATCATTACATCATAAAGCACCCAGTCAAATTAGTTTCAAAATACTCAACAGCTTGCCTTTATAGTTTACTGGAAATTGATAGGATACCGATTTATCCCAACACGAGCGAGGTGTGGCTGGAGCTTAGACTGAGATGGGCGGGGCATAGCTAAAACTGGAAAGGTGCGTTGCCACTGATATATTTGAGAGCTGCTCCTTTATTTGGTTCAAGTCGGAACTAGTATCTCGCAAGATGTATGTCAAATGATGACTCGGATAATAATAAGAACAACAGCACATTGCAAGTGAATGTAGATATGGTTTGCAAGCATTGAATTTCAGCGTTAAACGTTTGGTAGTGACGTCATATAGAGGTCCTGGGGTGCAGAAGACATACATTTTCAGTAGCTTGGGACCATATGTCTATCTATCTACTCGTAATACATGTATGCGGTCTAAAATAAACCGTTCTCGAGATATATGTCATATTATACCGGATAGACGGTCATCTTGGCCGCCAGCTTGAATTCAACATGTTCCACTCAAAAGATTTTATTAGATTTTTATACATCATTTCTGAGACCTAAATACACAAAATAGTGGTTTTATTACGTTAACGAGTCAACCATTCCAATGTTAAATTTTCAAAATCAGTCTTCTCTTGGTCAGCAAATGGACTTTTCTCATGACCATTGCAAAGGCATTTTGAGCGGCTTGACCATTAAAGAGTTAACAAAGCTACTGAGAACAAAGAGTTACAGCAAAGAGGAATTCTCAGTGACACTGATAATGCGTGCAGAAAAATGCCAGATGGAAAGAATGTTGAAAGTAGTGCCTTAAAATACCAGCATTATTTTCTTTCTAGATATGGAAAAGTTAAGTTCGGATGGTTTGTATCACAGGGACTCCTATCCAGTCCAAAATTGACATCATAATATATTACCATCCGCTACACTATATACAATAATAACTTATTTAAGTTAAGTTATTATTGTATATAGTGTAGCGGATGGTAATATATTATGATGTCAGTTTTTGGACTGGATAGGAGTCCCTGTGATTAGTATAGCAAAAAAATAAATTGGTATGGACTAAGAATGCTCTGTTGGATATTTTGGAGTTAGGCAGTGGCGGCTTCCAATTAAAGGTGCATATTCACACCAGAATGGCTGAAAATAAAACTGTTAAAATTGTAGGCCCTATACTTTTAAAGGACTAAATCGTGTGCCTAAGTGTAATGAAACGAAATAAATTTTAACAAATAATGATTTCATTCCGTATAAATTAATATAATTTTCTTAGTTGTGAATTTTAAATATAGGCTCGTGTTTCTAATTTAATTTCACAACTTAAAAAAATTATCTTAATTTATATGGAATGAAATCATCATAGTTTAATATTGAGTTCGTTTCATTACATCTAGTCACACAATTTAAGCCTCTAAGAGTATATAATGTTAACAATTTTATTTTCAAGCATTCTGGTATGAAATATGACCCTTTAAATTAAAGGTGCCTATTCACAGTAAAATTTCTGAAAATTAAATTGTTTACATTATATACTCTTAGAGGCTTAAGCTGTGAGGCTATATGTAATGAAACGAAATACATCTTAGCATATGATGATTTCACTCCATATAAATTAATCTAATTTTTTTAGTTACGAATTTGAAATAGAGGCGCGGGCTTCTATTTCAATTTCGCAACTTAAAAAAATTATATTAATTTATATCGAATGGAATCATCATATGTTAAGATTTATTTCGTTTCATTACATATAAGTACATAATTTAAGCTTATAAAAGTATACAGTTTTTACAATTTTATTTTCAATCACTCTAAGTAAAATATATAGAGCAGTGTGATGTATTTTTGTTTTGGAAATATTGTAAGTTATTTCTGGGCTTTTGCGCATATATATATATATATACGTGACGTGTAGGATGACATCATAATCAATTATGACGGAGCTAAGTTCGTCACAAACGTTTAATTGATGACGGACTAAGCGGCCAGTCAAATTCGCTTCAAAATATTCAACAGCTTACCTCTATAGATTTCTGGAAATTGATTGGTCAGGGAGTTCAGGGATCGATTAATCCCAAACACGGGCGAAGTGTAGGTGAACCATTACCTTTTCGGATTGTGCCATCAGTTCAACCTAATATCAAACTACAGTTTCCATGGATCAGTTTGATTTGCCCTAAATAAAACATGGCACGTGATTTCAGACAGGCCGTGATTTCAGACAGGCCATGATTTCAGACAGGCCATGATTTCAGACAGCCTGTGATTTCAGACAGGCCGTGATTTCAGACAGGCCGTGATTTCAGACAGGAAATTCTTTGCCTTAAAAAATATTCTACTAAATCTTTAGAGCTTAATTTGACTGGATACTGTATCTGCCTAAATGTTTAAGGACATAGGAGTGCTGATTATTGGAAGTAAATAATTCAGATGCAAAACAATTAAATATTTTTATCAAATATATTAATTGCAGGTATGATGACATGTATGGATGAAGGTATTGGTAACATTACGGAGGCATCTAAACAGCATGGTCTCTGGGATGATACAGTTCTTGTCTTCTCTACAGGTGAGTTCAACCCCATCATGGGGGTAATCCAATTTTAACTCTACCTCGCCCAACTCTAGCTAAGCTCCCACCACGCTTTGCCCGTTTTGGGATTGATCGAACTATGAACTCACTAAATCTCAATTTCCAGAAAATTATCTAGGTAACTTGTTGAATATTTTGAAAGTAATTTGACTGAGTGGTGTTGCTGCATATCAAAATATTCAACAGTCAACATAGTGTTTATTAACCCCTCTTGTGTCAACTTAACGTTTTAATGATCAAACTGACCAAAACAACTCTGCAGTGGTCTTGAGGTATGCCTATTAGCAGGTCAAGAGAAGAGTACTTTTTAAAATTAACCACTGCAATGATTAGTCTCGGTAGCCGAGTCAGTCACTCCAATGGTTATTTTTCAAAGATAGACTTCTCTCAGGCATTAAATAGATACTAGCTAAGAAAATACTGCATGTTCTTGACCATTTTCATGGTCATGCCAGCCAAAAAATAGCACCTGTAGTAATGTCAATTTGCACGACAACAGAAAGCTATTTTGTAAATTTTATTGTAAAAATTAATATTTTCTTGAAAAAGGTTAATTGATATAAGTCATTCATTACGTATTTCGATCAGCCTACCTAGGCCGCAATATACTGTGACGCCATATCCGTGAGTGACAGATTGGATTCATACATAATCAAGATTGGTTAGAAAAAGTAAAATGTGATCTAAGTAATTGTCCATTTGCAGGCCAGTTGAATGCAATTTTAACGGACTTGGCTAGAAGAGGGACGAGTGAGTTTATGCAATGGTGACTGTCCATTGTCTGCCTGTCACCCATGTTCCATTTGCCATCCAGCAACGTTTTTGTTAAAATACCACTCCTCATTAACCACTAGAACTCAATTGCACTGGTAGGCTTCAGACATTCTATGCACACATTTTTGTGACATAATCTGACCGAAATATTCTATTCATTGGCGAGGTATATTCAGTATGGAATGTTTGGTTCGTTGAATGCCTATCTATCCAATGTGGATCTTTCTGGTATTTCGAGTATCCCCTCATTAATAGGGTCAACGAAACTCGAAAATCTCAAGTTTGAGATGCACACAAACTCTAGGTGCTGATCTTCAAATATTCAGCATGGAAACAGTCCTTACTTATATACACGCTTAGTGCACCTAATCCTAATTATGCATGTGCCTGTTTCTTACATATTGAAGCGCATGTTTTCTCGTCACTGGCCTTTCTTATAACTCCTTGGCTATTACGATTATATATAGACTTGATGGTGAGAATTGGCAGAGCAATAATTACAATATAAACGTTTTGTGATAATTATCGATGGTCAGTAGGAAGGAATCCGCTATGTAAACTCACTAAGCGGCCTTGGAGCACCTAACCTCGTTACAGTTTATTTCATCAGCAAGTACGGCAAACCCAGATTCTAGAAGGAACCTCCCAACACATTATCATTCTGCACGTCATTAAGATATGATAAGTAATGGGGGGGGGGGGGGGCGGATCAGATTAATTTAAAATACTGATTGGTGTATAGGGTATGTTTGTACCAATGTGGATGTATCTTAGTGCGGGATTTATTCATCTTGAATTGTAATTATTGATGTAATTTCTGTGTAACTCTTTCTGTGGAAAAGGTACGATTACATTGGTATGTAGTCATTATGTTGTTCGTGAGCTCATCTTTTGAAGAGAAGTATACAGTCAATTAGGCACTCAATATATAATATTTTCGGCACCGTGCCGATCTTACTGAACTCTTGTCAAACTGTTAATTACCAGGTGCATGCGGCCAATAAATATCATTTATTCGCCTATTAGTAGGATGGGATCGGTGGTCATCACATCACTTTGTCAAAATAACATGACTAGGGATGCTGATGCAGCAGCAGATAGTCTCCGGTGCCCGGCTCCAATTGGCCACTTGCATTAAAGGAATTCATGATGACATGAGATAACTTTCCTTGCTCAGATAATGGTGGTCAAATGAAGTCTGGTGGCAACAACTATCCACTCCTTGGTTGGAAGCATTCACTCTGGGGAGGTGGTATGAGGGCAGTCGGATTCGTACGTGCAAATGGTCTCCCAATTGGCACAGTGAACAGGGACCTAATACACGTGTCAGACTGGTTCCCAACCGTCATAAAGCTGGCTGGTGGCAATCTGAATGGTACTATGCCTCTAGATAGCTATGACCAATGGAATGCAATAAGGTAAATAGGGAATAATAATAATAATAATAATAATAGTACATTTTTAGAGCGCTTAATCCATGCAACTGCATGCTCTAAGCGCTAACGCGCGTAAGTATTCTATGGATATGCTATTTGAAATAAATAGAATTTAAGATTGGATTTAAAGATTTCTAAAGTTGATGAGTTTCTAATTTCATTTGGTAAGTTATTCCATTCGGTAGCTGCAGTGAAAGAGAAAGTTTTATGGCCATATGTTTTAGAGTTGACCTTAGGTACTTTTAGTAGATTTAGATTTGCAGATCTGAGAGAGCGACCAGGAATGTAAGGTTGTACAAGGTCAGAGAGATAGGCTGGTGCTGTGCCAGATACACATTGGTATGTCAGACATAGTGTCTTAAAAGTTATTCTTTGCACAATGGGGAGCCAGTGCAAATCATGTAGGACCGGAGTAATGTGTTCTCGCTTGGCACACAGGGATATGATTCTCGCTGCAGTGTTCTGGACCACCTGAAGTCGCTGAATAAGTTCTTTTGAGGCGCCAATCAGGAGGCTATTACAATAATCCAGGCGCGACGTTATCAATGCTCGTACTAGCATGATCGCGGCCTCTTTTGTGATATAGCGCCTGATGCTGCCGATATTGCGCAATTGAAAATAGCAGACTTTGCAGATGTAACTAACATGTTTATCCATAGTCAGTTCATTGTCTAAGTATACACCAAGATCCTTTACGACAGTTGACAGCTTTATTTGACTATTTCCAGCTGTGATGTCACATAGGTCAGTCTTAGCACGTCGGTTTGCTGGCCCGACTAACAGAGCTTCAGTCTTTTCATCGTTAAGTTTCAGCATGTTTGTAGTCATCCACTCTTTAATGTCTATATAACACATATTGAGCTGACTTGTTGCTAAGCGTGCAGTACATGTTGAAGGTTCAAAACTAATGACAAGCTGTGTGTCATCAGCATAGAAGTGACGCATAATGTTGTGCTGATCAATAACCGATCCAAGTGGTTGTGTGTAGAGTGTAAATAACACCGGACCTAGAATAGACCCCTGAGGCACACCACACACGAGGTTGACTGGTTCTGAAAGTGTGCCGTTAATATATACAGACTGGTGTCTATCGGATAAATATGAGTGAAACCAGTTCCAGACAGTGCCTTGTAAACCAAATACACTACTCAATTTTGACATAAGTAAATGATGGTCTATCGTATCAAATGCGGCACTGAGGTCAAGGAGTAGCAACAATGACACATTACCTCTGTCTACCGCCTCTCGAATATTATTGAGGACGCATAATAGAGCAGTCTCCGTGCTATGACGCTGACGGTACGCTGACTGAAACGGTTCATATAACGCATTGTCACTTACATGAGCTGATAATCTTTTGAACACCGCCTTCTCGATTAGCTTAGACATAAAAGGCAGGTTCGAGACAGGTCTATAGTTTTTTAGAGTATCTTCGTCTAGGCCAGACTTCTTCAACAGTGGTTTGACAACTGCCCGCTTAAATGTCATTGGCATGAGGCCAGATTCTAAGCTGGAATTAACCAGCATAGTTATTGTTGGGAGCAAGATGTCAATGTTTTCAAGCACGATTTTCGTAGGAATGGGATCGAGAGTACAAAATGTTGGTTTTAATTCCTTTAAAAGAGCCATTATATCGCTTTCAGAAAATGAAGTGAAATTGTCAAAAGTTTTATGAGTGAACATGGTTTGATTGGAGAGAAACGCAGCTGAATCATTTGACTGTTGCAATTGTGTACGGATATCCTCGATCTTGTCATGAAAGAAGTCAGAAAATGAGCGGGCGATCATTGTAGGATCATCACCATGTGGTAGAGAACAATCTCTTTTCTTACCCAATAAGGCAAACATTGTATTGTACAATAAGTAGAATCAAGATGCGAATATCGGAAACTTACAAACACTGACCGCAACGGCAGTGCAGATAGAGAGCTTTCTTAAAAGAGAAAAGCACACTCACCGCCAACTAGACCTATCAATGAGTTGAATGATGCCAAACTTCTGATTGCCACAGACAGACACAAGCACAGCACCGCAACAAGAACAACACCCCCCCCCCACCCCCAGAGGAGATCATGTGCCTAGAGGAAGAGGGCGTGGCCAGTCCCATCGCGAAAGCCACAACAATGCCCCAGGACGTGGGGACCAGCACAACAACAGCAATAGAAAGCTACACACGACAGATTAGAAGAGATCACTAAACAGATCTCCACACTCACCAATTTAGTCACCACAGTAGTAACACAGCAGACCACACGATCTCCACCAGGCAGCAATGTGCCACACGCACAGCTACCCAACACATGTTTCGGAGGTGGTCAGATAGGCCATTGGAAGGAATAGTGTCCAAACCATTCTCCTTCCACCACACGGCAACTGATCATCGAGCACCACAGCCTGGGCATCCATTAAACTAGAATGGGCACTGATTAGAGAGTCACTTCAGTGGCCACTCCTGAAACCTGGCTCAACTACGGTCCATCAACAACAACGACAGGTGGATACATCAACAACAACCGCAAAGACTACCTCAACAATATCAAACACTACACGAAGACTACCTTCACACAAGCCAGAGCCTATGATGTCCACTGCATCCACAGCTCCGACAGTATCCCCCTCTGCGAAAAGTTGTGACCCCACAATACCCACACCTACTAAACCCTCTTTCCTATGTAAAACGGCAGTGGTTGGTTGTAGCACCTCCACTGAAACAACGTTTATTCAAGCACCATGACCTCACACGAACATCCCATGATGTGCTGCCCAAAATGGCTGGCTCAGGTGGCAAAATGTCCGCACCATTCCAGTCCAATCCAAACTGCTGTGTATACAAATTCACAGTTCACACCAGCAACGTCAGACATAGCACTACTGCTACCCACAGCTTCGTCGTCGCCCAAGCAAAATCAGCAGCAGCGACGACGAGCTGGTCCCTTCCTCACTCAGCCACGCATCGCACTCACGGAAGCCATTGAGAAACAGGCTGCCTGCATACAGGGCCCCACGGCAGCAAAGGAGACACCGCATACAGCAATCTTGAAACTCTCCCGCAAGTACACCACAAAGTCATCTATAAGTGTACCTGCTTGTTCGGTGGAAAATCTACCAGTGTCACAGTAGACACTGGAGCTTCCATCACCGTTTTTAACAAGCGTCTCTATGAGAGAATCCCACCTCATCAGAGACCACCCCTTAGGTCTTCAAACATATTTTTGCAAACAGCCACCAGAGCCGACATTCCAGTGGCTGGTGTTGTAAACATCATAATACAGATAGAGGAGATGCAATTCATTCAGCAAGTTGTCATTGCTTCTATCCAAAGCAATGCCCTATTAGGTTCTGATTTTCTCAGTGCCAGTGAGACCGTCATTCACTGCAGACAACAGGAATTAGACATACATGGTCGTCGCATACCCTTTGGACCGGAATCCTCACTGTACGATACATGTGCGGTGATTTTAGCTTCCACAGCATCAGTTGAGCTGATGTGCTCCTATGCACAGGAGGAAATTCTCTGGGCCACCACACCCCAGTTAGGAAAATAACACACACATAGCCATGCTGGAACCCGACCCTGAATACATGATCACCCCACCCCCTCCCAATGTACGAGTCCACAGATGATAGTGGACAGCACCAACAAAATTCATATACCGTTTCGGGTATTCAATGGAACAGCCGATCCTATAACGCTTGTCCCAGGTGTTCGCTGTGGCCATTTGGTCGATGTGATTTCACTGGAGACAGCTCCCACTACAACTACAACAACAGCAGCTTCTGATGATAAAACACCAGAACATTTGCATGGCCTAAATTTGTGTGCCACAGTTGGACTGACGCAATCTCACAAACGTGATGTACGACGTATTCTGTTTAAATACCAGGAGAGTTTTTCCACAGGAGATATGGACCTGGGAGAAACCCACCTCGTGCATCACTCCATTGACACCGGGAACAACCAACCTGTATGTCAACAGGTACATTGTCTGCCCATACATAAATTGAGAGAACGACACCAACAGGTGAATGACATGTTGCTGACAGGCATAATAGAGCCTTCAGCATCCACCTGGGCCAGTCCCATAGTACTTGCAGGCAAGAAAGGTGGATCTTTGCGGTTTTGCATTGACTACCGCCACTTTAATAATCTAAGCGTCAAGGACGCATATCCGTTAGATCAGGAATTAGATTCGTTGTCTGGAGCCAAATGGTTCTGTACACTTGATCTGGCAAGCGGATCCTGGCAGCTAGCATGAGGCTGATAGGGAGAAGACAGTGTTCACCTGTAGAGACGGTCTTTTCCAATTCCGCAAGATGCCTTATGGCTTGTGCAATGCTCCAGGAACATTCGGGCGTCTCATTGAGCAGGTATTAACTACCCTGCAATGGGAGATCTGTCTCTGTTACATCGACGACATTATCGTTTTTGGCTCTTCGTTTGAGCAGACTTTGTCCAATCTGGACAGGGTTCTAATGCGGTTTCAAACCGCCAACCCCAAGCTCCAAGAACTGCTATTTCTTCAGACAAAGTGTCGTGTTCCTCGGACATGTGATATCCGCAGATGGAGTGGCCACACAACCTACAAAAACACAAGCAGTGGCAGACTGGCAGACGCCAACTTCTATAACAAATACTCGACGATTCCTTGGGCTCTGCCAGTACTATCGCCGATACATCCGTCACTTCAGTGAGATTGCGTCTCCCCTGTTCCAGATCACTGAAAATGATCGACACTTCGAGTGGACGAGTGAGTGTGAGGTTTCATTCAGGGCGTTGAGGGACCTGTTTACAACCACACCCATTCTTGCTCATCCTAACTCGAACCTCGATTTCATCTTAGACACTCATGTGTCTGCTTATGCAATAGGCGCTGTTCTATCAGAGGTTAAAGAAGATGGAATGGAGCAGGTATTGGGTTATGGTTCGCATACTCTAAATAATATGGAGTAACATTACACAACCACTAAGCAAGCGTTATTAGCTGTGGTGTACTGTGATAAGTACTACAAACACTTTCTGTGTGGATGCCCATTTACACTATGTACAGACCACGCCTCACCATGCTGGCTCAGAAACCTAAAAAAATCCGGAGGGCCAGGTAGTGCGGTGGCAGGAATCCCTGCAGGCCTTCAACTTCAGTGTTGTTCATAGACCCAGCAAGCTACATGGAAATGCTGATGCCTTGAGCAGAATTGGGTTCGAAGATGAACAAGAAGTGGCCACCACCGTGACACATACAACACAGCCAGCTCCCATATTCCCAGAACTGCGGTGTGAAGACTGGAATGCGGAGAAGCTCGCTCATGAACAAACAACAGATGCACAGACACGAGGAATATATGCGTGGATCTAGGATGGTGTACATCCTCTGAAGGAATCTGTCAGCCCTTTATCCGCAACGAATAAGTATTATTATCAGAAGTTTGGGGAGTGCCATATGTACAATTGGCATTCTCTACATGAATAGCCAGATAATAATTTCTGAGTGTTATAAAGTCATTATATTAGAACAGTTACATGACAATGCTGATCACTTAGCCATGGAAAGAACCACAGAGCAGATCAAACAGAGATTCCACTCGATCGGGATATGCGAAAGTGTTAAGGCTTGGGTCACCAAATGCGTCCCCTGTCAAAGACGCGCTGTTGGCCAGCACCACGTCACACCATTACAAATTATAATTGTGAATGCACCATGGGAGCAAGTGGCTATTGATGTGTTCGGTCCCATGAATATGACAGATGAAGGAAACAAATACATCCTTGTATTGCAAGGTTATTTTACGAAGTGGGTAGAAGCATTCGCTTTACTGGGCCAAGAAGCATCCACAATGGCAGAGGTTCTGTCCAGCAATGTGTTCTGCCATTTTGGAATGCCCTATGAGTTATATTCTGACCAAGGTAGTAATTTTGAGAGCCGGTTGATCTCCGGCCTCTGCAAAATGTTTCATACAGTCAAAACAATAAACAACACCATATCATCCACGTGGAGACGGGATGGTGGAGAGGTTCAATAGAACTCTCGTGGTGATGTTGACTAAAGAAACACACCTTGATTGTCGTGATTGGGATCTTCGGCTCCCATATGCACTCATGGTGCACCAAACTTCAAGACATTCCAGCACAGATTATGCTACTGTTCGGTTAATGTTAGGCCGTGAATTAGCCTTACCCTTGGATCTGGCCATGCCCAGAATTCCAGGGGAGAAAAATTCACCATCTCTTTACGTAGAGCTCATGCGGCAAAGGATAGAACAGGCCCATGAGCTGGTGAGAGAAACACCCTCCACTGTACACCAGCGTCAGAAAACATGGCATGACCTGCGTGTACATGGAGACCCATATGATGTCAGAAAAATGGTTTGGGTTCATGATACATGATGTTCTGTAAACGTGCTGAGTAAACTGAGTTACCAGTGGAAAGGCCCCTATGTGGTATTAGGTATGAAGTCGGACGTGACCTACCAAATCCACGCCTCAGATGGCATGACCTCAGTCATCCACTTCAGACGTCTTAAACCTTGTGTTAGCGACGACCCAGTGCCAGATCTCGGACTGGGCACAATGCGTAACACTGGTACCAAGACCGATGTATCTACGGAAACAGGTATTCCAGACATTAGCGCAGAGCACCGCGGTGCCAGTTCAGCCCCTCTCCTACCAAGCCAGGCATTGGGTGAACATATGGTTAATGCTGAGGACGATGACGAGCCACGTACTCGCCCTCTTCCTCCTCAGAGCAGGTCTATCAGGTCTGGGAATTCATATCTGAAGAGTGGAAGGGTGGAAAAGTTGTTCCGCCAACCTCTTTCCATTCCCACCCACTTCATGCTATTACCCCAATTATAGAGTTGCCACAAGCGGAGGCTGAGGCTTCCCCAAGCCATGCCTCGAGCAGGGTGGAACATGTAATAGATGGCATGGAAGTGACGAGGCTTGATGAGGCCTTGGCCAGTTGCGGAGAACAGGAAAACTGCACAGCTTGGAGCACCCCCTGTCCAATCCACGAAATCGCCGAATCATCCCCCATCGAAGTCACGTCCATGACACCACCCCCACTCCAACCTGCCTCCCTAATTTCCGCACTGAGCTCGGACATCACACGTCCAATCCTTCTCATACTCCACTCGTCGTCTGTTGACTGTCCATCTTCAGATATGAGAGAGTTTGCTGCTCCAGAAGAGGTGGCCTCCCACATCTCGGTCGCCCCCTTGGCCGATGGTGGGTGCGAGGGCAGCCTGTTCAGCAGACTATCGGCTCAATTTTTCCCAATACTTAAAAAATATGACAGAGTACCAACCATCGTGGAACGGGAGATGCCCATTTCCCGTCCAAGAGGCACCCCTCACCCCAAACGCCTCACCACCTCCATCACCTTGTGAGGCGCCAGGACACCACAACAGAAAGACAGAACGACAGGAGCAACAGAAACACACATGCCCCTAGGGCTGGATACATCAATTTTAATTGCGTGAATACAATACCTACGTATCCGGTTATAGGAGGTATATCGGAGACGTCTATACCCCATCGCATCTACAATATAGTCATCATCAACAGATTAAACCAACATGCACCTATCCTTTGCAACAGAAAAGGATAGTGACACAGAAATTGTAACAATCCCTACCGCATGAATGCGGTGAGCGATTTGCTCTCCACACACTAAACATCCTCAATCAACAGACTCAGCATATTCCATGTGGAAAACTGAATATCGCCCACTGCACGACAAACAACAGCACATACAACACCAGACTCACCTACATCAGACATCACTACATACAAGGACCAGATCAACATTTATGCGGAGGGACAACAACATCAAGAACATCACCACCGCGCACCACAAGGCACACCCCACCCCTTGAGGTGACATCAGCAATAACAGTAAATGGAACGACACCAATTACATGTAATAACAGATTTCTTTATTGAGAGAGCCGGATGACTGCAGTCTGTCGTCGGTAGCTAGTATGAGATAGGCACAGAACGTGAAATTCAACAATGGTCTGATTAAAATTACAAAAGACCCCCCCCCCACGCCCCAAACCCCCATCTTGATCATCCTTGCTCTAAGTACCTCTGTCCTGCCTTTCTAAGGCTTGGCCATTACAGAGAGAATTGTAGCTCATGGGGGTACATGCTGATCCATCCTGTCACTTTGCTCAGTCGCACCGCATGTGCATGATGTGCAGGAGCACTGGTTAGCTGCAGTTCTCAGGGTTTCGGATCCTGTATCGCATCTCACCGGAAAGTACAAAGACCGGCCTCTAGAGCCGGTGGAACACACATGTTTCAGTGGGGCCGTGTGATCATTGCCACCGAGATTGAACCACATGGTGTCGTCCCTGCTGTTTGTGTCACCAGTGTGTCAGTCCATTCTAATTTAGAGTAACGGACAAGATGTTAATAATTAAACAGTCACAGATTTAATAAGTACTATACAAACAATTTTATTTGTTTTACAGTAATGAGCACAATAATACACAACATAGAGCCATCCGATGTCCTTTCCACATGGTTTCGCCAGAGATAACACGCAGATCCTTGAATCCGCAGAGGTACCCCTGTAAGAGAGCATCGCAACGAAGTCACTAGATAGTTTAATATAAACTAAGATACCCCTAGCATACATAAAAAGAAAATGTTGTTGTTGCGAGAGGAAAGTGCCTCGCATGGGCCTCCATCACAGGAAAGTGCCTTCAATGCCGAAGCGGAGGAAAAGAGTTGGCAAAAAGGGCCACTCTTTTGTTCAAACAGAAAATGCTAAGTGCTGAAAATCCTAGTGACGCTACAGTTTAGGTGATGCACACTGGTTTACGTGAAGACAGGACAAACGATTTCCTAAGAATTCCCAGGTCACTGTCTTATGTAGTTCCAAAGTTGCTGCATTGGTAGTTGCCACTTTATTTAGCCGGGCCTTCTGCTACATCCTAACCTACCAATTAGTTGTTAGTAACGAAGACAAGCTTTGGCCGCAAGTGGCAGGGATTCCTACCTAACTTTAGATACATTTATCCATCAGACGAATATGCTCGGCTTCCCATAAGTCGCCCCGCATAGCATCTACCTCTGAAAGATAGCGTGCGTACATGTTACAGAGCAAGGCTTCCAAATCAAATAATGATCCAGTCACCCTGCCTCGCAACCGCATATAACATCACCAGGACAAGTTTCACAGTTCACATAAGCAATTATTAGAAAGCATCATGTCATTTATGGTGGGGATAGAGAGATGGATATCCATCGCTAGCGTCGTTCCCGTGAGGGCGTGGTGAGTTCTAAGACCTCACCCAGACACTACAACGAGTTGGATGGAGATCCACATCTCGTCCGTCACCGCGTGCTATGGAGTTAACATTTGACCTGTCACTAGGGTTAAGTTCCATGATGCCCAGAGATGCACTGCAGGCCGGCATTACACCATATTAATTAATATTATTATTTCACAGTGCTTCATACTTTGGCCGGGGTATCTACCTAACTAGTATTCGAAGATACAGGGGGACATATATGTAGATCAGCACTTTATCTATCACCGCTCGGAAACCTCAGATAGTTTTCCAGGGTCGGATCCTGATAACGTGTCGATGGGAATCCAAACAATTACGAAGCCTTGCGGCTGGAAGATCGTAGAAAGAGACAATAACTCGATACATTAAGAGGCAGTAAAGGTAACTGGCCAATTTTACACAACCTTGCCGGTGCATGGGGCTACATTACCACAACAACCGGAAAAGAGGCGTACACTATGCATCTCCTGCGGAGAAATTGTCCCTAACTACTTTAAACAAATCCTATCGAGCTAGAATAGCCAGGTTTAGTCGGTAACATGTCAGGCTCAAACAATTAGAGCATGATCAGTGACCTCAGTATAAAATTGATGCTGGCGGGAATATAGTGATGCGGATGTATATGTTGCTGTATAGTATTTCCTAGCATACTGTGGTCTAGAGTTTTTACAAATAAACAAAACACTAACTAGATGGCTACTTTCCTTATACACAACTAACCAATACACAATTTAACGAATAGGATGATAATAAAGTATCACAGGTCATTGGACCTTACGGTGTCGCTAGTTGAAAGCACCTGCGGTAAACAAGGATAATTTTCACAGTAAGAAACAGAAAATATAAGATGCGGTCTTAAGACCGGTAAGGTACCTATTAGTCATCAGTACCAATATACGAAAATAATTAAATGTTCAATAGTATAGCTACTTGAGTACCTATTGGTCATCGGTATGGATAAAGTTCAAGAGTCACTGAAATTGTGGCGCTACTAAATAGATAGCGTGAGATGGCACGATCTTTGATGCTGGAAAGATTTCCGCAAGCAGGCCTCCACAAGCAGGCTTCCACAGACATGTATCCGCAGGCAGGTTGGATACGGCACATTCTCAGGACAATGTAACAGAATGATTCAAGAGATGTCCATTAGATAGTCATTTAACTGATACAGAATCTAAACAGTTTGTTGTAAAGTTTCCGTCCAATGACTGTAATATGAAAGTTGAGAGTAACCCATTAACAGAGAGGGCTACTAATATGAATACAATAACTGGCACATAGTGCAGGGTACATCGCATAGCTGTTGCAGTGCACTGAGCAAAGTCCCACCAGACTGTGGTCGAAAAGTTGATTAATTACACGCAACATGCAGCGCAGAGTTTTGAGTCCACTTTTCAGCGTGGTTGGCAGATCCGGCAAGTCATCCATCAAGGATCATCATTAGCTCTACATCCTGTAGAATCACATTTGAGCTGACACGGCCCATCCACGGAAAGACTCCCTTAGAAAAGTCCAAATGCGGGAGGTATACTTTTATTTATTTTGCCCCCGGATGGCCGTCCGGGAGCATCCAAAATTGTTGTATTGCGGTGCTGCCGAGAACTACTTACCGGCTCGGGTGAGCTGAAATCCGAGTGGCACCGCAGTGATATTCTGTGTATTACCATCAGTTAGCAGTTACACACGTCTAGCCCGCGCTGATCCAGCAGTCCTCCTGACGGGTCGGCTTCCGATGATGCTCTCGATCCTCGATTTTTCATCCCTTTTATACTACTCGTGGCGTCAGAGCCAGGCCTTCCAGCCAATCAAAGGCCGAGCATTAGCCAATCAGCATGCAACTAGAGGTGGTGACGTGGCTATCACGTGCACAGCACATTCTCTATTCATTTAATGCATACACGCGATTACGACGTCAAGAGCGATATTTTGAAAATAATTTATCGGGATTTTCGATGATAACTCAGCCATTTCGGGGCCGATTTTAAAATAGTAAAAAGTTCTATAATCCACGTTTCATTCCGGTCCTGATAGGTACCAGAAACGACGGGAACGGTGTGATTTGAATAAATCACTGGTACCGACTCGGTACACTATAGGCATACACTCTCTCCCAATCTCGACACGTGTTGTCAGGGAAGCTTTGACGCGTGCGCATGCGCACTACGCGTTTTAACGGACGTAGCTGTTTTTAACGAAAACCTCTACTATAGGGCTTATATACGCACATTATCCTACTCAGGGACGGTGGGGGGGGGGCTTGCTTGAAGCGATTGCGGAACAATTCCATGCCCAGCTTAGCTGGGACGGTCAGTACCCATCTGGTTGATCCGCGCTACAGAATACATCCAATGTCCGATAAAGTTGTCACCTCAAGCACTGCAGTGCCGCTCCCCCAACTGTAATAAAACTTTGACACCGCACGACAGCGCAGATAACCAGCCACGCATATCTACAACCTACATCAACACAACAGAAACATAGACACTCATGATGACTGTTTCACAATCTCCATACGACGGTATTGTAAATGTACAACTGAGGCATGTATTTTCCGAGTTGTACTGTAATAATTATGTTTGTGTCTCGGTGTGGTGAGACTAGTCCTACCCACAGAGGAGGATGCTTGGCAGTCTGCCCACCTGGTAAATACAGTCCTGCTGGTGGGGGGTCAGTAGACTTGAAATCCGCAAGACATGGATATGTTTAAACCAAACAATAAATTACAGTCAGCTAAACTGTTATAAATTTATACCGCACTTATAAATCATTAGCCCGCGGTTGCAAGGCAGCATAAAAACATGAACAGTTTAATACACGGGAGAGAGTTAAAAAAAGAGAGAGGAGGGAGGGAGGGAGAGCGCCTGATAAGAACCACATGCAGATAGGGACGCTGTTCTAAGGAACATATATTTAGAAACCCATACTTCAACTTTCCGCATCCAATATACATTAGTCAGTAAGATTTAATAGCAACAGACACTCCTAGTTTCCGATCAACCACATGCTTTCGAAATAAGAAACCATGTGATAAACACCACTGTTTTCCAATAAATTAGATCAAAGACTATAAACATGTGACTCGCCCTCCCATGTGGCTACCACTCACGTGATGGAAGAGGCGAGAGGTGATGAGTTGGGGTCATAGACCGCTGACATTATCACGCTCTCCCCACCCCATCGGGCATTCCAGCCTGAAATTTGAACAGGCAAGTTTATAAGTATCTAACCGGGAAACGGCCTCACTCTAATTAAAAAGTCAGCATCCACAGGAATAAATAGTTCCCGATTTTAGCGTTGATCGCAGACCCGATTTTCCGTAAAATGGAGGTGAAAGCGGCCCTCCTTCCTTTTTATATTATATTCACCTTCTACTTACGAAGGGACTATTTAATCAGACTCCAGGATAATAAAATTCACAAAATCCATCTACAGAGATGACTGACTCACCCAGAAGTTTTCGGGCGTGGTCATCCGCCCTCCTGTGACGTCACCAAAAACAATAAAAGGAGGAGAGCGCGCACAAAAATTAATCTTCCCTCCAAACTCGACACTAGGGAAGATCGGGCATTAGGCTACTTTCATGTCAGAAACCAAATTCTGCTGTATTATTATTATATTTATCTTTATTACTTTAATTGGCCATCAGGAAAGTTTAATAAAATGAAAAGTTAGGGAAAATTATGTTGGGTGTTTGCGGTCACACAAATAACAAAAATGTGGAAGTGAAATGTCGCTTGCAGAAGAACTTGCCGTATCCAACAGCTCGGCAGAAGTACCGCAGATGAACATGGTGAAAAGATTTCAGTGTACTTCATTGTTATACAACGGACAGCCGTATAAACGCAAATTTTCTCGAAACTCAAACTTAAAATTACATGCCAACTGAGACCATTTTCTTCAGCACACATATTGTTCAGACTGCAAGTACTTATTTTTGGCTACACGGTACGGAGTCATGCATGCTTTAACTTCCAAATATCATGTGTTAGTAGTTAATCTTCAACCCGGAGAACAGGACTAGCCAATTGACATTGTTGCGCCGTGATTAGAAACGCGACTACCTACTGAAGTAATTCCGACACATTTTGATATCAACTTACACCTCAAAAATGATTTTATGATTTGTAGTACGAGACCATGAGAATCACCCTCTAAGAGCCAGTGTGACCAAGCTTCAGAGAGGATCTCAATTCTCAGGTCTGGATACTAAGTGTGAAGGAGATGAGAGGAAAGCTAAGAATATATACAACATCACCCATTCAAACATGAATAGGTGCAAGCAGGGTTCAACAAAGAGACTGGTATGCATCATCATCAAGGCCTTGTGTGACCGTGCCTTGGGTTGAATATACAACTATGAGAATGAATAGATGTAAGTTCTACAAATATGAACACTGGATGCAGTAACTGTCATAACTCAGCTAGTTAGACCCAATAGGAAACACTTTGAAGTCAAGTGACCAAAACAGCTCAGGGTAGCTCACATATTGAAGGCAATTTATAAACCTGTTGACAGATCAGCTGGTCAATGTGATGCATCCAATGGGTATTAGTCAAAGTAAACTTGTAAAAGGAAATGAACAAAATAGGACAATAATGTAACCTGAACTCCTGAGTGCTGGAGGAGGACATTAGAGAATAGATGCAAACAAAATTTACAATAAATTTAGCATAAACACTGGTGACAACTCTCCAGGACAAGTTTATTCTAGCCTCGTAGAGATATTTAAATTGACTTATAGATAAGTTATGGACAAGAAGATAAAGTAGTTTACAGAGTAAGCATTGCCTACGGATATTTACACAGGACTATTTACAAGTTCACTCAGCAGAGTGGCTTCCAAGGGCCAGCAGAACCAAGCCACATGGACAAGAAGACAGTAATCAGATGCAGTGTGTTCAAACTTATCGGTCGCACATCCCACAAATCCAGGAAATAGTTATGAAACATTCTCTGAGGTGCTAACACTCTGTGGTGAGTCAAGGACTGATGTGCTGAGCCTGTCTTAGGCGGTTCCTCCTTGATGGATGCTGAAAGCAGGATATCGGATCGATACGCCCTGAATATAGGTTCATCCAGCATGTTAACCAATGTCATACATCTGTTAAGAGATGCTTCAGACAAAGGGGAATAATCATGGTGTGCTGGGCATTTACACGTATCTGGTGGCTCTTCATTCACTTGTATCAGCAAGTTGAGACCAGCAGTGGCAGAGGCTATTTGTTGGTTGTTTGTAGCAAGAAGAGAGCACCGAGCTCGGACCACTTTTCCACCAACCACCAACCATTCTGACATAACGGATATTTCCAACAGCACATAATGAGGAACTGATGCAAAATCAGGAGGCTCCTCCTTTACCGATGCCGACTGAGTGCCTGTTGATGGCAAACTAAGTGGCTGCAGCTCGGTGTTGACAAGTTGAGAATCCCACTCTTGACATCAATGTTGTACTTTTGGGTATACAATTTAGTATATAATATAACAATGTAACAATAGAATAGAGCAATATGCAATGACTAACCTTAAAGGCCAGGACGTCACGGATCGAACGTCCTTTCTTGTGGCCAGCAGGAATCAGTCTGGTTCTATAGATGCTTCTCACCTGGTAACTGGTAACACTCAGATATTTCCGGCTGTTCCCGCCAATGGTTGGATCATGGTGGTGCAGCGACACAACACTGTCATAAGAAAACTGGTATGTGTATGTTTACTTAGCTACAATTGATCCCTATCATAAAAGAGAATGCGTAAATACTGGTGAAATGTTAATTCCAGTTCCCTTTTCACACCTGTTTGTAAAAATTCTCCACAGTGTATGAAACACGCATGTTATTTTTGCCTTTAAAATAATAGCGAGCATCTATCCTTTTGCCATCTTAATGGTGGCTGAGTGAATGCAGCCTACTAGACAAAATTGCAGACCCACCTATGTCTCTAGCTAGTATAGATAACTCTATGTGATAGAGTGAAAATATTAGGTATCTGCCTACCTTCTCAATCTGCTGCTGTAATGGATCCGTATGTATCATAGGGATGGGGGGGGGGGCGGGCGGGGACTTTCATGTGTGACATCAAGCAGGCTTTGAATAAGGTTGGATGGGTTCTCCATTACTGATACCAGGTCGATCTTTCAACTTCTGCAGGTGGGTCTCCCTAACTCTTCCAAACTCTTAACAATATAGAAGAAAGTGTTCCCGATTCTCCACCTCATCTCTGCACAATCTGCATGTAGGAGATGCTTTCCTGCCCTTAGCTTCAACAGTTTGTAGCTGTAGAGAGAGAGAAGGACGTTGGAAGGACGTTTTTAGTCGTTGTTGTTGTTTTACCTTTTTAAGTTATAAACTTTGACTTTGTTCGTTTACTTATGTTGTGCTTTTGTGGTTAATAAACGTATCATTCGTGCAACAAAAGATGTTTAGAACACTTTCGAAATCTTCTACTCAAAATCATAGAATTGGTGGAATGACACCTATTTTCGGTACCATGCATGCCGCCGACACAAGACCGCCACCTTGAATTTTTAAGAACTTTTAACTTTCCTTCGAAAATCTGAAATATCATCAAATCCTTCTCAACAAAATTTACTACAAAACTTTGAATTGCACCAACGGGGAAATTTACTTTTAAAGATTTTACAAGAACATTACTGCACCTGTCTTTTATTTATTGTTACTGTTTTAACCCTGAGTTCAGCTTTAAGTTCCCAGTTTTAATGTTGCGTCTGTGTTTTAAAACTTTCACTGAAACTATTTTAATATCAGCACCATATTTTAACCTGCACACCAAATGCGTAAAAATGATCTGAACATCTGCCTGGTAATGGCAGCTAGCGTCAGTTTTTCAACACTAGTCTAGGGAAGTTTAGCCGTCAATCGCACAAGCATCCAGCCTTAGCTCACAACTCAACCTCTCCTACAGAACTGACATCGCATCACCGTCTTGTGTGACTGCACAAATAGCGAATATTTTCGTTCACATCTTCGGCGTAGCCAGGCTACATGCAGCATTAAAAGAATTTCTGTAGATGTCATAGCCTGACCATAATGGGGAACGCTACAAGATAAGTACAAAGAGACAGTACAGCCATCACGGTAAGGCTGGATATATATGAACAATAAACCTCTCAACAGTAGACCATTATGTGCTATCTCAACATCACAGTCATGGGATTGAATACCAGTATCATCCAGTTATACCTTATATATATGTACGCTATCATTCCTCGTCAAGCAAGTTAACATACCAATGTACCCGACAAATCATATTTTCCAGGTACTGTGTTTACTCTCCTTGTCCACAGTCCTAGTTATGGTCACAGATACGGCTGTAGCAAACATGATATCGGTTCAGTCACCAAATGCATCCACCTAACTTCTAGTAATTTGGCGGCTACATCAGAAGCTGATCAAAATCAGAAGATGACCAGATTTAAACCCGGGACCATACCGACGTGATCAACTATATTCTCGCTGTCTGGAAATAACCCAAAACAGAGATAAAATAGATAAAATTTATCTCCTTAAATAGAGACACTGCCCTTAAGAAGAGGCTTTTATCAACAAACCTATCATCAATCCAAGTAACATGGAAAAAGGGCAGCGATGATGGTCAGTTAGTCCTTCAATACAGCACTGGTGGATATGCGCTAGCTCAGAACATCCTGTTAAAATTCTACTGTCATGACATCCAAGACACTCCGTCAAGTGATATATGTAGAACACACAAGGCAAGAAGAATCACTGTTCGTGAGGATACTAACCTAGTAGTCGAAGAACAGTTGAAGGTCTTCAACAGAACTCTTTCCAATAATCATGGCAAAAAAGCTTAATTTTGTCATCAACATGTATAATACGCAGTCTAAAATGTTGGTGAATGGCCCACAAACAATTAGAATCTTCCACGCTCACCACCTACAACTCCTTGAAGATAGCCTTCGAACCCATGATCCACACTCTTTCAATACTGCTATAAAACAAGCAATTATTATGTCTACTGAAAAGGCAGTTAGCTCGGACTGTAACGTAAACGACAATGTCATGTCACGGGACAGGTCGGAGAAACTACCAGTACCTCTTAGTCTACCTGAACCCGGTAATGCGGAAAATGCAAGTTACTCGCATAATAAGACCAACTCTATGCTTGCCCTAGCACCTGTGATGTCAAACGACCCTAACTCTGATGATGCAATGTCAAATGGACATGATATGTGTCCTGTCTGTGACACGGCATCTCTCATGGAAACTATTCAATGTGAAACATGCCTACGATGGCTTCACTATACATGTGCTGGCCTTTCAAAGGAAGCGTCACAAAAGATTCCTACAAGTGCATCTTTTAATTGTGCTGTATGCACAAATAACGTAATATATGATGACTCAGCTGTATATAACACTGAAACCGCAAAAGACGATGATAACGCCAAAGACCACACCACCCTCTGCGAATGATGCTACAAGTCTGATAATGGCCACTGATAAGCATACTGGCAGCAACATTCCCAATTCTACAGCTTTACGTATGCTACCTAGCCAGTCAGTAACAAACTAAAAATCCTCCCAGCAGAAAAACAACTAGCGCTCCTAGGGCTCAACGAGCCCATTCAGATAATATGAATACTGACTATCAGGAACAGTTTCAACTAAAATCATATGTTGGCCTGCTAGAACAGAAGATAAAAGACCAAGAGCGCACTATCTCTCTGCGGCAAGTAACATTAAATCAGAATGACCGTGTCAGGGTTATGCCAGCGTCACATACCCCGAATTATCAACCTTGCACTTATACTGATCAAATTCAATGGCAGCTGATGAAAGGCCGGTTGGACCTGTTTGACAGAAAAGTGGATCTTCTTCTAGATTATCAAAAATGTATATCAGATAGAATCAACTCTATTCCGGATATCTCTAGCAGGCTCAGGAACATGTACTCCAGGCAAGACCTACTCACACTACATATAGTTCTTGCCAGCACAGCGCCGGAGTCGAACACAATATAAACAGTCAAATACTCGCTAATAGACCACAACAAGTATCTACTAATCCATCAGGATCCACAATGCCACATGCAGATTACTTACCACAACAAATTGGCCATTTAGCACAGCCTCCACAAAGTAATGTTGTACACCTACCTGCCAGAGGAACCCAACAAACTGATGCAAATCTTGGTAATAGAACACACCAAGCCAATGTAAATCAGTCAGGACTACCAATAATATATGAAAACTTGACACGGCTAATCCACCCAGCCCAGCCTTGGCAAAATGTTTACAAACATCCATCTACCAATCGGCTATATAACCATGTGTCACAAGTGGGATACCCACAGCAAGTAACAAGCCATACAGGTCACCGTCTACTGATTATGCCACAACATCCAACTGGAGTTTTCAACACATGCCAAGTCAAGCTAAGCAGAACCCAATCCATATGACACATAGGTTTCTCCTGCCTCAGACATACTATCCAGCCTAACATAGCCTAAACCAACTCCAACAGAACCTATTTCATATGGTACAACAACGGTTCCCATCACGTCAAATACACCATCCAGCACAATGGCCAGCATCACTCTCTGCATCCGCACTACATAGAGGACATCCACAACAAACTGCACAATTTATACCAGGGAAATCGCCTATAATGATGTTCCAGGGTCAATCTCAAATTGCTCTGCTCATGCCTCCGACCTACCTGAACCAGATTCTACTAATGCCTCCAACTTACCATCAGGCAGTACAGGCACACATGATGACTCAGAATCATATACCGCAAATATGTAACTCGGCAGTTAATAACATCCACTCACATGTAAGTCAATCACAGACAAATGGTCAGCAAATGCAGTCTTATCCAGCTATTCCTCACAGAGTAGAATCTCCAATCACTCCTCAGTCAGATAATCAGCATAATCCCAACTTGTCTGATAAGGAAATAAACCGAGTCCTACCGTCAGTATCCAAGTGTAACATAGCTGCCCCAGTACAAGAGCCAGAACTAATTACACAAAGTCACTTGACAGATCTAAAGCCATCTAATAATACTCTTACAGTATCACAAGCTGATGTACCATCGGAAATATGCAACTCAGATCCTCAGGACGGAGAAAATCTGCAAGAAAGCCTTAGACCTAACAATGCAGAAGACAAGGTACTGGCTCTTTAGTTTTCGGGTAGTGACAGGAACTTATCACTGTCCTTTTTAGCCTCTCTCGCATACAAAGAAATGCCGCCAGATCAAATAACGGTGCCAGACATGCCAGAAATCGAGATCAGAAACATATAATACTTATAACATTCAATATCGCGGGATATATGGCAACGCTCCATACTTGCAACACTTGTTAAAACAAGCTGATATCATCTTCTTACAAGAGCACTGGCTGTGGGATTTTTGCAGTTGAGCTATTTATAGATAATTTCAACTACACCATCAGATGTATTGACTCAGAGAATCCATCCTGTAAATTTGAGTGGAAACGCGGTTATGGTGGTACTGCTGTAATATGGAACAGAGAAGTTGATCAATACATTAAACCATTACCAGACGGAAACAAACATATTATTACGATCGAAGTACAATCAACGCCATTGCCTTACTGCATCCTGAACTCATGCATGCCCCAGAGAACTATGCAGAATGTTTAGACCTAATCTTTGTCATCATTAAGAAATATAGAGCTACTTATAAAATAATCTGGACTGGTGACATGAATGCAACTGTTCTGGAAAGAGAAAATAACAATGATAAACAGTTTAAATCCTTCATAAAGCAGTCAAATCTTAAACTGTTAATATCATCATCTACTGCTCCAACTTACATGCATGGCACGAATGCTTCCCAGATAGATTACTTCTTGGGTTATAACTGTGAGTCAGCTACCAGGTCATTAATCTACAATATAGATGCAGCGAATTCCTCAACACATGTCCCTGTCTACTGTGAACCCTCATTTGAACTCAAGGGACTCATACCTATGTCTCAGAAACTAAAAATCAATCGACTTGTGTTGGACCAGTCCGACAAGGAATTATATCAACATGAGATATCCCGGTATATGGTCAATATTACCCACTATTCCACAGATACTGAAAAAACTCATTGAGCATGTACATGAGTGGCTTAACTCTGCAGCTCGTATCGCTATCAAACAAACACCAATCAGAGTTAACAGCCCGAAATGGAAGGCATCGCCAGCAGCCAAAAACCTACTATTACAATTAAAAGAGGTTAATCAAAGATGGCACCAATATAACAAGCCAGGTCCTGAATGCCCGATCTCTCTTGAAATGAGGATGCTAAAAAGGCAACTAAGATCCCAACAGAGGACAGAACAGCCTATCGAACGCAAATGCTTCTACAAGGAAATCATGGAGAACTATTCCACAACTAACTGCTATAGACTTAAAAGACGAAATACTGGTAAGGCCACTACTGCAAATGTTCTCATGAATGGTCGTATAGTTCTTACAGAATCACTAGATTAATGCTGGGGATTTGCTTCATACTATGAAGACTTGGCAGATCCTAAAGATGAACCACACTTTGACTCTGAATACAAGTCTAAGGCACAGCATGATCTTCTATTGATACGACAAGCAGGTGAGCTGAATCAACTCCCATTGCAACCAGTATCCTCAGAGGAGGTCTCCAGTGCCATAATAAAATTAAACAAAGGTAAAGCAGCCGACGAATTCGGGATCAGCGCAGAACATATAATAAATGCTGGAAACATAATACTGCCTGTACTAACATACAAAGACAAAGCATATACCATCTGCATTCAAGTGTGGTATTATAACTCCAGTTCACAGGAGAGGAAAGGACCCATCATGCTTCAGCAACTATAGAGGAATTACTGTTTCTGCACTGCTGGGCAAGATATTTGACCATATCATCTTAAACAGAATCTCAAAACAACTCCCTGAGAAACAATATCATCTCTATAATTTGGATTTACAGCTCATCTTTCTCCAACTATGTGGCTCTGATAGTCTCAGAAATTATGTCCGAAGCTACCGATACGAAACAGCCATTATACCTAGCATTTTTGGACAGTCAAAAAGCTTTGGACGTCATAGATCATGACTCTCTGAAGTGTCACCTCTTTGATCAGAACATAGATCCTCACCTGTGGCAAGCTGTTGATAGCATATGTACAGGCTTAACAGCAAGAGTAAAACGGAGAAGCATCGTTAGTACAGAAGTCCAAGTTCAACAAGGTGTCTGACAAAGTGGAATCCTATCTACAGGGTTGTACAAAACCTATATCAATAGCCTACAGGGTCAGTTACAGACACAACAACTGGGCTCCTATATTGGAACAACTTACTTACGGTGTCCTACTGTTGCTGATGATATTACCCTATGTAGCAACTCTGCACAAGAACTGCAACTTATGCTTGACCAGACATATTCGTATGCATGTAGAGAAAGATACAACATTCATCCAGAAAAATCAACCATCCCCTGTAAACTTAATACAAAGTTGCATAACTCAACCTCATCTACCTGGAATATGGGTAATGCTCCACTACCAGTTACGGAGAAGACAATACATCTTGGCCTCGCCTGTGCAGTGAAGAATGGAAGTTCTATCAACACAGAGGAAAAGATCTCCAGCGCATGAAGATGTTTCTACGCCATGACAAACTCTGGCCTACACGGCACAAATGGATTATCACCAAAAGCGTGCTATCATATTTATATAATGTATGTCCTACCTTGCCTTTTATATAGAATGGAGATCTTCTCTCTCGCCAAAAAACAAGATGGATAGTCTTGAATCGTTCCACATTAACATGCCGAGGACAATACTGTCTCTACTAATTCGTACTGCTAAGTGCATTGTATTACTCTTAGTTGGAGCGAGGCCTATCATCACGGAACTACATATTCGACAACTTTCGCTATTAGGAACTATCATCGGAAGTTAAAACTGGGTACTATGGAATATAATGGTGAGACAAACCGCTCTTCATTCTGGTTCCGATAACTCTCACAGCTGGTTTACATATGTCCAAACTATTCTACTTCAGTATGGTCTTCCTGCTCTAAATAGCCTAATGATTTGAATTCCTACCAAGCTTCACTGGAAAAAACTAGTCAAGACAACAGTAGATTCATACTGGACACGGCACTTGACTCAGGAAGGCTGTACAAAGAAGACACTGTCATTCTCTCACCCCTCTGCACTGCTTATTGGCAAAGTGCACCAGTCTGTGCTCATTGTTCATAATGAAGTAAAGGACGTGCGTAGATGTAGCATAAAAACAGATTTCTCACTGGGACATACCTGGTCATCTCTTAGAACTCAAAACATTAATTAGATCTAAGCTTAACTATCATGACTGGATTACTATCATTAGAGACATTAACGCATTAACCCAGCTCATCATAGATTGTTCTGTGATAATTGACTCAAACGTTATTCCAAATGACCCAGAACTATGTAACGAAATAGAATCAATTGCGAGAAGATTATGTTACAGCATCCACTGTGGGCGAGTTTACATGCTTAACACTGTAAGAAGTAGGTGCTGCAAAAGTAAGTAGAGTAGAACGAAAGACAGATCGGTAGTGTAGATAAAAATCTCTTCGTCCTGATATTCTGCACATGCATGCTCTGCACACTCACATGTACATCTCCACGTATTCTGATTTATCTATTAGTTCATTCAACGGTTTCACTGATGAAGGATAATAACTATTTTTACTGAAATTCCCAGTGAAAAAACCCAAAAAATAAACTTGTTGGTGTAACATACAAACCTCCTGGAAGTGACAACAACAAATTTATGAAATAATTCGAAATTTTTTGAAATACCATACAAAATGAAAAGAAATTCGCTTATTTATTAGGTGACTTTAATATTGATTTGTTAAAACAACATAGCGTCTACACTCAAGACCTATTAAATTGATTAAAAATATCTGCCTTTTATCCATTTATAACGAAACCAACAAGAATTACAGAATGCTCGGCTACTGTTATTGACAACATCATCTCAAATAATGCTGTAAGTGCCAAGAATCAATCATGTATTTTTGTTGTAGATATTTCAGACCATTTACCTTTATTCTATATAGAAAAAGAAAACAAAAAAGGAAAATCATTTGTAAAAGAAGTACTAACTTGTAGGGACTTCAAAAAGGAAAATATAGAAATATTGAACAACAATTTGGCTAAGATAAACTGGAACCGGGTAATTGAATCACAGTCATGTGAAGATGCCTACAACACCTTCCACACTATATGCTCTAACATCTATGAATCTGCATTTCCACTTAAAAATGTTAAGAAATTTAAACAAAATCTTACTAAACCCTGGATTACAAGAGCATTGATAGCTGCCTGTCACAAGAAAAACAAGTTATATCTCAATTTTATTAAATATCCGACAAAGTATAATGACTCACCGTTCAAGAAATATAGAAATACAGGCTAAATCAGATAATTAGGTCAGCAAAAATAAATTTTTTTCATAATAAATTTGATGAACAAAAAGATAATATAAAGGAAACATGGAAACTGATTAAATCATTACTAAACAAGAAAAAACCCCAGTACTGAAGCATCATAGTGTATTTATAATAATACAGTCATCAACGGCAAAAAACTAATTTAATGAGTATTTTACTAACATTGGTCCTAATTTATCACAAAAAATTCAAACCAGTTCGAACATACATGTAAGGGACTTTCTAACAGGTAGCTATTAACACTCTATTTTCTTAAATCCAACTGATTCTCATGAAATCTACAAAATACTAATGCAAATTAACACAGCTAAAAGTACTGGAATCGATAATTCAAATGGAAAATTTTTAAACACTGTGTAACACCATTGGACCACATCTGTAATCTTTCACTTACATAGGGAGTATTTCCATCAAGATTAAAGGTTGCATGTGAGACACCCATATACAAAGCTAAAGATGCATCTGACTTTACTATTTATCGGCCAGTCTTGGCACTTCCACTTTTCTCAAAACTCCTAGAAAAGCTGTATTTTAGTAGAATTATTAAATATCTAAACAAAAACTCAGATCATATAGCCTTCTCAATATGGTTTCAGAGAAAAACACTCTACTATGCTTGCCATTGTGGATATGATTAAAAAGTTATCAAACTCCCTTGAGAATAATGAACATACACTAGGTGTATTCTTGGATCTTTCCAAAGCCTTCGATGCAATTGATCATACAATTTTACTGCAAAAGCTTGCATACTATGGAATAAGAGGTACTCCATTGAACTGGATACAGAGTTACCTGTCAAACAGGGAACAGTGTGTACAATTCAATGGGGCTATCTCTGAATACAAAAATATAGTTTGTGGTGTCTCTAAGGGTTAGTTCTTGGGCCCCTGCTATTTCGGCTATATATGAATGACATACGCAAAGTCTGAAAACATCTCTCACTAATACTTTTTGCAGACGATACAAATGCTTCCTGCAGCCACAAGGATATAGAAATTCTATAGAAAAATGTCAATAATGAAATGGCGAAATTAATATACTGGTTTAAAGTAAACAAATTGTCCTTAAATGTATCAAAAACTAATTATATACTATTCACAAAGTCTAATAAACTAAAATAAATAGCTCTCCCAAACCTCTATATCGACAACCAGATAATTCAAGAAGCACAATATGCTAAGTTTTTAGGAGTCTATCGGAATAAAAATTTAATATAGGAGGAGCATATTGAAATTATTAGTACCGGGGTAGCAAAAAGCATTGGCATCATTCGCAGACTGAAACCCTATCTAACACCTAATATTATTAAAAACCTGTACTGTACAATGATACTTCCTCACATCACCTACTGCAATGCTATCTGGACTAATACATCTCAAGCTAGACTAAAAAACTAAAATCTCTGCAAAAGCAATCTATTAAATTATTTTCACAAACAGCAGGTGGCCAGGATATCTTTAAATCTGAAAAGGTCTTAAAACTTGAGGACATTGGAAGGCTCCAATTAAACACAATCTTAAGGGGCTTCCACAATGGCAACTTACCCTCATCCTTATCTAACATCGTTACGCTCAATACACAATTGCATCCTTACAACACATGAACAAAAATAACCTCCACTCAACACACCACCAAACAAAAGCAGCACAACAAAACCCCTCATACAAAGCAATTCAGTTATGGAATAATACAGACACAAGCACACACACAGACATCATAAAGCTACAGTCTTTTGAGCAGAGTATCAAAAAGAAGATTATAGAAAACTACTATACTCTGGCAAACACTCACCAGCATGACATGTTATTCTGATGCTTGCACCCAGTCACCAGAACAAATAATAATAATAATAATAATAATAATAATAATAATAATAATAATAATATCTGTCATAATGGTAACTACCAAACTACTACCTCTACCATCACAGCCTAAAAAAATTATAATACTTTGTCAATGATAAGAATATGTAATATAGAATTATTAACTTAAGCAAGATAAGCACACATCCCTCTGGCATGTCTTTCCCTGTAAATATGTTGTAAATTGTCATACGTCTATTAACTGTTGAACTGCTGCAAGCCACCGGACAATAATCCCAATTGGCAATGACTCTGGATTGGCCGAGTATTTTGGAAACAATTTGACTGGAAGTTGCTTGTGGCTTAGCCACCGACAACTTTCGGTCAAATTGTTTTAGAGGTACTCAGCATACCCTGAGCTAAACTCCATGGAAAATGTGGACTGCAGAAACTTGGCAGCGAGACAGTTAACTATATGTATATATAGGACTATAACATTGTTAACCTTATGTATTCAGTATTCTTATGCCCTATATTGTTGTTATATGTAGGGGTCCACCGCCACATAGGCTCTGCCTTTGGTGGACTACCTGTTGTGAAACTGTAAATGTATATTCTATATCAAAATAAATAATCTTGAACTTGAACGTGGATATGTCTCTTCGTCAATCTGCGGTGTGAATAGTAGCCTGAAGCGTGTTTCGTGTACAGTTAAGAAAAATTAAGTAAATTGGTACCACACGACATGTTGTGTTGGTGCTCCAACCAAGTGGAGGGATATCCGTCCACAGAACAGAATGCCGCACATATGACTTTCGCCTGAATCATGGCTTTCTTAGTGTCCCATTCATTTACTAAAATCTATATTAATAAAAAAGAAATTGAAGAAGCTCCTTTTGATAAATTCTTAGGAGTTTATTTAGACAAGAACATGACTTGGGGCAAACAAACTGAGGTAGTCACAGCCAAAGTAGCAAGAGGCATGGGGGTCATTCAAAGACTAAAGCCATACCTAAAACAAGCTACCATTAAAACCCTATATTCCACACTGATCCTTCCACACCTCACATACTGCAACGCCATCTGGACTAACACACAAATAACCAAATTAACAAAATTGCAAAGCATGCAGAAAAAATGCATTAGAATTTTCTCAAAAACAGCAAAGGGTCAAAACATCTTCAAAACACAAAACTTCTTAAACTCACAGACATAGGCAAGTCACAGATGATCAACATTTCCAGAGCCTTTCATCACAACATCCTACCTAAATCTATAACCCACAGCTTTGCAAACAACATCGAAATCCACACATATAACACTAGGGACAAACATGATCTCCTCATTAGATACACACGAACAGACACAGGGAAACGTAGAATTTCAGTTGGTGTCATCAAAGTAAAATCATACAAAAACATAATTAAAACTAGCATACTCAATACATACTAGATCTAGAAAACACAATGCCAAGATAACTAAGATCACACACTTCCTGTATCATTGCCATAGCTACTATTATAACAACAACCCACTACCACTACTACTACTACTACTACTACTACTACTACTACTACTACTACTACTACTACTACTACTACTACTACTACTACTACTACTACTGCTGCTACATCATAATGCGCTATTACAGCTATCGTGACTACTGCTTCCTTCAATCTGACGCACCTCAACAAGTGGTACTACTAAATAGCTGGGGTAATTAGCATGCATGACCCCATTCACCTTCCTCCCTCCCGAATATAAATCTCTAATCTCAATAACTAAAAGGAAAAACATAGATGTATTGTATCGTTTGTTCTTTTTTCTATGTCTACTTAGCTCAGTACCGTATCTGTACATTCACAAGTATGTCTCACATCCTATGCTAAGCTGTGTTTGTAATTGTATATGTATGTTTAATGTTAGGTGACCGCCACCACTATAAGCAATGACTTCGGCGGACAACATGTATTGAAAATATGTAAATTGGTATCCAAGAAGCAAATAAATAATATTGAATCTTGAATCTGCGCCACTTGATGTATGCACAGTGAAATCTTGTCTCACAGATGTATCACCATATTTGATCAAGACCAAGCTGATAAAAGCAAAATACACACGTCCGGCTCCAAGAACATGTGTATGACCTTAGAGTTAACCACGTGGTCAGACAAGCGAACACTCACAAAAAATGGTTTCCATAATATAAATGAAGGGATTCCCAATTACAGAAGAAGAAAATACAAAATCTTTCAAAATTATTCCCGGGAATAGAAAACAGTTTTAAAATAGAATGGGCTTCATTGCAAAACATTTAGTAAATATGTTGAAAATCTATTTTGAAAAATCATGAACGAAGACACCTTTCAAACTCAAGTCGTTATTCTCGTGGATGTAAATCAAAGAACTTCACAAGAAACGTGTACGAAAACTGGTATCGATGAAAAGGACGTTCATTCAACAATAAGCAAAGATTCAGAGGACAGGACTAAAGCTGTAAGCCTTTCCACATATAGACTGTTGACATATTTTGTAAACAAAGTTAAGCAAGAATTGAAAGATAACCACAGTAAAAAGCAAAGTGACAGTTTTGAATCAAAGACAAAATCTAGCAACATCAGTTCTCTTTCAAATAGTTTCAAATGGGGCTTCAAGTTATTTGACTCAAAGAATCATAAGTCAAAGGTTGAAAATACACATTTCCGAAGCTTCAAGCAAAGACATTTAGACATATTTGAAAGTGAACTAGATAAACGATTTAATGTCGAAACCGCAGATTTATTGCAATCTCAGTCTCTATCGCGCACACGTAGTTTGCAGTCTGAAAACATATCGCGAGCATTAACTGAAGTAGTGCAGGATTTTCCATGGGAGCTGCATGACATTCTGTCACCATGCCGTGATACCCATCGTGTAGCATTGAAGAAGCGTTTATCTCTATGCGCGAAGGAATGTGAGCTAATACAAAGACATAATAATTTTATATTTCTTTTCTGTGATTGCCCTGACACAGAAGAATTACAGAGGTCTTTTGTTGGTAAAAAGGTATTGGATGAGCATGTGTTTCTGGATTCATTCGTGCCGGTGTCATTGCTGGATAAATTCAAGAACTCACCAGGAATAGCCCTCTTTTGGATCAACACGGCATATATTCATTCCATTAATGAACAGGTGTGTATGAACGATGAATAGAACATAGGCAGTCTTTAGTGCAAGATATACAGCTGCATGGCATAATTTAGAATTTGATATTTGCATAGCATGTATTGCTATGCAAATTATAAATTGTATAGCTGTGGGCAAAATTGTATAACAACTAACTCGGAGAAATTCCCTGTATCAATCTCAGAACAAACAAACAGGAACGCTGTTGAATATTTTGAAATTAATATGACAGGAAGCCATTGCTGCCCTAGCTATAACTTTACAAGTCATGCCCAAATGAAGTGATCCCATATTAGAGAGCCCAAATTAAAATCCTACTGGCTACTATAAACACTAATTAATTGATTTACAGTCAATTAAATACTCGGAGATGGATGCTGTGGCGCCTTATGGCCATTCAGAGGTCTTATAGCGCTATTAAAACTAAAATGGATGCTGTGGCACCTTATGGCCGTTCAGAGGTCTTATAGTGCTATTAAAACTAAAATGGCTCAAAATCATTCTCTCAGACTTCCAAATTCTCTAGTTTCTAGAAGCATTGATGGATCCCAGACCAGATAGGTGGTGTGCCCAAATGAGGTAAATCTAAAGCCCTGGGTGCCTTAGGCAACAGTAACTTTCAGTTAATAATCTGAATATGAAGTTGCTCTTATATTTAGTCTCTAATCTGAGTTATCTAAATATCTACATGCATATAAATTGACATTATATCATTTTAGCCAGAAATTAAGCAAAAGCACCAGCTATTGTTTATTGGCATTGTGCATGTAAAAAGGCCTTATTCCGCTCCCTAGGAAGGAAACCCTGTTTCAAGGGAATTGCAAATACAATAGTTTGAAACCATTGGAATCACTGGCTCAGTTATCAAGGCAGTCATTCCAGTGGTAAGCTTTAAAAAAATAATTTCTTTTACCTTGATATTACATGTACATTAAGCACAGTAACTTAAATCTGTGACAAATATGACTGGAATTGAAGTGGAATTTATGAACCAAAGTCCAGAGTCCTCGGATTTATCAATACTAATTCTGGAATTGAAGTGAGATTGGTCGATTAATTTCAATTCCAGTCAAAATTTGCCCCAAACCTGCTTCTAGCTTTCTGTATCTAACTTGCGGATTTGTAACAAACAATATAATTGCTGATATTTGTTACTATTTTTATGTATCCCTAAATGGACCCTAATGTAATATGTAACATGTAGCATTGAATTTAAAATAAATGTCATGTAAAGATTTGGTTTTTGTTTGCATTTTAGATATCTGGTCCTGCTGCAAGCTGTTTGGAGAAAATTAACAAGGCTTTGTACCATGTAAACGGATGTCTTATTCCCCTCGCAGCTCTTGTTCACACACGTACCGATCACCAGTCAGGATGCGAACCATCCGTAGCAAACATTATTGAACAGAGAGACAAATTGATTGTAAACTCAAAACAGAAATGCGCTCATCGTTTGAAAACATTAGCTAATGCGATTCCTATATCTAGTATTTTAGACAGCTATATATTAGACCTGGGCAGAAACAGAGAGTTTCAGCTTACTGTGCCATTCTCTGCTAGACCCGCGATTGATGAATCTAGAGGATTGCCTGCGTGTAAACTCATCGCAGTTGTTAAAGGTGAGTTGTTTCAGGGGTCATAATAATGTCTATTTACATGAACTATGCAGGTATACAAGTGTGTTCAGGGTTTTATCCAGTGTTCATGGCTTTATCCAGGATTTGGTCAAGGGGTTGGGGCAACTTAATTGAATGCAGGTACAGTGCTTATACAATTTCGATTTAAATCGCAAAAAGTGTATAAATCCCGGAAAATTCAAGGTGAGGTGTGCTGTGCGTGAATGAAAACCTTGGGGTTTAGCTTGCCGAAAACATGGAAGCGAATATTCGTGCGGAATTTGACTTCACTGATGTGTATGTTGATTATTGGATTTATAAGATTTTGGGTCTATCCTTCCATCATTGTCCATCCATTAATCTGTCCATGCATCTTGGCACACATGTTACATTTGTACATATATCATTGTATCCCTGAGGACTCTGTTTTTTTAATTCATGGCCACCCTCATGCAAACGCACATGAAAATTACCATGGGCATGCAGATCTCATCAGTCACCAGCTCTCATTGGCATGCTTTCTTTGTCTACAATAGCATACTAATGTGGGCATACTAATTTCATAGATGGCACTCTGCTTTAATTATTAGCATGCCCTGATCCTGATGTCATTCACATCAAAATGTTAAGTTACAGCACTGCAGTTTTAGCTGATGAAATTTTCGGAAGTATTGTGGCCATCGCAGTTGTTAAAGGTGAGTGGGAGAAAGATGACACCTTTACGCCGGTCTCCTCCGTAAGTACCAACTTTGTTGGGAAACTAAGTCATTAAGGATTGCGGGCTGACATCTGCATACAGAGGCAACTCTGATTATGTCTACCCTTCTTCAAACAAGAAACTGTGCTCGACATCCTCGGACGACGCAATCTTCCCAGGAGCTTACCATAGCTACGTGTAATGTAGGTGGTCTGAGTGCAACATAAAGAGGCAAACCTTAGGTGCAGACTGTGAACACATTAACATCGACAGTGCATGCATTCAAGAGACTAAAGTAGCTAAACACTCAGAGCAGCAACTACAGACAGGCCATAAGCTAGTGCTCATGGAGCAAAAACAGGCCACATACCGGGGTTTAGGCTTCATAATCGGACCAAGGGTCTTCTTGGATCATGTCATTAGTTTAGTTGCATTCATCGACCTGGCTATACCTAGGCGAAAACGCACCACCACTGAGTGTCGAATTGTCAACGCATACAGCCCAAATACCGAAAAAGCCAAAGCGAAACCAGCAATATTAGATCCCGTCTATGCAGAGCTGAGCTCTGCCATTACAATCCCAGCTAGATGGCAACTGTTCGTGTGTGGAGAGTTCAACTCCAAGCTGGGTAAACTCGGAATTGTGGACAAAAGTTCAGGACTTGGCTTATGCATGGGATCTTATGGAGAGGGCACACGCAACAGCGATGGAGATGCACTGGTGACATTCCTTAGTTCCAATGTCACAAATACGGCTTTCAAACACCCATGCCGTCACCGGACAACATGGACTGGACACATTACTGATCGCAAAGCTCCAAAACGTTCTAAGGCTACAACAGCTGTCTTCAACCAAATAGACTTATACTATATTCTATATTAGACATATACTATGCAAGACAGAAGCAAAAGCCGTACTCCAGAATGCTCGTTCATATGGAGGCACAGACCTCAATTCTGATCACATGCCTTCCGATGAATGATCTCTACCTAATATATAAACGCCATACCAGGCAAGAGGGTAGAGTCACCTACAACCTACCCATGCTCATCAGCGACACTGACACTCAAATGTCATACAAAAAAGCCCTCGGGAAGCAGATAGCTAACATCGATGTCAGCTCCGATCCAAACGAAGCCCTAACGAAAATACTGAAATCTATGGAATCATCCGCTACCAGCACCATAGGTGTTCTTAAAAACAACCAAACTAAGTATACTGACGACCCTCTAGTAGTAAAACTGTCAGGAGAGCAGAAAGCATTACGACTGCGCATCTATCAAAGTGGCCAAAGTGAAGACCGCACCAAACTATGCCGGGAGCGCAATATTATTCTGCGCCACATTAGCGAATGCTTAAAAGATCTTGCTATTCAACAGACAGACTCCCTAGCAGATGAAATCACTGCCACGCCTGACTCACAAAAGGTTTCGGGCAGTCCGAGCCCTGTGAGTTACTGACTATGGGCTCAATGCATGCTTGTGTCGGTGGTCATGTCCAAACACTGGGACTTCCACAAAATGGGCATTGACATGTCACAAGCCTTTGACACAATTAAACGCTCACAGATCCTAAATGTACTACGCCAGGCCACTTGCAATGAAGATGAGCTACGACTAGTGAGACTGCTGCTTGCAGACATCAAGCTGAGAGTACGAGTCAAGTCAGTGAAGTCTGTAGAGTTTGAGACATCAATCGGCTCCCCACAGGGAGATGGTCTATCTCCGGTGCTTTTCGCCTGCTACCTTGCTGCCGCATTGAAATCTGTGCGGGAAAGTTCCACAAGACCAAACCCCCCAGTTTCAATACTGGGCATGCCGCTAGAGATGGAGTATGCTGACGATGTAGACTTCATAGACGAGGAAAAGAAACCCCTTGACGAACTTCTCCAAATAGCTGCAAGCAAACTAACAATTGAGAATCTCTTTATAAATGACTCTAAAACAGAGTTCACCCGCATATACCTATCGACAAAGCAGGAAACTATAGAAAATGATGATCCACTTCGTGGCGGCGAACTATTGAGGAAAAGTAAAATCCTGGGCTCACTGCTTTGCAGTACTGCTGATATTGCTGCACGCTGCATCATGGGGAAGAAAGCTTTCCAGTCCTGGAAGATATGGATTCGTAAATCAAAGATGCCCTTGATAAAGAGGCTACGTTTATACAATGCAACCTGCGTATCCTTGATACTGTAACAGCTGGGCAGCTTCAAAGGCAGCTCTAGACAAACTTGATGCCTGCCACCGCAAACATCTACGCACCATCACTAGACACCGATGGCCAGACAGCATAATTTCCAATGATGCACTGTACAAGATGTGTAATACGTCACCGCTGTCTGTAAAAGTCGCCCAGCAAAGATGGTCCATGTTTGGCCATGTGCTAAGGATGCCAGAAGAGACACCAGCAGAGAGAGCCTTGGGATTCGCCCTACTCGGAGCCAGCAAATACAAAGCCAGGAGAGGACGTCATTGCATAAATCTGCTAAGCGTGCTACAAGGTGACCTCAGAAAAGCAGGACTCGGTACACTCAAGTCAAGAATGGACCTGAGGAAGCTACGGATTTCGGCTGAGGACAAGACACAGTGGGCAAAGGCGAAGAATGACTGATTGCAGCTGTAGGATGTTTCTACTACTACAGCCGCAAAATACAGTAATCATACATACATTGTAGCCAATGTGACTGATTGCTTGTGTTAGGTAATATTATATTTGTTACTTTTGTTCTTCTCAGATTCACTCACTCAGGTCTGCTTCTTGGAGCTGGAGCCATTTGTTAGAAATGAGAAGTAAGTTGAAATAAGCATCTAATACACCTTTCCCACATTGACGTCATTACGCCGGGATTTCCCTAAATCATTGTTCAGAGAAAAACTGCTGGCTGGTACCGCCGCCAACAAGCCGCTGACCCGCATTGAGTTACTTTTGCACTAAATTACACCACAATCTAAACTGTTCCTATGATAAATTCATTAAATCATTATATTATTTAAATCATATATCATTGGAAAGCGCATTCAATTGCAGAAACATTATTACATTGTTTTTTTTATTTTTGTAACATCTTCACTGAGTTATTTGCGTATATAAAATACACCATTCGATTTAGATTTATTAAATCAAGTGGACAACAGGGGATATTTTAAAATTGCAATCAACTGTATTAAATTTTACAAAACTATTAAAACTAATACAGAAATGTATAGATAATTGGCTTAGCTTTCTAATGATGTATGACTTCAATACTATTATGAACATAGTTTTTCATACGCATTGCTTAAAGTGCACTGTATCTGATTCCCATAGTAAAGTAATGCTGTTTGCGCATTGGCTATCGCGATAACCAGCCGGAAGTGGTATGCGCGGTGCATTCCCAGAAGGTATATTCCCAAAATGCGCTAAGGTGGGAAAGGTCTATTGAGGATTCTAGTTTATCCATCAATCATAAGATGTCATAATTAACTATAGGATGATGTCATAAATCATAATAAATTACGTCATGAGTGACATACATGTAGCTACATATTTTGAAACTAATTTGACATTTTCGAGTGCGTGCGCCATAGGCAGCAACAGCGCCCAGTCAAATTAATTTCAAAATATTTAACAGCTTACCTGTACAGTTGTCTGGTAATTGATAGGCAGGGAGTTCAGTGATCGATCCCAACATGAGCGTGTAAACTGTTTAGCTAGAAATGGGCAGGGCATAGCTAAAGCTTGATTCATCCATTGTAAGTTATGTTGGTTACTAAGTGGGTTTGTATTGGGAAATCAGAGTATAAATATGACAAAGAAATTAACCACTGATTTTGTGATTAAAAAATTCACTTCCAGATCAGTAATGAATCACTGCTTTGTTACTATAACTATTCAAAATGTTCATGCAACTATTCCAACTGCTTCAGCAAAAGAAAAAATTCATTGCTTACTTCATCAAGTAGACTTGCGCAATTACGTGATTAAATCGAAAATCGTGATTATGTTTGGAATCGTGAATTTCTATGATTAAATATTAAATAAATGAATAATCGTGAATATTTTCTATTGCTGCTGCATAAAATATTTCAAAACCAAACTTTCAACTACATTTTTAATGCGATGACATTTTGCTTAGTGAATGTATGCCAATTTGCATGGCAAGAGAAGGCTATTTTTGAAAATGTATTACTACATTGCCTGGCTCGAGAATCGAGCCAGTCATTCCTGTGATACATTTTCAAAAATAGTCTTCTCTTGCCCTGCAAATGGACTTTTCTAAACACCATTGCAGTTTTTGTCATTGATATTCTTTTGTTGTTATGTCTTGCTAATTTGTATCGAAGCTGATTAATCGAGTAATCACGATTATTTATTAATAATCGATCGCGATCACTCAACGCAATAATCGCACAAGACTATCATTAAGCATTTGATGTTAATTTTTTGAGAAAAATTATTTTTGAAACTAAATTTGACACAAAACGACTTCACTAGTGTTGAGAAATGTTGATTGTTCAATAGTATTTTTTCATTGGACTGACTGTCTTGATGATGGGGACAGTCATTCCAGTGATAACTTTAAAAAAAGGTCTTGGTCTGTAGACTGTACATGTGAGTCGAGATTGATTAAGCAAAATTTTTTCTAATTTGTATCATGATGGATCACCTTTAAAAGCATTTAATGATAAAGCCGGCCAAAACCAGCTTCTACATTGCTATTGAGAAATGTCCATTTGTAAATCTAAAGAAGCCTGTTTTTGAAAATTTAGCACTGGAATGACTGGCTTGATAACTGAGGAAGCCATCCCAGTTTTTGTAGGTTTAAAAAAGGCTTCTTGGCCTGCAAATGTAGATTTATTGACAAACAAGTGCAAGCATACTCTAGTTGTGACGTACACATAGTCAGGTTTGCCAGAAATTTGCAAAACCTGTCGGCTACTAACAACGACAAATCCCTGAAAAATTATATTCTTTACGATATAAAATTTATACTGTTGACTATTTTGAAATTAATTTGGGTCCTGGAAGCCAATGCTGCCTTAGGCAGCAATGCCTTCCAGTCAAATTAATTTCAAAACAATCAACAGTTTGCCTGTATAGTAGCATTGAAAATGAAATATGGGGAATTCATCAGTGAAAGGGTTAAATGGTAACAAGAAATTATTTCAACACCGATGTGTTAATGAATATAACATGAATTGTTATTTTAGATGCCAGCCTGTAAAGAGTGACTGCACGAGGAGAAGGTCATCTTTATCGACATCTACCATATCACAGCCAATAACCTCTGACATCAGTCTCCAGCACGCACATTTTCATATGATGGGGACAATCTCGGCAAGCAAGCCCATATCGCTTCTACTTCGGAATGGCGACCATTGTTACACCTGTTGTGGGTACATTCAGAAGGATCATATGCTCGGTGTAAAGAATCAAAGAGGGATGGAGCAATGTCCCACCTTCAAGAAGATGATTGGCTGGCTTATGACCAATAAAGAATACCTGGTAGGCTTGTATCTTTTAATTAGCCCTTTGACAGGTCAAAAACCAAAAATTCTTGTTGATGTACGTAGGTATGTGTTGAATATTTTGATGCTAATTTAACCCCTTAATGGTCATATCGGCCAACCCCGACCTTTCCAGTGGTTTTTGGCAATGTCCATTTGCAGACCAAGAGAAGACTATGTTTGAAAATTTACCACTGGAATGCCTGGCTCAATAATTATGCCAGTCATCCCAGTGATATATTTTCAAAAATAGTCTTGTCTTGGTCTGCAAATAGACACGCTCTAAGCAAAAATGTAAAATTTCTTGAACAATTTTGGCCATTAAAGGCTTAACCTACGAGCTCTTGCTGCAGGTTCCAGTCAAATTGGTTTCAAAATATTAATCTCATGTATGGTTCTCTTGAATTTGAGACACTAGAATTTCAATGGTTAAATGGGCCACGTGAGGTTGTACCATGGCTATCATCTGCCTTCCATCTGTCAACTTTTTCTTTGAATGACTATGTCTGATTAAGCACTAGCTAGAAGGAACCCTTTAGACGGTGGGAGGCTTCAGAACTCCTATACATAAACATGGCTTGTCAACCTTTCTGGTGGGGTGGTGGCTAACTTGAATGTTCCAAAAATTTAGGAAGTCACAACGTCCTCATTAATTACTGGTTTACCATAGTGGACATAGTGGGTAGGCTTTAGAACCGCCTATACAAAAATGTGATTGGTCAATTATTATTTTGGATTTCAAGAAATCATGACTAGAAGTAGCCTAGCCTGGTAGGCTTGAGGCAGAAATGTAATTGGTCAGTTCTTTTGGCAGCCATCTCATACACATGAACCCTAGACATGTTAGAGTGGCAGGCATCAGAACATGTAAATAAAAATTTGGCTTTAACTGGCCATTTTTTTCACTGGCCCGCTTGGATTTGCAAAAATGTGCAGTAAATTAATACTTTCTTTAGCCATTGAGCTAATTGGAGCAGTCCATTTCTCCTTCGATCAATACTCACCATTCTGTTACTTCTGATATACAGCTGGCTTGACAACTGGCTCTAGGACTATAGACTTAGAAAGCTTTACCGACTCCTTGGAACCGGGTACTCGGCTCCCAACTGCCGAGTACCCGTCTACCATAGAGCTCATTCTCAAGAGCTATACATGCTTTTTGCAGTGGAAAGATTGAGAAATAAAAATCTACGTCTTTGTTTAACTGTGATTGTGATAGCTAGTGACTCTCTTGCAAGGATAATTGGATAAAATGGATACCGCCGATGATAACCAGGTCGTATATTTCCTTATTATTCCATAGTTAAAAGACTTAGGTCTCTAAATTTTGTTGTGTCGCATGTTCCAATTTCTGACCCCAAAGAATCTGGGACGTGTGTTAACAACGAGATATGCCGGATGGTCGCCTTCTTTAACCCCAACAGGCGATCAGCAGATATGAAAATAGGTGTTTGCTATGGTATTTCTAACACGAATATCGGCTGACGTCGTTCTCCGTAAGATCCGAGCGGGTGACGTCACACCCGTGGTGCTCGGATGTTTATGTGAAGAAAATTTTTTCATTAATTCGCGCATCTTGTTCTGGGTGCTGCGTACTAAAACTTTGGAATGGTCAAGTTTTGCGTGTTATCACGATCTGTTTGCAATGATCGGTGGTTTCAAAATTCTTGATTAAGATGTGTGGTCTGCGGTTTTACCGTGTGCTACAGCAGTTTGTTTACATTTTGTTGTTTCTTCACGTATCATTTTGGCTTTCGTTAGGAGTATAATTTATATTAGATGGTAAATATACCCTGAATGCGATGCGATATGATTCCTGGTTCCGTTATACATCCTGGAGGATCAATTATGGGTGTATTTAATGCCCGCTTCGTTCTTGTCGTCATAATCAATGCGATCTTTGCTGTAACGTTGCGGGGTGGGGTGCGGGAGGGTTACAGTTAATTTATGGTCAAATTATTTGAGAATTAATTTTCTCCTTCGATCAATACTCACCATTCTGTTACTTCTGATACACAGCTGGCCTTGACAGCGGCTCTAGGATTATAGACTTAGAAAGCTTTACCGACTCCTGGGAACCGGGTACTCGGCTCCCAACTGCCGAGTACCCGTTTACCATAGAGCTCAATCTTGTTTGCATAGCAACAAGAGCAATACATGCTTTCTGCATTAGGGATTTTAGTGTTTTAAATAATCTAAGTCTTTAATCGGTGATAGTTTGTGTGTTCTGAAAGGATTAACTAAGGACTATGGAGAATACCGCCCAAGACAACCAGGTTGTATTGTTCTTTATTATCCATAGTTAAAAGACTTAGGTCTCTAAATTTCGTTGTGTCGCATGTTCCAATTTCTGACCCCATAGAATCTGGGACGTGTGCTAACAACGATATATGCCAGACGATCGCCTTCTTTAACCCCCAACAGGCGATCGGCAGATATGAAAATAGGTGTTTGCTACAGTATTTCTAACACGAATATCGGCTGACGTCGTTCTCCGGAGAATCCGAGCGGGTGACGTCACACCCGGTCGCCCGGATGTTTATGTGAAGAAAATTTTTTTTATTAATTCGCGCATCTTATTCTGGGTGCTGCGTACTAAAAATGGTACCGGAAACTTTAGAATGATCAAGTTTACGTGCGATCACGATCGGTTTGCAATGATCGGTGGTTTCAAAATTCTTGAGTAGATGCGTGGTCTGCGGTTTTACCGTGTGAGACAGCAGTTTGTTATACATTTTGTTGTTTTCTTCACATATCGTGCTGCTTTCGTTAGGAGTATAATTTATATTGATTAGTAAATATACCCTGAATGCTATGCGATATGATTCCTGGAGCCGTTACACATCCTGGAGGATCTATTATGGGTGTGTTTGTGCCCGCCGCGTGCTTGTCATCATAATCAATGCGATCGTTGTTGTAACGTGGCGGGGTGGGGTGCGGGGAGGTTACGGTTAATTTATGAGTCAAAATTATTTGAAAATTAATTGTCTGCCTTCCATCCGGGTCTCGTTCTGCTTGTTTATTGTAGGTTTGTGCTTATTTTATAGGCCAAGCCAGCCCCGCCATCATGTGACGACTGCCATAAGTTTGTCCGTGTAATGTTCAAGGACCATGTCTGTTTTAGGTGTTCCCTGTGTAATATAGATCATAGGTGTAATGTTTGTGCAGTGTGGTCCGTCGAAATGATGGTTAAGTTCCTTGCCCAGAAGGACTTGGCTGGGTCTGACGCGGGGTCAGGCGGTCCGAGAGGAAATCGTGGAGCGCCCGGTTCGGCCGGTGGGGTGCTCCACGTCCCCAGCTGGAGGTGGCGGAGATGGCACCGCCGGCGTGGTTTGGTCCGGCTATGCAGGGTTTTCTGCATAGCGTTCTGCCCACGCTGGTGTCGTCCCTGCTACCAAAGGTTGGGGGGCAGTTTCTCCCCATGCCTGGTACGGATCCTGTCCTCGGACAGGATTCTGGACTGGTTACCGAGGGGCCGTCTCGTACGGCCCCCTGGCAGGCACGTCTGGCTTCGGTCAGACGGGTTCTGTCTCTCTGCGGCCCCCTCCGGGTGGTCCAGTAGTGGTGACCGGTCCGTCAGGTGTGGGAGCCGTCCGCCTGGACGGCTCCACGGTTGACTCGTCTAGTGACGGCTCTTCGGAGTCTGAAGACGAGGAGGCCGAGGAGGAGAGGTTGCTGCGGCCCGTGAAGCCGCAGGTGGAGAATATGGAGGTTGGTTCCATCCTGGACGGAACCGGCCTCCATTTGTCTGGTTGGCGCAAGCCAGGTCAGCGGCTCCGCCTGCGGTTGAGGCCAATCCGTTACCTTGCACCGGTTCCGCGCGGCTTGGTTTGTCACCAGCCGTCATGGGAACGGGTGTGCCGGGCCAGGCGTGGTACTCACCTATCTCGCCTGGTCCGGCAGCCGGACGTGGGGTGCCGTTGGCGCCCGTGTCCGGCTATGGTTCCGCGACTGTTACGGGTCCGTACGGTTTTCCGTGCGGACCTACCCCATGGACCGGAGTGTTTCATGGGGTGGCGGCGGAACCGTGTGGTAGCGGAGTGCCTGGCGTGTCAGCCGTGGCTCCTTGCCGGGAGGCCGTGGCTGGCAGACCCGTGAGCACGTCAACGGGTGACGTGTTTGCGGGGGTGTCTTCATCGGAGGTAGATTGGTCAGATGCTCTGGCATGGCTAGCCAGGGTTGACCCGTTTGTGGTTGCGTCGATTAGGACGGGGATTTTGCCTGCGGCCCGGATCCAGTCAGTGGGACTGGATCCACGGTTCATAGATTTGTTGGATGCTATTTATAGCAAACAACTAATGACCAAGGGTCAGCTCCCTGCGGCCTCCAGGGAGGTGCGGGCAAGATGTCGTATTCCGCGGGGTGAATACGACAGGTATGGTGTAGTCCCGTCGGTCACGGAGGATGACCGATGGGTACTGGGAGTCCAGAGTGCCGGGTCGGGTGGCCCCGGTCCGGCACTAGTGGATACGTCCCAGGTACACCAGGAAGAAGTCCTGTCCCTATGCGATGAGGGTGTGAGGGCAGCGATGAGCGCTGTCAATCACTCTTATCGTCTCCTTCAGTCGGTGTGGGCTGAAGCGGGGGCAGGCCACCCTGTGCCACCTGTGGCGCTTTCATGTGTTAATGATGGCTTGGTGCTGTCAATGGACGCATTGGCAAGGGTGCAAGCGCGAGTGACGAAGTCCAGGAGGCAAATGGTCATTGACCATATGCGTCCGGCTACGGCAGTCAGGGAGCGTCTTCTTGGGACGCCCCTGACAGGGCCTAGCTTCTTTGGTGGCCAAGCGCGGGCCATCTTAGAGGACACCGCCAGTATCGCGCAGAATCGGTTAGCGGTAAATCTACAGCTAGAGCTAGTGCGGCAAGCGCACGCACTAGGGGCTGTGGGCAAACCGCTAACGGGACAGCCTTCAAAGAAGCAGAAGAAGCATAAGAGCAAGGCGAAAGCCAGGCCTGTTGCGACTTCTGCTTCAGCTGGGTTCTCGGAGCCGCCGCCGGCGAAGAAGCCCAGGAAGGTTGTAGAGGCGCCTACCCTCCCCAATGTTGCTCCTGACCGCCCTAGAGGCGGGAAGGGGAAGGGTAAGGGTAAGGCCTCAAAGGGCGGACAGAAGGGGTCGAAGCGTACCTGAGGGTACGCAAGCTCCCTTCATATCCGCCTGGACCGCGCCTGTGCGACAGGAACAGCGGTGCCAGTTATACCCGTCGTGCCTAGAACGAAATGGTTCTCACTCTCTCTCGTTAAGAAAGAGGGGGGGGGGGGGCGGACTGCGAGCCGGACAACCCCGCTAGACGTCGAGGCATCTATGGTGGGTGGAAGGCTCATGCGTTTCGTCGAGGCCTGGCGAGGTGTGACGTCAGACAGTCTGGTCCTGGGATGGTTATCCCAGGGTTACATGCCGGAGTGGTGGGACTTTCCACCACAAAATCTGTCTTTGGCACCTGTCTGGACACCCGTACCAAGGGAGCCAGACAAGTTAGAAGCCGTTCAAAAGGAAGTGTCAGGTTTGCGTCTGAAGGGAGCAATAAAACCAGCAAACCGGAACACTCCAGGCTTCTATTCAAACATGTTCCTTGTCCCCAAGAGCACAGGGGGATGGAGACCCATACTCAATCTCAGGCCATTAAATTGGTTTATCCATACGCCTCGGTTCCAGATGGAAACGCCGAGGTCGGTAATGGCGGGATTGAGGAAAGGAATGTGGTGTGTATCGATCGATCTGAAAGATGCATATTTCCACATTCCGATGAATCGGAGTTGGCACAGGTTTCTGAGATTTGCGTTTCAGAATCAAGTATGGGAGTTTACAGTTCTCCCGTTTGGCCTGTCGACAGCTCCGAGGGTTTTCACAAGAGTGGTCCTTGCGGTGACAGCGTTTCTCAGAAAAGAGAACGTGGCGCTACACACCTACATAGACGACTGGCTGCTCAAGCCAGACTCGGCAGCCAGGTTGAACGTGGATACTGCTCTGACTCTGAAGTTACTTTCAGATCTAGGCTGGATAGTCAACGAGGAGAAATCCGAGTTGACGCCCACTCAACATTTCGTTTATTTGGGGATGCGATTCGACCTCGAGGAGGGCAGGGTTTACCCGTCAGAGCCCAGAGTGGTGTCTCTGTTAGCCATCCTCAGGAGTTTTCGAGTGGGAAACCACATTCAGGCGAGGCGGTTCCTTCAGATGCTGGGCATGATGGTCTCCATGGAGCAGGTTATCCCGTACGCTGCTCTAATGCGAAGACCTATCCAGTTGTATCTGATGTCTCTATGGAAACAGCGAACAGAACCCCTGTCAAAACTGGTGCCAGTTTTGGAGCCGATAATATCGCATCTTCTATGGTGGAAACAGCGTCAGAATTTCCTAATAGGGGTTTCGCTGCACCTACCCCACCCCCAGCTGTCCGTCTACATGGATGCATCGCTGGAGGGGTGGGGTGCCTGCCTGGGAGAACACCAGGTCTCGGGCACATGGACTCTCCCGGAGAGTTAGCTGCATATCAATCTGTTGGAAATGATGGCAGTGGAACTGGCGTTGGAAGAGTTCCTTCCGATGATCAGGGGCAAGGTGATATTGATACGGTCGGACAATTCGACAGTAGTATCATATATAAATCGCCAAGGCGGGACCAGGTCGCCCACCCTGTGCATCAGGGTGTGGCACTTGATTCAATGGTGCAGGAATTACTCGGTTGTTTTGAAAGCAGCTCATATTCCTGGCCGATTGAACATTCTGGCGGATGCTTTGTCTCGCAGACAGAGAATCTTGCCAACAGAATGGTCCCTCAACCCTCCGGTTCTACGACGGATCTTCGAGCATTGGGGCAAACCCAACGTGGACTTGTTCGCCACAAAGGAAAATGCTCAAATCATGACATATGTCTCGCCGATTCCAGATCCAAATGCCGTCGATACAGACGCTCTGGCGATAAGCTGGAGAGGGATGCACGCTTACGCGTACCCACCCACCATTCTTCTACCGAAGGTATTGGTGAAGGTCAGGGAGGAGCCGTGTCTGGTCCTGCTAATAGCGCCGTATTGGCCGAGCAGGGCGTGGTTCACGGATCTTCTAGATCTGCTGGTGGAAAATCCTGTGCAGTTGCCCGAGATTCCGAACATAATCTCCCAGGCCAAGGGACGCTTCCTACACGAGCGTCCCGAAATGTTCAAATTGACTGCGTGGATGTTGTCAAACAACGTTCCACGTCGGAAGGCTTTTCTCGACAGGCTGCTGATTTCATCGCGGCTGCGAGAAGGAGGTCAACCTTCAAGTCATATAACAACAAGGTTAACAGATTTGCAGACTGGTGTGAAGAAAAGGGTATTGATACCTTTCAATCCACTATTCAGCAAATAGCAGACTTTCTCTGTGAGCTGTTCTTTGCAGGACTAGCTCCCGTCACAGTTGCTGGATACAAGTCAGCTTTGGCATCAGTTATCCCTTGTCTAGCCAACAGGGATAGTCCAGAGGTGGCCCAGTTAAATGTGATGTTGAGGGGAATGTGCAATCTCCGCCCGAGACAACCGGTAGTCATTCCAGCCTGGAGTCTATCTTTAGTGCTTAATGTACTGGCCAAGCACCCTTTCGAACCGTTGCGTTCGGCTAGTCTAAAGCATTTGACTCTAAAGGCCGTCTTTCTATTGGCAGCTTCCTCAGCTAGAAGGCGCAGTGAGATCCATGCGCTTTCGGCAGAGAGGGACTGATTTATTGTCTCCGGAGAAGGTCTGCGTCTTCTGCCAAGAGCAGAGTTTATGTCAAAGAATCAATCTTTGAGATATCTCGGCAAACCGATCATAATACCGAAGTTAACTAGGTTTGATCGTGATGCCAGTGTCTGGTGCCCAGTCCGTGCTTTGACTAAGTGCATTATGTACAAAAAACGGACAGACTCGTTACGGTCGAATGATAGACATCTGTGGATCTGCCATAGGAAGCCATATGGCGCCGCATCCATGGATACTATCTCTCGTTGGGTAGTCGAATGCATTCAGACTACCCATGAGATTGCGACTGGGCACACGGTGCAATGTGCTAATGATGTTAGAGGAATAGCCGCCTCGACCGCCCTTTACAATGGTGTTCCGGTAGAGGACATCATGGCTGTTGCACAATGGCACTGTGAGTCCTCTTTCACGGATTACTATATGAGGGATGTGTCAGACTCCGCCAATCCACTCGCTTTAACTGTTTTGAAATGATAGTTATACGACCACACTGCTCTTCTCCCTTTTTTGGCATTTGTGAGAAAGAATTAAGAAGCAGACATGGTCGAGCGAGAGGATGTCAACCAGATTGTGTCACTCATGGCCGGACAAGTGAATGGTTTGAGGCTCCACGTCTGAAATCCAAATATCATGAGGTACGTAATTCAAGATTGAGAGTTTTTTGTATTATGTCTATATATCATGTTCATTCATCTTATATATTCATGCTCATTCCCAGGCTAAGATATGCAAAGAGCAGTTTTTGCAACCCTCATGGCATATTTGTGTTTCAGGCGAGATGCATGTTCGTGAGTTCTCTCCCTTTTCTTAGGAGAAAAAAGGGGGGGGGGGCCAGTGATGCGAATGTGATTCGGTTCCGTTAACGTGATGGTCCTTTTAGGTCTCCATTAATCAAGTTTAAGTCTAGCTTTTTCTCCAAGGGGAAAAAGTAGCAACTGATGGCTTGTCCCTTCCCACCAGGTTACTGTCTAAATCTGGTGTATATCAGAAGTAATAGAATGGTGAGTATTGATCGAAGGAGAATGAAGGAAATTTCAATTTCCATTTCTCCGAGATCTAACAATACTCACCATTCTATTACAGACCCAGCCTCCCAGCCCCACGGAGGCAAGCCATGGGTATCTCTTGTTTGGTGGCTATGCAAACAATATGAGCTTCATGGCAAATGGGTACTCGGCAGTTGGGAGCCGAGTACCCGGTTCGAGGAGTCGGTAAAGCTTACTAAGTCTATAGTCCTAGGGCCCAGCTATCCAGGCTAGCTTGTATCAGAAGTAATAGAATGGTGAGTATTGTTAGATCTCGGAGAAAGGGAAATTGAAATTTCCTTCAGTGTACAGGTAACGTGTTGAATATGAAACTAATTTTACTTGAGTGCCCTTGTTGGGTAAGGCTACTACATGTAGTTTCAAAATATTCAACCAAATTTTTATTTTAAAATAGGAAATACAATCATTTAATATACAATTCGTACACTTGACAGGCTTTTCAGTGTTCCTAACGGAGCTACATGTACAGTGTACATACACTGTGCGTCATTCATTAAGTGCATTTTTATTGTAGCGTCAGCCTACACTACAAGTGACGTAATTGATTATGACATCATATACTTGAGTGATAGGTCAGATCCATCCATTCTAATCAACTAGTGTTGGTCCAATTAATCGATTTCATCAATGATTGATTGGTGTGCATGTCCAACCAACAGATCAATCATTATTTCAGAAATTGATTTTGACTGCTTATAAACTTACGATATTAAAACTGCAGATGATTTTTTTTTTGGCAATACCATTTTTATTTAATTTTTACAACTATGTAAAATAGTATTACTCCATAGTCGAAGACATTAACCCTCGCAATACTGAAATAGTATGCTAATGTCAAAACCACCATATCAATAACCTGTTGAATATTTTGAAACTTATTTGACTTGAAGCTGTTGCTGCCTATGGCAGCAACAGCTTCCGATCAAATTAGTTTCAAAATATTCAACAGATAATTTCTTAAATTATTACGGTTAAATATGCATGAACATGCAATAATTATTGCATTCAAAATTTCAGAGCGGCTAAAAATGAGAAAATGTTACGATCGATTATTAATTGATCTTTGATTAGTCATGTTAGTATGTAAAACCAATCACTAATCACAAAAATAATACCAGTTCCCAACACTATAATCAACCTTGGCTGGGCGCACTGATCGGCTACATATATAAATCTGATCATTCTAATGGTCCTGGTGAGCATTCTACAGGTCCTTGAGCATCTTGCTTAGATTATGATGTACATGTGTGCAACTGTACATGCATCTGTTTTGTTTTAAGTGACTTATTTAACAAGATTAGTTTATTCTATGTTTACTACTTTGCTCTGTGTGTGCGTGTGTGTACTAGTAAACTGTGATTGTAGCTCTTGTGTATTTAACATCTGATTATTATTTTGTATTGAGTACATTTTCTCTCATCTTTATTCAGCTTCTCCAGGTCCATGTGCCAGGTGCCGGTAAAGATTGCAACATTCCACCGCAACTAGCATTATTGAAGCCGCATACGCACTACTCCGCTGGAATCACTGTTCTATCACTCACCGACACTTTAACGCTAGAAAAATTACTTCGTTCCGAATGTCCGGCTGGACCGGCTGAGGTACCTAGCTCAGAAGTGGCAGGAAAGGGAACATCTCGTGCGGCGTGTGAACAATGGCGACAAGAATTCATTGAGAATAGGTTGAGGAGAGGCTACAGGTCTGATGTATCTAATGAAAGACCAGGTTAGCTTCAATATTTATTCTTGTATCTGGCATGTCAGGAATAGCGGGATCCCAGACCGCGTGAAGCAGCCTGCTTGAATTTGATCAAGAAAATCAATATATAAGAATATATGCTTATTGAATGTGCATTTGTAGAAGAGAAAACTTTTTTGAAAATTTACCACAGCATCGACTGCCATGGTTTTCCACCCAGCCATTCCAATGGTAAATTTTCAAAGAAAGCGTTCTCTTGACCTGCAAGTGACAATTCCTCATGACCACTGCTGAGGGGGGTTTTGGCGGGCTTGACCAGGAACCTTAAACGCTGACTGCTGTACTGAATCAACCATGATTATGGTTAATGAGGTGGGGTGTGGGTTGTTGTGTTTAGATGGTGGGGAAACTCAATAATATGTGCATGTTTAACACTCAAATTTGTTCATGAAAATTTAAATTTTCTCCTTGAAAATGTCCATTTGCGGACCTAGAGAAGATTATTTTTGAAAATTTACCACTGAATTTCAGTGGTAAATTTCAAAAACAGTCTGGTCTGCAAATGCGCTGTTCTTTAAGACCACTAGAGATTCCATTTTTGGCCGACTGGAGTGTTAAAGGGTTAACTTAATATATTGATGTCGCACTCTGGAAATAATCTGTGTGCTCCAGGGTTCATACAGGTCATGGAAATCCTGGAAAGTCATGGAATTTGAAAATTAAAATTCCAGGCCTGGAAAATCATGGAAAATCAGCATTTTTCATCATAGGTCATGGAAAAGTCATGGAAAACGGTAATCATGCAAACTAAAAGAACTCTGTCAGCATAAATTTCTGCCGTCACTTCTATGCAATAAAATTCTGGTAGGAGGTGATCAAAACAACACTTTGGATTGGTTTTTGCAAGCCTTATTCAAAGATTTTGCAGAATGAAGTCTAATCGTAATTTATGGAGCTATGTTATAAACACAAATCTAGATATTAATTCTGAGAGGTAATGGTATTTGTTAATTTTGGTCATGAAAAGTCATGGAGGTGTACAAACCTTAGTGCTCAACTAGTTTGTTTATTTCTCTTTTCCTTTGATAGGCACCAGTAGTAGAGATGAGTACTTTAACAGCCAATGTTTGGAGACATGGTATCCACCCGGCTATGGTAGCCTGTTAGGGAATCTTATTGGCATATTGGAACAAAGGTATTCATATACAATAATAACAAGAATTCATGGATCATGCATGTTTCACTTACTTAGACATGCCGGTAACAGCACCCAGTCAAATTAGTTTCAAAATATTCAACAGAATGTTTATTAAATAGTAAAGACTTAGTATTCGTACAACTGCTTAGTCCGTCATCAATTAAGCATTTGTGACGAACATATCTACATCCATGATGTGATTGATTATAGTGTCAGCTTACACGTTACATAGTTGATTATGATGTCATATGATTGATGGATTAGGCTTGTGCGATTATTGCGTTGAGTGATCGCGATCGATTATTAAAATAATAATCGCGATTACTCGATTAATCAGCTTGGATACAAATTACCAAGAATAACAACAAAAGAATATCAATGACGAAAATTGCAATGGTGTTTAGAAAAGTCCATTTGCAGGGCAAGAGGACTATTTTTGAAAATATATCACTGGAATGCCAGTAATACATTTTCAAAAATAGTATTCTCTTGCCCTGTAAATGGACATACATTCACTATGCAAAATGTCATTTTTCATGACTGATCGCATTCAAAAGTAATTGAAAGTAAGGTTTTGAAATATTTTATGCAATAGTAAATATTCACGATTATTTAATCATATAAATTCACGGTTTAAAACAATCATGATTTTCGATTTAATTGTGTAATCGCGCAAGCCGACGATGGATAGACTGAAATCCTCCATTATGTTCATAATATTCAACAGTAAATTTGTTTGTAGAAACAATTTAAGTTATTTCTGAACTTTCACGTACATTTTTTTCTTTGTAACCAAAGAGGCATTCAGAGTTCATTGCACATTCGCCAACTGCATACACCGCCTTAGTAGCGCAAGTCAAATTTCAGTTGTAATTTCACACGATGTATGTTTACGCTTGAGTATAATGAGTATTGTTTTTCATTCAGAGACTGTGCCTTGGCGAATGATGAGAGAAAATTGCTGTCACAACTGAGGAGTGTTTACAAGAAAGAGAACATGTCGCTACTTCAGCATACAGGATCCACTCCTCAGTACAATGGTCTGTCTTATCTAGTCATATATGTAATGTGTGCGTGGTATAGCCATTTCACCGTTAAAATTTCCTTGTCTCAGTTTCGAGACACCGGGAAGCTGTGGCATGTTTTGAAACTGCTTTGACGGGACCCTGTTGCGGCCATAGGCTCCCAAGTCAAATTAGTTTCAAAATTTATCAGAATATTCCTTACATCATTGAGAATGGTATGTGTTGGTTAAAGGGTTCCTGCCGAGCAGAGGTCATTAGTTAGGCTCCCAGTCAAATTAGTATCAAATTGTTCATGACCAGAGGATTCCTTACATTATAAAGAATTTGCCATTTCTTGAGTGTGTGTATGACTTAACCCCTCTTGTGTCAACAACGCCTCAAAGCGCTAAAAATTATACTTATATCAATTAACCCGTATAAGGGCCATATTCACAGCAAAATGATGGAAAATAAAATAGTTTAAATTATACACTTTTAGAGGCTTAAAGTGTGAGCCTATATGTAATGAAATGAAATAAATCTGAACATATGATGATTTCATTCCATCAGGCCTCTATTTCAATTTTGCAGCTTAAAAATATTATATTAATTTATATGGAATAGAATCATCGTATGTTAAGATTTATTTCGTTTCATTACACATAGGCACATAGTTTAAGCATATGAAAGTATGCAATTTTAACACTTTTATTTTCAATCACTCTGGTGTGAATATGAACCTTTAATGGTCATGATTTTTCGGGAGGATTATTTTTTCAATAACATTTACAAAAATAACTATGTTATCCTGCGAATGAACATTACTCTAGGCCACTACAGGTGCTGTGTTTTGGTCAGGAAAATTCCAGTTTTCGCTTAACTGGTGTTTATTTGCCGGATGAGAGAAGTGTGTTTTAGAAAATTTACAATTGGAGTTACCGAGCCTGTCATTCCAGTGGTAAATTTACAACAACAAAATTTTCTTGGATGAAAAATGGACCTTCCTCAAGACCACTAGATAGTCCTTTTTTGGCGGACGTGACTATTAAATAGTTAAGTTAACACAAAAGTGGTTAAAGGGTTAATAATTTCACTGTAAACAATTAGCAAAATAAAATGTTTATTTTACATGTTTTATGATGGGCTGACTTTTATTACGTCTAAATAAGTTAGATATACAGTGAATGTCTGAAATAAATTTACATGTTTCTAAAACAAAATGAAATTGTACTATTGAATAATTTGAAAGCAATTTGATTGCCAGAAATGGCTTCCAATCAAGTTAAAACCCTAAAGTATTCAACAGAACATTTTTACATCATCAATTGATCATTGGTTTAAAAATTGTATTAACTAACATGTTTTTCTTTGTTTTGGAAACATTCAAACTTATTTTTGGGCTGTACTGCAGGATTGATCGCATTTGTCCATTTGATCATCAATACTCAATTGATCTATCAAGTTATGGAAGTACCCAGCACTCGATAGCATTGCACAATGGATACAAAGCTTCTGTGATAAATTAGTTATATGTTATGGGGTGGTTCTTTAATCACAATTATCCTGACATCTGTTTCACAAGGGCTTTAACCCTTACAAGCCAGCTTTCCTGTACGTGTATATGTAATAGAGAGAATGCTATTTCATGTGTAAAATGGTTATGCACAGTATAAGTATGGCATAAGTGTGAAATACAGCATTCTGATTGGTTTATTGTGAAATGCGAAATTTTGATTGGTCTATTCTGAAATGCAACATTATGATTGGTCTTACGTCTATTGTGAAATGCAGTATTCTGATTGGTCTATTGTGAAATGCAGCACGGTGTGATTGGTCTATTATCTACGTTACAACAGCTCGTAACTTACACATATTTATGAAGCCAGCCGGTGGTTTGCAAGTTCAGATTGGCCACCATTTTTTAAGGATATTTAGTTTATTTTAAGCTATGATTTATAATTATTGATATGGATCCAGATTTGAAAATGTGGATCTGGATTCTGATCATATTTCAGGATTTAAAAAAAATAATAAAATTGTATGCATTCTGAAAAAAGTTGAAAAGCTGATATGACTGCGAGCTGTTGCTGCCTATGGCAGCCCCAGGGTCCAGTCAAATTTGTTTTAAAAGATTCATCAGCTTTTCTGTTTAGTTGTCGTCAGACTGACACACTGGAATTTCAGGTGTTAATGGGTGATCTTCGTTCTGTTTTATATAGAGTATGTGACTAATGCTAAACCAGTTCAAGCCGGGGCTCTGGTTGTCAGTAGTGACCAGTCAGAGGCCTCCTCAGCTCCGACGCCGATCAAACGTCTTCGTAGCAGTACATCCACAGTTCCCTCACGAGGGGAACGTCTGGTCAGTAAGGGAATGAAGATAGCGAAGACGAAGGAGGAGAGCAATGAGAAGCGGAGATCCTTGGAGGAACAGAAGAGGTTGGACGCTCCTGAACCGGTGATGGATAAACTAAAAATTGAATCGCATGCAACAGGTAGATCTTTTTTAAAATCTTTTCGTCCCCATTTTGAAATAGGGGCGATGTTTCCATCTTGACAGATTTGTGTCCACCGACCATACAGTATGCCTCATAAATAAGCTAACATGTTGCCAAAACATAACCAGAACCATGTTAGTTTAGACAATTTTGAACACGATGTAAGAAATATTCTTAACTAAATAATTTGGACTTAATAATTAGGCAGCAATGGCTTCCAATCAAATTATGTCCAAACTGTTGAACAGAATGTTTTATTTTGTTTTAGAGACATGTTAACTTATTTATGAGCTGTACTGTAGCTTCAGAACGCCTACACAGATTCAAGATGAAGCTTTTATATCAATACCTTATGACAAGAGATCCATTTGGATTACGTTTCAGCAGTCTGTCCATATATGTCAGAGTTGTCTCCCCTGGAAAACTGGTTACTGTAGCATGTGTCTAGAAAATCTCGAATCTAGTCGCCTCAAATTTTGTTCATAGAGACGGTGTGAGAATGCAATGCTAGGAATTATGTTTTGACGAAATCGTTTTTGTATTTGAATTATTACACTTTATGTATGCGCACTTGTATATCCAGACAGAACACAGTGCTTTCGAGTCGTTTGATCCTTGAATGGTCAAACTGGCTGAATCACGCCTCTGCGTTGATACTGAGGAATGTTCATTTATAGTCCAAGAGAAGAAAATTTTGACACTGATATGACTGGCTTGATAACTGAGCCAGTTAGTCCAATGGTAAATTTTCAAAAATAGTCTTCTTTGCTTGCAAATGGACGTTCATTAAGCAAAAATTTTAACTTTCTTTAACAATCTTGCCCATTAGAGGGTTAAATAGCACATTAATTCATACAATGGACCTTTACATTTTTAGCTACTGTATGCCCCGCCCATCTCTATCTAAGCTCCACCCACACCTCGCTCGTGGTGATTGACCAATCTCTGAGCTCCATGACTATTAATTTTCAGAAAACTACACAGGTAAGCTGTTGAATATTTTGAAACTAATTTGAGTGGGTGCTGTTGCTGCCTATGTCAGCAACAGTGCCCAGTCAAATTAGTTTCAAAATATTCAACAGCATGTTTATTAAATAGTTCTTCTTTTCGTTCGCTGATCATACCGCCAGTCCTAAAGTGACTATCGACATGATCATAAGCGTTAAGTGCGTGGATCCATGGTTTATTAGAGTGCCCCATGTGGCCTGGAACCTCTGTCTTCAGCACTCGAGGTTTCTGTCAGGGTTACCTCGCCCTTACCTCCTTTAGTCACCTCTTACGACACGCAGAGGATACGGAAGGTGTATTCTAAGCCCCACCTACAGGGCAGTCATTAAGTAGTAAAGACATACAATTCTTACATGTCGGACTAAATTAGGAGTTAAAGACGGGCCATATAGAATCATGTATGACGTAATGATTATGACATCATCATACACGCCGCTTAGCTGATTATGACGTCATATGATGTCATTACTCTGCAAAGGTACATTAATTATTGTGTATATATTCAGCATTCGGCGACGATGATGGCTTAAGTGAGTACATAAGACAGATTTACAATCAAGCTTTGGAAGAGCAGTTACCTGTAACTGGTGCAGTACAGACCATTGTTCTGGTCATCATGCATCATATGAAGTCACAACACAGGCAAAATACACAGGTGTGTATATACAGTATACAGGCTTTAGCACTTTATTGTTAACTCACCTGAAAGGCCAAGTGAGCTTATGCCATGACGACCGTCAGTCATCCATCCGTCATCCGTCAGTCAACTTTTCCTTTAAACGACTTCTCAAGAACCGCTGGGCCGATGTCAATTATATTCGGCAGGAAGCATCCTTAGGGAATAGGGATCCAAGTTTGTTCAAATGAACCCGATCGGCCAATTTGGCCAGCGACCATCTTGGATTTCAGCCGATTTTAGGAAATGTCTTTAAAAATCTTCTTTTCCGAAATCTCTGGGGGAATCGATTCAAAACTCATAAAACATCATCTAGGGCAAGAGGTAAGCCAAGTTTGTTCAAGAGCGCTTGATTGACCAAACGGTTCGGCGGCCATCTTGGATGACCTAGTTTGCCCGAAAATGGCTTCTCTAGAAGCACTGAAGTGATCAGGTCCAAATTTGGGAGATATGATTAGGGACTAAGAGCCATTAAAGTTTGTTCAAGGGGTGTTGATCTGTCAAAACGCATGGCCGCCGTTGGCCAATCAAAATGTAACATCTTTGGTGGCCATATTGGATTTTTTTATTTGATGGGTTTTGAGGCTGAAATCGGTTTTATACATTTGTATATGTTTTTGGCTTTTTTGAGCTGAAATTTGCCATTTTTGAACCTGTCGAATAAGCGGTTTAGCAGCCATCTTGGATTATTTTCCTGCCAAAGGGTCCCATACTAAAGCAATGGGAAATTAAAAATGTCTTCTCGAGAACTGCTAGGCCGATTTCAATTATATTTGGCAGGAAGCATCCTTAGGGATCCAAGTTTGTTCAAATGAACCAGATCGGCCAATTTGGCTGGCGGACATCTTGGATTTCAGCCGATTTTAGGAAATGTCTTAGAAAATCTTCTTTTCCGAAACCTCTGGGGGAATCGATTCAAAACTCATGAAACATCATCTAGGGCAAGCGGTAAGCCAAGTTTGTTCAGGAGGACTTGACCAAATGGTTCGGCGGCCATCTTGGATGACCTAGCTTTCCCGAAAGCGTCTTCTCTAGAAGCACTGAAGTGATCAGGCTGAAATTAGGAAGATATGATTAGAGACTAAGGGCCATTAAAGTTTGTTCAAGGGAAGGTAATCCGTCAAAAAACATGGCCGCCGTGTACCAATCAAAATGTAGCATTCTTGGTAGCCATTTTGGATTTTTTATTTGATGGGTTGTGAGGCCGAAATTGGGTTTATATATGTTTGTGGGTATTCTGATTTCATATTTGCCATTTTTGAAACTGTCGGATAAACATTTTGGCAGCCATCTTGGATCTTTTTCCTGCCAAATCTCCCATACTAAAGCAATGGGAAATTTAAAATGCCTTCTCGAGAACCAATGGACCGATTTCAAGTGGATTTGGCAGGACGCATTCTTAGGGCATAGAGGTCCAAACTGTTCAAATGAACCAGATCGGCCAATTTGGCCGGCGGACATCTTGGATTTCAGCCGATTTGAGGAAATGTCTTAGAAAATCTTCTTTTCCGAAACCTCTGGGGGAATCGATTCAAAACTCATGAAACATCATCTAGGGCAAGCGGTAAGCCAAGTTTGTTCAGGAGGACTTGACCAAATGGTTCGGCGGCCATCTTGGATGACCTAGCTTTCCCGAAAGCGTCTTCTCTAGAAGCACTGAAGTGATCAGGCTGAAATTGGGAAGATATGATTAGAGACTAAGGGCCATTAAAGTTTGTTCAAGGGAAGGTAATCCGTCAAAAAACATGGCCGCCGTGTGGATCTTTTTCCTGCCAAATCTCCCATACTAAAGCAATGGGAAATTTAAAATGCCTTCTCGAGAACCAATGGACCGATTTCAAGTGCATTTGGCAGGGCGCATTCTTAGGGCATAGAGGTCCATGTTTGTTCAAACAAAGCTGATCAGCCAATTTAGTGGGCGGCCATCTTGGACTTTGGTCGATTTTTAGAAATGTCTTTAAAAATGCTTCTCTCCGAACCCGCTTAGGGGATCAATTAAAAAACGCATGAAATATCATCTAAGGCAAGAGCTGTACCAAGTTTGTTCAAGGGAACTTAATTGGCCAAATGGTTTGGTGGCCATGTTGGATAACCTCTTTTGCCAAAACAACTCCAGAACTACTGAACAGATTGGGCCGCAATTTGGGAGATATGATTAGGCACTTAGTGGCATTAATGTTTGTTCAAGGGAAGGAGCTACATCAGAAATATGGCCGCAGTGGACCAATCAAAATGTAGCGTGTTTGGCGGCCATATTGGACTTGCAAAAATGCCCACAAACTGATTTAAATGACTACTAAACCACCCACCGACAATGTTGACAAAAATGGATAGTGCTCCAGGTGAGCGACGCAGGCCCCTTGGGCCTCTTGTTCACATTTGGGCTAGAAAATTTAAATTTGCACATAGAAAATGCCTATTTGCAGGCCATGATATTATTACCAGGTTCATATTGGTCATGGAAATCCTGGAGAGTCATGGAATTAGAAATTTAAATTCCAGGCCTAGAACGTCATGGAAAATAGGTATTTTTTTATCATAGGTCATGAAAAAGTCATTGATAAAGGTAATCATGCAAAGTAAAAGAAATCTGTTGTCATAGACTGCTGCTGCTGTCGCTTCTAATGCAAAAGCAGGTATGGCAACAGCTTTTCAAAACAAATGTTATCCCCATACGCTTTGAAAAAAAAGGTGATATTGCAATCAGCCCCATCTGTCTGACCATCCGGCTATCTCCTCCAAAACCATTTGGTGGAAGTCAATCAAATTTGTTATGCGAGTTAAACGTATAATTGTGGACTGCAAAACGATATTTACATTAGGCTCTGTCCCCAGGTAGGGGGCAGGGTGGAGGTGGGGGTAGAAAATCAAAGTTGGTGGAATTCAACCAAATTTAGTGTGTTAGTTACCGATACGATTGCGGATTGTGCGACAATGTTTGCATTATGCTCCCCCCCCCCCCAGGTGGGGTGGGTAGGGGTTCAGGGCAGAACGTCAAATATGGTGAAAGCAGAGATTTGCGATAGCGTGCCATCGATTGCACATTCTAGTATAATATGCTATGTCATTATTTTCAGATGTCTGTGAAGGAATTTCTTCAACAGGATCTTATCCTGTCCAGTGCCGCTCTGAGAGAAAAATATTTGAAGGTGTCACAAGCGGTTGACACTCGGATCAAAGTATTAGAGTAAGCAGTTTATTGTATAGACTTGTACATTGTGTATGTGTGTCTATTGAATTGTGAAATATGTGAACAGAGAATTAGTTCTGTTTTGACATTTTTCATACTGAGTTACTGTGCTCCTCGACTCACGATCCTTGCAGTGGGATTGGGTTAAAACATACTCTAGGGATTGTATTTCTGGACGTGTTGAATATTTTGAAAACAATTTGAGTGAAAGTTGTTGGTGGCTAATCATGTTTAATTAATGTTTTAATGTTCATGAGAATTAATTTGCAAGCCAACAGAAGACTACTTTTGAAAATTTACTGGTGGAATGATTGGCTCGCTTATCGATCTTAGATTTTATAAAAATGTAGCATTTCTAGCTTCTTGACAGATTTCAGCCAAATTTGCCTGGAAGGATCCTATGGTGGTAGACTCTAGAACATCTATTCAAATTTTTGATTGTTCAATTTTTTTTTTAATGAAAATTGTAGATTTTGTAAAATAATTTACTGGAATGTATCAAAATGCATCTTGACGAGTTTCGATTAAATTTGATTGCAAGGATCCTATAGTGGTAGGTTCTAGAACTATTCAGAATTTTGATTGGTCTGGTTTTTTGGTCTTAGATTTTTAAAAACATTTTCCAGAAGTTTTTTAACCCTTTAACCCTCGATATTTATTCAAGAAAATTTCAGTTTTCTCATAGAAAATGTCAATTTGCAGACCAAGAGAAGACTATTTTTGAAAACTTACCAATGGAATGACTGGCTCATTTATTGAGACAGTCATTTTAGTGGTAAAAAAATAAATAAATAGTATTCTCTAGGTCTGCAAATCGACATTTCTCAAGACCACTGCAGAAGCCGCTTTTGGCTGATATGAGTGCTAAATGGTTGAAACACTACTTATCCTTATCAATGGCCCAATTTTAAGTAAATTTATCCAGAAATACCCCATGGTGATATTTTCTGGAATTACTATTCTGAATTTCCATTGGTCGATTTTTCCTGCGGGCATCTTGAATTTTCATAACTTCTGGAAATCGTATAGGAAATGAATAGGAACAGCTTTAAGTGACTTCTCAAGAACAACCTGGAGAATTTTAATGAAGTTTGGGTGGATGAATCCTGTGGTAATTGGCTCCAGAAGTTCCATTCAGAATTTTGATTGGTCCATTTTTAGCTCGCCTAGTCTGAAGTGCCAAGTGAACTTTTGCTATGGCGACAATCATCCATCCATCTGTCAAATTGCATCTCCTCTTTAACGGTTTGACCGATTTCAGTGAAATTTGCCTTGAACATCCTAGGCTGGTTCACTCCAGAAATTCTATTCATGATTTTGATTGGTCAATTTTTGGGCAAAATCTTAAATTTTATGAAAGATTTACTGGAAATTGTCAAAACGCTTCTCCTGAGCTGCTTGACAGATTTCAGACAATTTGGCTGAAGAACCTTATCACTGTCGACTCCAGAACTTCTATCCAGAATTTTAATGCGTCTATTTTTCCGGAGACCATCTTGGGTTTTCTGAACATTTTGCAGAGACATTTAGAAATGCTACGCTGCTTTAATCAATGAACCGATTTCAATGAAACTTCTGTGCGACTGTCTGATTGCAGTAGGGTTCAAATGAGAATTGTGATTGCTCAGTTTTTTGGTGGTTATCTTGGATTTTCTGATACTTATTCATCATATGTTTAATGCTAATGGTCCAGGTGAGTGTCACAGGCCCTCGGGGCGCTTGTTTTAGTAATGATCAAGATTTGTTAGGGTTACTAACACTCCGACCTCACGCCACTGCACAAATGTGCTAAGTGTGCTATGTACAGAACTAAAACAGGCTAGTCTGGGTTCACTGTTGACCTGTTGGGGCTAAGGACTCTCGGTAAGCACAAGAAACAGTGGCCAAAGAATCATCATCATCATCATCAATCACCATCATAATCATCATCATCATCACCACCATCATTGGTTAGGAAATTCTAAATTCTTGCTTAATAATTGTGCATTTGTTGTTCAGCAGAAGACTATTTTTGAAAATTTACCATTTGTAATAGGTGGCATCTTTATCGAGCCAGTCATTCACTTGGTAAATTTTTAAAATTGTTTTCTTTTTACCTACAAATGGACATTCCTAAAATAAGCCATTTTAGCAATCCTGATTAATAAAGTGTTATTAGGTTTACATTCTTGCAGGTAAAGTATGAGATTTTATGTACATGATTACTCGATTATACAATAGCCTGGCGCATTCTGTTTGCAGATATCAGTTACAGATTGAATTACAACTAGAGACTGCTTCTATAGAGCCTGAGACAAAATCACTGACAGATGAGGATATAGAAGAGGTCAGGAATCTAATATCTAAATTTACATCTGTTCATAATTAAGGAATCTAGTTTGAATTGTCCATCAATCATATGACGTTATAATCAAGTGTGTGATGTGTAGGATGACATCATTGTCAATGGACCTTATGATTTTTAGCTAAGCTATGCCCCGCCCATCTCTAGCTAATCTCCACCCATACCTCGCCGTGTTGGGATTGATCGATCCCCAAATGGCCTAGCTATCAATTTCCTGAAAGCTATACAGGGAAGCTGTTGAACATTTTGTAACTAATTTAACTGGGCGCTGTTGCTGCCTATGGCAGCAACAGCGCTCAGTCAAATTAGTTTCAAAATATTCAACAGAATATTTATTAAATAGTAAAAGCAAACAATTTGTACAACAACGCATAGACCGTCTTAAAATATGCGTTCATGATGTACTTATCGAAGTCATTCATGACATCATTCGTTATGATGTCATTGTACACATCACGCAGCTCATTATGACGTCATATTATGGGTGGGTACTCTGGAAAGGTGAATTATTCCATGAATGACATGGATAAGTTCGTCACGAATGCCTTAATTGATAACGGACTAAGCGATAGGCAGCAACAGCACCCAGTCAAATTAATTTCAAAATATTCAACAGCTTACCTGTATAGTTTTCTGGAAATTGAGATTCAGAGAGTGTAGGGATCAATCAATCCCAACACGGGCAATGTGTGGGTGGAGCTTAGCTAGAGATGGCCAGGGCATAGCTAGACCTGGATTCCTTCAATACCCTCACTCTAAGAGAATAAGGGTATTGTTGGTGGGTTTGTTTGTCAGTCAATCTGTCTCTTTTCTTGCTTGCCTGTTTGTCTGTCTGTCATTATCTGTATGTAATGTATGAAAACTGACCGCTCAAATGACTGCCTCGGTAAGTAGCCAGCAAAATATACAGTGATAAATGTGAAATACATATAAGTATTTTATTAGTCTGCAAATGGACGTTAGAGAAGACCACTGCAGAATCAATTTTTGACCATCTTCATGATTAAAGGGTTAATTAAAAATTATATTTTCTCAATCTCTTTAAAAATCCCTCAAATGTTTGCATCAAGTTTCTTGTAAGCTGTGATTGTTTTTCGATAGAAGGAATTTGATCACACAACTGTTAACCCTTACCACTCTGATGTCAATATTCTATCTTTTACTACGTCAATAGCAAAGAAACTGGTGTACATTTTTCAACAATTTTGGTGGACAATGTTGGTGTCTACGACAGCACCATCATCCACCAAATTTGTTGGAAAATGAACACCAGGTCATCTCTTAATTTAATTTGAAAATTTGAAATTTTTACATCAGAGTGGTAAAAGTTAACAGAGACTTTACAGTAGTCTTGAGGAATATCCATTGGCAAGCCATAAGGTATTTTTTAAGACTTACCACTGGAATGATTGGCTTGGTAACCGAGCCAATCATTCCGGTGGTCAATTGTCAAAAATAGTTTTTTTGCCCTCCAAAATGGACATTCGTTGAGCAGAAATTTAATTTTTTTGACAAATGAGTAAGGAATTAAGATTATAAAAATTTGTTCGGATTGTTGTGTTTCAGATTGTTATGATGCTGAGAACGCTGTCATTTGCATTTGAGCCGACATTTCTCTCATCTTACATGGAGGATACACTTGTTACTAAGTAAGCTTAATATAAGCACAGATCCTATGATCTGAAAGTCGAAAGCTATCAAAGTTTAAGAAACACCTTTCCATGCCGTACAATGTGTATGAACATTAAACATTACAGGTTCCCCCCCCCCCCCCCACCTGTTGACTTCTCCGTACCCTCGTTAAAGTTAAAATACATGTATTTCTCATGGAATTTAGGAAATTTCTCAGGGAAGTATCAGGGAAAACTCAGGGAATTTTGTTTTGATAAAGTGCTGGGAACCCTTCCTGGTCTGGAGGACAGTCTGATATAGCGATCAGCATGTCCATTCATCCATTTGTCTCTCTGTCTATGTCTGTCTGTCTGTCTGTCTGCCTGTCTGTGTCCACTTCTTGTCAACATAAATCCTACAATTTAGCTACACTTCTTTTGAAACTTGCTAAACGCTAATCATTACCACGTCAAGATGTGCATGTGCTGTCCGGATGCCTGTACATGTACGTCCGCCCATATGTCCATAATGTCCATTCGTCTGTCTGCCTGTCCAGCGCTGCCAATCATTTCTTCCCGCGCAACACCTACAGTTTAGTTGCAATTTTTTGAAACTTGCCAAGTGTTATCAGGACCACCTGGAAGATTTATGGACAGATGCTATCCATATAACTCTACATGCGACTGTTTGTCCAGAATGTTTGCCTGTCCATCCATCTCTAACAATCATCTTTTGTGAACAGTATCATGTGCAGAAGTATATGCTTTTCTTTTGTGGCTGGGAAATTATTCATTACAGAGTTAATCTTCCCTTCAACAATCTTAGATATGAAGTATAACTTCAGAATGCCTGCATGTATTCATGCAAAATTTCTTTTATCATCTCATTATTTTTGCTACTACTAGTGTGGTAATATAGCGATCAGCATTTCCGTCAGCCCATCTGTCCATCCATCCATCCATCCATCTGTCTGTTTGTCTGTAATCATTTCTTGTCAATGCAACTCTTACAGTTTAATTGCGATTCCTGTGAAAGTTGGTAAATGTTATCAATACCACTGAAGATGTGCGTGTGCCTTTTTCGGCAAAATCCATCCTTATTTGCCTGAGTTATTTCTCCCAAAAAATTTAAAATTCATCAAAATTGTCTTTCGGGCCAGATCTCCAATATAGAGGGTTATGATTCTGATTCGATGAAATCTATCGATATCTTCTGATGGCTCTTATTTTCTTCAGTAGCCATATGTGGGTAATAATTAGAGGCAAATTATATTAACTCTTTAACCCATGAATTTGTCAGGAAAATTTAAATTTTCACTTAGAAAATGTCCATTTTGAAGACCAAAAGAAAACCTTTTTTAAATTTACCACAGGAATTGACTGGCTCGTTTATCGAACCAGTCATGCCAGTGGTAAATCTTCCAAAATAGTCCTATTTTGGTCTGTAAATGGACATTTCTCATAAGAACTATCGAAACAATTTTTGGCTGATATGAGTGTTAAAGGGTTAACACTTCTCTTTCAACAGCTATTTGGCCACTCTGCCGAAATCTTTGGAGGCAATATATGATGAACTGATGCAGCCGCTTCCAGACGTTCTTGCCAATCTACTGTCACCATCAGCAGCCGATCACAGTGCCAATCATTCAATACTTGACCATTCCGCTAGCGGTTCTGTTCATGGGGAGGAGTTTAAAGGACCTATGTCAGCAGATTTAATGTCACTGCGACATAACTCGAATCAGCCGATGTCGAACAAATCCGATTCCACAAACAACAGAACATTGAGATCAAAGTAAGGCGATCTACTGTATACTACCAATACTGCTGTCTGTCTGTCTGTATGTATGTCTGTCTGTCTGTCTGTCTGTCTGTCTGTCTGCCTGCCTGCCTGCCTGCCTGCCTGCCTGCCTGCCTGCCTGTTTGTCCATCCACAGTATGTATTTCCGAAACAACTGATCTAATTTGGCTCAGATTTTAATACAAGACAAAGTGTCTATGTCGTAATCGAGAGTTAAGGAGCTGGTCCAAATCGGAGAAAATTCCGGATCTCTGGATACCTTGAAAACTGCTGGTCTGATTTGTTTCAAATTCAAACAGGAGAAATCTTGTTGCCATACACTAGGATTTCATATCTTTGAGCATTATTCAGATTTTAGCCCTATAACGGCTAAGTGTGGGCATTAATATCTAAATATTTGCTCATTAAATGCCCATTTTCAGGCTAAGAGAAGACTATTTTTGGAAATTCACCACTGAAATGATTGGCTGGGTTATTCCTCAAGACCACTACAGAGGCTGATTTTGGCCATGAAATAGTTAAAACCTGGTCACGGATCCAGTTCATATTCAGAATTTAAAAAAAATCCAAAATTGTATACATTTCGAAAAAGCAGAAGAGGAGTGTCTGCAATATAGTGTCTGCAAAAATCTGATTGTTGTTCTTGTGAATATTGCCTGACTAAGACAGCTAAATGTACCAAAAAATGTTATGTAGTTTAACCGTCTTCCAGCTGAGTTTTTGCAGACGACATATTCCAAAGGTTATATCTGTGGACCGGCTAAATATTTTGAAATCAATTTGACTGAGCCACCAACAACTTTCAGGCAAATTGTTTTCAAAATATTCAGAAAGTCAGGCGTTTTCGCTCATTGACATTATTGTCTGGTGGCTTGTAGCAGTTTAACGGAATTGTTCTGTTCCTTTGTGTTCCTGCAGACCATTGCTGCATCATCCCAGTCTCGCAGACATTGGACCTAAGCGGCAAATTATGATTGAAAAGAAAAACACAAAGAAATCGGCACAAACAAAGGTATGGTAACTAATGATTGTAATCACAGGACTGTTGAAGAATTCATGCACTAGACATGTGTCTATTTTTACAGTTAAAAACTACTTATCCCTTTAATGGTCAAGCCAACCAAAGCCAACCTCTGCAGTGGTTAGTGTTGAGAATTGGTACTATTTTTGTGATCGATGATTGGTTTTATATACTAACCGATGATCAATTAATGATTTATCATAACAGGTTCTCGTTTTTTACCCATTTTGAATGCAGTAATTATAGCATGTTCAAGGATAATAACCCCTTTCAAACCAAATCGCAAGTATGCCAGATTCTTAATAATTTAAGAAATAATCTGTTGGATATTTTGAAACTAATTTGATGGGAAGCTGTGCTGCCATAGGCAGCAACAGCTTCCAGTCAAATAAACTTCAAAATATTCAATGTGTTATTGATATGGTTGCTTTGAAATTAACATACTACTTCAGTACTGGAAAAATTAATGTCTTAGACTAAGGAGTAATACTATATAATTGTAATAATTAAATTTAAATTCTTTTCCAAAAAATATTCATTTCATTATGCTTGACAAGTTAAAATATATTAATAAAGTTAATTTATAAACAATCAAAATCGATTTCTGAAATCATGATCAATCGGTTGGTTGAACATGACAACCAATCAATTATCGATCAAATCGATTAATCGGAACAACACTAGCAGTGGTCTTGACGAATGTCCATTTACAGGCCAAGAGATGACTATTTTTTAAAATTTACCACTAGAATGCCTGGTTTGATAACTGAGCCAGTCATGCCAGTGGTAAATTTGTTAAAATAGCCCTCTCTAGGCCTGCAAATGGACATTCAATAAGCAAATATTTGGATTTTCTTGACCACATTTGATGATTAATGGGGTAACATGAATCGGGCAGCAATGTCTTCCTTTCCAATTATGTTCAAAATGTTCAACAGAACATTTCTTACATTGTGTTAAAAATTATACTAACATGTTTTTGTTTTGGACGCATTTTAACTTATAACCGGTACTGTATTGCATACACAAGGATTTCCGCCTATTAATATCATTTGCAGGAGAAAGCCAAACGCAGGCTCACCGCCTCTGCTAAGAAGAAACTAAAACTGAAAGCAAAGAAAACAAAAGGTAATTTATACTAATGTGTATTCATCTATATAGCAGAAAATTGTCTGTTTAAGTTGTCATTGGTTGTATGTATATAATATATAGTATTCAGTTTGTCTATCCTTCCTTCTGCGTGCCAATCATTTCTTCTTGGCTTTAGTTTTAGCACTCTATTGAATATTTTGAAACTAATTTGACTGGAAGCTGTTGCTGTCTATGGCAACAAGCTGTTGCTGACGTCAACTGAATCCAGTCAAGTTAGTTAAAAAATATTCAACATGTTTCCTGTATACCGGCCTCGATATTTCCCATTTCCTTTTGATACCAGTAGCATGTCGGTACCGTATGAGCTAAGTTACGTAACCCAAAATTTGTTACCTAATTTTAGCCCACCTGACCCTTCATGAGCTTATTCCATGGTGACCAACCGTCATCCGTCCGTCATCCGTTCATCCATCTGTCAAATCGCATCTCCTCTATGCTTTGACCGATTTCAAACAAATTTGACTGGAAGGCTCCTGTAGTGGTAGGCTCCAGATCATCTATTCAGAATTTTGATTGGTCAAATTTTCTGGCGGCCATCTTGTAATTTATTGGAACGTATAAGTATGTTTTATTCAAAGAACTGAAATTCAGTTACCAGTCTTTTCCTATCAACACAGTATTGAGGCCTGTGTATAGTTGTCTTAAAACTAAGGCACTAGAAACTATCACAGTTTACTATGAGATGCTAGAATTTGGATAACAGTGTAAGACTGAATAAACATGTTGTGTATTAGAGGTGCATATTCACACCAGTATGCTTGAAAATAAAATTTTTGAAATTTTATATTTTTAATGGCTTAAATAGTGTGCCTAGATGTAATGGAGCGAAATAAATATTAACATGATTTTATTCCGTGAAAATTATTATAATTATTAGCTCACCTGTCCTGAAAGGCCAAGTGAGCTTATGCCGTGGCAACCGTCCGTCGTCCGTCCGTCATCTGTCCATCCGTATTCCGTCAACTTTTGCTTTAAAACGCTACTCCTTAACCAATAGCTGAATCTTAACTAAATTTTGGTCAAAGGATGCTATTGTGCATGGATCCGGAACTTCCATTTGGAATTTAAATTCATAAATTTTTTTGGTCAAAATCTTAGATTTTATCAAAGATTTACCGGAAATGGTTAAATTGCTTTATCTCCTTACACTTTTGACCAATTTCAATCAAATTTGACTGAAAGGATTCTATGGTCATAGGTTATAGAACTTCCATTCAGAAATTTGATTCGTAAATATTTTGGATGAAAATATTAGATTTTATTAAAAATTTACTGGAAATTGTCAAATTGCTTCTACTCCTTACCATAGAAAGAATCCTATGGTCATATGCTCTAGAACTACCATTCAGAATTTTGTTGCTTAAATATTTTGGGTGGAAATCCTAGATTTTATTTTAAAATTTACCGAATTGGGCTGAAAGGATTCTATTGTGATAGGCTATAGTACTATTCAGAATTTTGATTCATGAATTTTTTGCGTGAAAATCTTAGATGTTATTAAAAAATTTCAAAAAATTTGTCAAATTGCTTCTTACCATTTTGACTGATTGTAATGAACCTTGGCTGGTAGGCGTCAGACCTTCTATTCAGAATTTTGATTCATCAATTTTTCCTGTAGCAATCTGGGATTTCCTGAAAAATGGTGCTTGGGTGATTTCAACCAGATTAGGCTGGAAGTCCTCTATGGTGGTAGGCTTCAGCTCTTCTATTCAGAATTTTGATTTGTACATTTTTTCCTTGGCCAAAAAAGTCTAATCATTAACCCCTAGGCTGATTTCAACAGAACATGGATGAAATGACCCGAGGCTAGGAGTGTTCAGAACTGCTATACAAAAATGTGGTTGGTATATTTTCCCAGTGGCCATCTTGAATTTTCCAAAAAATTGCGGGAAATCGTATAAAACGCTACTCATTAACTGCTTGGACAATTTCAACCAGACTTAGCTGGGAGGATAGTACACTGGTATGTTTCAGAACTTGTATACAGGATTTTGATTGTTCAATTTTTCCGGTGGACATCTTGGATTTTTTGAAAATTTCTGGACATCACTTAACTCATCACTTATTAACCACTGGGCCGATTTTAATCAAACTTGGATGAAAGAACGCTCGCGTGGTATCCTTCAGAATTTGTATACAGAATTTTGATTGGTCCATTTTTCTGGTGGCCATCTTGGATTTTCTAAAAATATTGGAAATCAGTTAAAAGGCTACTCCTTATTACCCGCTTGAATGAGTTCAAGCAAAGTTGGCTGGAAGGACCCTAAAGTGGTATGCTTCAGAGCTTGTATACACCTGTGCAAAAGTTAAGCACCAGCAAAAACAATAGAACGTAGAAACATGATGGTACAACTAGGCTGCCATACTTTTTGTCCCCGCGTTAGCTGACATAATTCCAAGTACGAAATGCACATGCATGCATGACTTCACGCCGCTTGATGTCCGTGCGTGGCGGGAAACAGCACACGTGTTCAGTTATGTAAAAGTCCAGTTTGAGGTGTAGAACATTACATACAGATTTAGGCGACAAGATTAGGAATTTTGTGTTCATGACCGTGGTTTATTTGTACAGAGAGAATTAGCTCTTGATTGTGAACCGCTATGGCAAGACGAAGGTTAAGTGATCGTGTGAAATGGCAAATCATAAGCATGCATACCACTGGTATGTCATGCAGAGAGATTGGCAGACAGCTGAACATTAACCATACTGTAATCAGTCGTTTGATTGCAAAACATGGGCAAACTAACGAGGTGAAGGACAGGCCTAGATCTGGAAGACCGAAGAAGACTACTGCCCGTGATGATCGAGCCATAGTACGCCTTGTTAGGAGATCTCCATTCACCAACAGCAGAGTGCTCAGCCAGCAATGGGAAACGCGCAATAGAGTGTAAATGTCTACCGTCAAAAGGAGACTATGCTGCTGGCATGAAAGCTAGGAGACCTGTCAGACGTCCTCTCCTCACTGCACACCACAAAGAGGAGCGTCTGAGGTGGTGCAACGAAAGAAGACACTGGAACATGAGATCCTGGAGACGGGTACACTGGTCCGATGAAAGTCGGTTCCTGCTTCATGCCACAGATGGTCGAACTCGTGTATGGAGGTCCAGACGCACGGCGTACGACCAACGTAACATCATGGAAGAAGTTCCATTTGGTGGAGGTTCCGTTATGATATGGGGGTGCATCTCATTTGATTGTAAGCTGGATCTGTTGACTGTACCTGGAACACTAAATGGACAAAGATATCAAGATTCCATACTGGATAGAGTTGTGGTCCCTCATTTTGTAAATCATGCACCTGGAACCCACCCTATATTCATGGATGACAACGCCCGACCACATCGTGCTAGAGCTGTGCATGAATACCTCCGCCAGAATGCCATCGAAACCCTACCATGGCCAGCAAGGAGCCCTGACATGAACCCTATTGAGCATATCTGGGACATTCTGGGAAACATGGTGAGAAGGAGGGATCCTCCTGTGCAGAACCTACAGGAATTAACAGACACACTCCATCTTGGATGGCAACGAATACCACAATGGCGTATCAGTCGGTTGGTGACCAGCATGAGACGTCGTGTCCAGGCCGTCATCCAGGCACAAGGTGGATATACCCGGTATTAATAATGACAGTCTCAAACTCGTGCACAGATGTTAAACTTCGTTTTCAGACACCATTAATGACAATCTAGCCACGTGTGTCAACTGTAGGGCAATAGTTGTCAGTTGTGTCAACGTAACCATATTCAGGCCTCGTTTTCAAGTTCAAACAAAAACATACAGTGTTTCCCCACCATCATAATCAGCATTCCTCTAGTTGCATTATTACCTCTTGCACTAAGATGGATGGGTACATAAATGTTTATGCTATTGCTTTCTTCATAGCACATGAATATACCCTCGCATGTGCGTAAAAATAGGGTGGTGCTTAACTTTTGCACAGGTGTATATATAGAATTTTGATTGGTCAATTTATTCGGTGGCTATCTTGAATTTTCCGAAAAATGGCTGAAAATAATCTCATTAACTACTTCGGCGATTTCAACCAGACTGGCTGGAATGAGCCTAGGGCGGTAGGCTTTAGAAGTTGCACATAGAATTTTAATTGGTCAATTTTTCCGGCGAACATTTTGGATATTCTGAATATTTGGGGAAATCAGTTAAAAGGCTATACTCCTCATTAACAGCTTGGCCGATTTCAACCAAACTCAGCTGGAAGAAACTCTAGGCCCGTATGCTACCGAACTTGTATACAGAATTTTGACGGCTTGATTTTGATGGTGGCCATCTTGGGTTCTCTGATAAATGGGAATTCATATAAAATGCTACTCATTAATCGCTTGGGCAATGTCAACTAATTTTGGCTGGAAGGATCCTAGTGTCGTAGCCTCTAGAAATTCTATTCAGAATTTCGATAGGTCAATGTTTTGGCAAAAATCTCTGATTTTCTGAAAAATTTTCAGAATCATTTAAAAACAGTACTCCTTCCTTCAATCAATAGCCCGATTTCAACAAAACTTGTGTGGAACAATCCTATGACGGTAGGCTTCAACATATTAAACGAGAGTCTTGATTGGGCAGCTTTTTTATGGCTATCTTGCATTTTCCGAAAATCATCCATCATGTCTATTTAAATGCAAAAGGTTTGAATCGCCTCTTGTTTTAGTTGTGAATTTGAATTAGGGACTCGTGCCTCTAATTCAATTTGTCAATTAAAAAAATTATATTAATTTATACGTAATGAAATCATCAAATGTTAAGATTTCTTTCGTTTCATTACATCTATGCACATAATTTTAACCTCTAAAAGTGTATAATTTTAACACTTATTTTCAAGCAGTTCGTTGTGATTATGCACCTTTAACAAAAATATTTTAATATGTCCTTCATACAGAAGGTGCGGGTGAGATGCAGGCGGTGCGCAGAAACCTGTTCATGACTGACCCGCCCAAACTTGCTCGCAGTCAGTCAATGGTTAGTCCTCCTCGGCGAGCATCTATGAATACAGCTAAAAGTCCTAGCAGTAAGTCTCTTCTAGGAATACATTATACAGTACAGCTAAAAAAGTAACTTATAAATCGCATTGTCCTGCTTACAAAACTAAATAAAACGTACTGTTGAATATTTTTAACATAAGTGGATTGGGAGACATTGCTGCCTAAGGCAGCAATGTCTTCCAATCCAATTATGCTCAAAATACTCAGCAGTATGTTTCTTACAGCTTGTTAAAAAATGTACCATGTTTCTGTTTTGTTTTGGAAATATGTTAACTTATTTCTGAGCTGTACTGTAGATACTTAGACATATATCGCGGTTCAGCTAAAAATCATACTTTTTTGACGATGCTACACTGAAAAAAATCGGAAAATCATGAACAATTTGATGACGACATATTGAATATTTTGAAATTTTTGATTGGGAGCTGTTGCTGCCCCAGTCAAAGTAATACTAAAATATTCAACACTTGATTAATTGGTTTTCAATGACATTACCAATATGTGTATGTGCCAGGCCAAGCCACCCCAGCCATCAAGACCTCTGAACATTTGAATACACTATATATCGTGATATTTTATGCACTATATATATCGCGATATTTTCTCATATGATCATATACTGTGTAGTCCTATTCTATTTTGAAGACATTGTATTTGCTATATCTTGTAAAATACTGATTATTTTAATTTGTCAGAGCTAGTAATAATTTATATCCTAAGCCAAATCCAGTCTTTTGGAGCGGGCTTGGGAAATGTCCATTTGCAGGTCGAGAGAAGACTATTTTTGAAATTTTAGTACAGGAATGACATGTAATTTCATTCAATATTAAATAAACTACCAGCGGTAAAAATGGAAATGAATCAGGATTATTTGAGAAACGACATTTACTAAATCTAATGGCGCTTAACTTGGAACCAATTAGTGGCGTTGCTGGTGCTTTGCACTCTGCCGTGTGTCAACTGTGTACTCGAATATAGCAAAAGCAAACCGGTATATAGTTTTTTAAGTGGTATGAATACTATTCTCTATAGGCGCCGCTGTAGAGCGATTAACTCGCTAGTTCACTATTGATCCTTTTGAAAACATTATATTTGAACGTCACTGTTTCTGGTGGAAGCAACGCGTTTTGGTCAAAATGATTTCAAAATACACTGCTGATTTCCAAGCTCGCATGAAACCTACTGAATATTTTGAAATTCGTGTAACTGAATTCAGATCCTGTCACTGGAAACAACAGCTTTCAGACAAATTGTTTTAAGATTAGACAGCATTTTGCCTGCAGGAAGTGGCTAATCAGTTTAGTGCGAATATAACTGAGATTATATGACAGGCTGTAGTGTGTATTATTTATTCTCTCCATACACAAGAACGCACAACACCACCTGCATCACTAATTGGTTCCCACCAGAGTAACAGAAATGGTATTTATTTGCTTTTTGAAAATTATTCCAATTTATTTTTGTTTGTTACTGGTGGGGCTATAGGTTGATTATTAACGTAAATCTATCATTCAAGACCATTTGTTAGTTCCCTGATCCTTTCCTTTAACCATTAAAGTGTTAACACGGCATTTAGCATGTCTTGGGTCTTTTCATCTCTCCAGACCTCATTACTGCCCATTGTATTTAACTAAAAATAATAGTGTGTTCGTTTGTCTAATATATTTGTGTTCTCTCTCTTCATATAGGAAAGCTTAAAGGACAGCATCCGCCTACCCATGTCTCTGACACACCCTTCCATAAGCAGATGCTAAGGACTAGATTCATGAAGCCGTCATCGACTAGTGGCCCCACTGCTGCTGCATCTGAAGTACCCACAATGCCTCTGAGTTCTGACATCGTCGTGGAAGAGTCCCCGGAGAAGATAATAAGTTCAGGTACTTTCACTTCAAGAGTATACTTACCTCCCTAATACTTTTGATATTGCTAAATATTGGCTTTCACTCAATAAACACTCAGATTAAAACAGTTAGGTGCCCCTACTGGGCAGGGAGTCAGAGCGTAGTCTGGCGGATGCCAGCCCCACCACCGCGCATGCGCAGACTAGCACTACCTCTTTGCTAGATTATTGGCGGAGGGATCACACATGTTTTTTTGTGCAATAGCTTTTCCTTGCTCTTAAACTGTTTTCATAACTTGGTTGTGTTATTTTGGAGTGATAGTCACTGATTCGGATGGCAGGAAGGATCACTTCGCCAAAGGGGGACCTAGGACCTTTGAATCAGGTGACTTCTAGTAAAATTAGCGAGTTTTTTTGCCCGGTGTATTGTGTTTCCGGGACTCGCGTTTACCGTGATAAGCGCCTTGGTTAGTTGGTTTATGTCAACTCGGTGCTACCTAAGGCTAATTTCTCTTTCTGTTTATGTCCACAGGTCTGTATGACGCTAGGTGGTGGCATCACAGCAGCAGAGAGTTAGTTTTCTCTCCACCATGGTTCCATTTCCTACTAACACTGTTAGGTTATCTAACCAAATGATTTATGTCCAGTGAGTTGGAGGCCTAGTATAAAGGTCTTCTCGCTTTGCCCTCTTGATCCAATTCCTTCCCCATGAGGTGGAGAGAGTTAAGAGGCGTGCAGGTGGTGGAGTACTCCGGTTCGTCACGTTGGATGGTTTGTCTATACAAGGTGTCAGGTATCTAGTTATTGATAATGTGGTGATGTTAATTATAGTAAGCAAAGGGAGATAATTAACATTTTTGCCAGAAAAGAGTTATCTATATGTATCTGATGGTTGTGTAGTCGACGTATCCATTCAGCATACAATTCGTCCTTGCACTTGGATGTTTTGTTGGGATCGATTTTTTCCTGTCACGGGATTAGTGACGTCATATTCAGCCTGGCTATGTATTTATCAGCAATTTAAGTTGCAATGCTGGTTTCTGATGTATATTGATCTTTATGATCGTTTTCCTTCTCTTTGAGTTGGTTTGAGTGTCTAAGCTTAACTAGTTTGCTCATACTCCTTGTCCTTTGCCCTGTTTCAGGGACCGGGTTGCGCGTCCTGTGGACGATTTCTGCATGATAAGTTCTTGCCTCATCTTTGCTATCAATGTAGCCCTTGTGGTCCATCGGGTAATTGTGAGATATGTAAGCACTGGGGGGGCGAGTTAATGTCCGAATTCTTGTGCTTGCAGGCGACGGACAAGGTGGTAGAGGAGGAGAAGAAGAAGAAGCGGAAACGAGAGGTTGTAAGTAGGAAGGGTAAGGGGAAGGCCTCGTCCGCGGTGGATATGGAGGCCTTCCGGACCGAGATGTTGGGAGAGATGAAGAGGACAATAAAGGATTTGGTTCCAGGGTTGCTTCGTGGCATGCTTCCTGGACCAAATCCTTTACTGTCCTCATCATCGGCTTCGGAGCAGGTAATCCCCGCCTCTGGATCGGTTTTCCTTAGACCGCTTCCGTTGTTCGACGATTCAGAGGTGGCCCCATTAGAGGGGGCATTCCACGACCCTGGCAGCAGGCTTATTGCCGCGCCGATAGGGGACCGTGGACGGTTGTCGCTGGAACCCGCGGGCTGCTTATCAGTCCAGGGGTATCCGCACGCCGCGGTGGCCAGTACCTCCTATGGCACCGTTCCTGGTCAGCCCGGGTTAGCTCTCTTTGCTGACCCGGGGTCTAATCTTTCTGACCAGGGTGATGAGGATTACCTGCTAGGGTCGCCGTCTGACGACGTGGACATGGATGAAGACGTTTGTGCACCCCTCGCGGGGAATACGGGCGGCTTCTTCCACGGTTTTACTCACCCTGGAGTAGAGTCCGCGGCTCAGGTGGTGGCCCAGGGCGCTGCTGATGGCCAGCGGTACCGCATACCTCGGCTTGCCGAGGGTGTTGCTGGTGCTGGCCGGGCCCGTGGTGGGGCGGTATGTGCCCCGCGCTCTACCATGGCGCCTGCTCCTGGTCAAACCAGTGATATTGTCATGCCGGTGCTGTCAGGCCCGCATGTTTTCCCTGGCTTGCCAGGTGTATCAGCGTACCCGCCGTCAAGCTCTGCTGCTTGCGCTCAGGAGGAAGACGAAGGCCCCCGTCTTGTAGAGCGCTCGCAGTTAGCCACGGAGGAGGATTGGTCTGACGCTTGCCAGTGGTTGGTGAGCGTTAGGCCTGATCTGCCCGTGGAGCAGTCGGCTAGCCAGCGTGACCACAGGCCGTGGTTAGCGGGGAAGCCGACTGCTAACGCTATGCCTTCTCTGCCGCTGGCGGAGCATGTCGTTGACATGTTCGAGGCGGCGGAGTCGTCCATTAAGTCGAGTGGACGTCTCGCGAAGGCCCCTCGCGAGGTGGCCAGGCGTTGTCGCATCGTGCCCCTGGATTACCAGCGGTACGGTGTGGTACCCAAGCCCAGCGTGGATGACCGCGCGGCTTTGGGTGAGGATGCGCGGCCAGGCTCCCGCTCTGACACGGGGGTCTTGTGCTCGAACGCGTTGCGTTCGGCGAATACCGCGTTGCGTGATGCGGAGGAGAGTGGGAGGGCTTCGATTGCCGCTCTGTCCCACGTCTCCCAGCTGTTACAGGGGGTAGTAACGGCATCCGCATCGCGCCAGCCAAGTCCGGTCACGGTCCAGCGAGCCATCCAGGATGGTATTAACCTGGCGCTGGACTGTATGACTCGGGCGGTGACCAGGAGTGTCCGGGCAAGACGCACGTTTGCCCTGGACAATCTGTGCCCGTCTCAGGACCTGTACAATAGGCTACTGCGTACGCCTATGACGGGTCCTGGTCTTTTTGGAGGGGAGGGATGTCGACACCTCCAGGAGACGGTCACCCTGGTGAATAACCAGAGGGCGCTGCGCGAGCAGTTTGAGGTGCTGCGTCGTGCTAACGTTCGCGCCGCGCCCCCTGCGTATCGTCCCCTGCAGGCTCGAGGTGGTGCTGGCCAAGTCGGCCTCGGCCGCGTGCGATTCGGCCAGCAGCGAGGGGGGCGCAGGTTCCTCAGGCGCCGTCAGCCAGGCAGCCGCCCGCGCACCAAGGTGCGCGCGGGGCGGGGCGGGGCGCGCGAGGATCTGGGCGTGGTTATCGGTCCTGACGGGACGCTTACCGCGGTAAGAACCACTCCGGTGTTTATGGCGACGGGGACAGTGCCGCTCTTGCATGCCTCGTGTCCACCTCTGTCCCTAGGTGGACCGGTGGGAGGCCGGCTAGCCGACCACATGCAAGAGTGGGAACGGTTAACTCAGGACCGTTTAGTCTTGCGATGGCTTTCCGTCGGGTATCATCCAGAGTGGATGACAGGCCCGCCGTCGCGACTGTCTCTAGTGCCAGTCTGGACTCCCATTCCGAGAGATCCAGAGCAAAGGTTGTGTATCGAGGAGGAGATAAATTCCCTCGTACAAAAGGGAGCTATTCAGCCGGCACAAAGGTGTCCGGGCTTCTATTCAACCCTGTTCTTAGTAACAAAACGCACCGGAGGGTGGAGACCGATTCTCAACCTCAAGCCATTGAACAAGTTCATCGAGACGCCCAGTTTCAAGATGGAAACGGTGCGCTCGGTGTTGGCGGGGTTGGAGAGGGGGATGTGGACGGCGTCGATAGATTTGAAGGACGCTTATTTCCACATCCCCATCCACGGGAGTTTCTGTCGCTTCCTGAGATTTGCATTCCAGGGCAGACAGTGGGAATTCAGGGTGTTGCCCTTCGGAATTTCCACGGCTCCTCGGGTTTTCACCCGTGTGGTTCTTGCGATCACCGCATACCTCCGCAGGAGAAGCATAGCAGTCCACACGTACATAGACGACTGGCTGTTGAAAGCGCACACCCGGGAATCGTTATCGGCCAATCTGGAGATTGTTTTGAAAACTCTCACAGACTTAGGCTGGATGATCAATTTCCCAAAATCAGAGCTGACTCCATCCCAGAAGTTTGTTTACCTGGGGATGTTCTTCGATCTAGAGACAGGATATGTTTATCCTACTCAGGAGAGAGTTCAGAAACTCATCTCATTAATTCAGTCAGTGTGCGACAGTCGTCATGTCCTGGCACGGGTTTACTTGAGAATGCTGGGGTTGATGGTTTCATTGGAACCAGTCATTCCTCAGGCCGCCTTACGCAGGCGGCCGATCCAGTTATTTCTCATGACACAATGGACCCAGAGTACAGGTTCGCTGGACTCGAATGTGTCAGTGTTGGCGCCTCTGATTCATCACCTGCAATGGTGGTTGGACACAGAGAATCTCTTGGTGGGGGTTATGCTAACCCCTCCCCACCCTCAGGTGACTGTGTATACAGATGCATCGATGGAGGGCTGGGGAGCTTGCCTGGAAGAGTCCACGATATCAGGGCTTTGGAATCTGGAACAGTCAAAGGAACATATAAATCTACTGGAGCTAAAAGCAGTAGTCCTGGGCCTGGAACATTTCTTACAGAAAGTTCAGGGCAAGATTGTTCTTATTCGTTCAGACAACTCAACAGTTGTGACTTACATAAACCGCCAGGGCGGAACGAAGTCGCCCAGTCTCTGTATGATGACATGGAAACTGCTTTGTTGGTGTCTGGATCACCAGATTACCTTGAAAGCAGTTCATATTCCGGGAAGGTTAAACCTGCTAGCAGACTCATTGAGCCGAAGGATGAGTGTTTTACCCACGGAATGGCAACTAAATCAATGTGTGGCGGATCGTCTGTTCGACCATTGGGGGAAACCCAACATCGATTTGTTCGCAACGAAGAAGAATGCGAAGATGACGACGTACGTCTCTCCGATTCCGGATCCAAGCGCTTTCGCAACAGATGCGTTAGCTATCAGCTGGGGGAGAATGTATGCATACGCATTCCCTCCAGCAATCCTGATTCCAAAAATTCTTCAGAAAATCAGACAAGAGGAATGCCAAGTGCTTCTGATCGCCCCGGATTGGCCAAGCCGATCATGGTATACGGATCTGCTGGACCTTCTGGTCTGCAATCCGGTTCCTCTGCCTCTGATGGACGATATTATCTTCCAGGGCAAGGCCCTTCACAACAATCCGTCAATGTTCAGATTGACTGCGTGGATGTTGTCAAGGAATCTAGAATTAAGGAGGGCTTTTCTGAGCAAGCAGCCATGTTTATGGCCAAAGCCAGGAGGGGGTCAACCTCCAGAGCATATAATTATAAAATCAACAGATTTGCAGAATGGTGCTCAAAAAGATGTATTGATCCAATGGGTTCATCTATTCAAGTAGTAGCTGATTTCCTCTGTCACCTCTATGATGCCTATAGCCTCAAGCCTAACTCTATTGCCGGTTATAAGTCAGCATTAATGTCTGTTATTCCTTGCTTGGCTAAGAGGGGAAGTGATGAAGTAAATACATTAAATGTATTAATTAAAGGCATGGGCAATCTAAGACCAAGGAATCCACCTGTGATTCCGTCTTGGAGTTTATCGCTAGTGCTTCAAGTACTAGGTGATAAGCCTTTTGAACCACTTAGTTCCATTTCTATGAAACTATTAACACTGAAGACTGTGTTTTTAATTGCTGCGGCCTCGGCTAGGCGTAGGAGTGAAATTCATGCCTTATCAGCCGAGGATGACCGTTTTGTGGTTTCAGGGGAAGGCCTTAAGCTGCTACCTAGGATTAATTTCTTGGCTAAAAATCAGTCGTTGAAATATCCAGGTCAACCTATTATTTTGCCTGCTTTAACTAGATATGATCCTAATTCTAAAGCATGGTGTCCCGTCTGGGCGCTGCGCCGGTACAAACAACGTACGGCGGAGTGGCGCACCGACCAGTCAGCGTTATGGTTGTCATATATTGAACCCCATGGCAGGGCTTCTAAGGACACCATTTCCAGGTGGATTGTAGAATGCATTCAGTTTTGCCATAAATCCGCCACCGCGAAGCAGGTTGACGTGGCCAAGGCTCACAGTGTCCGCGGCGTAGTGACATCCACTGCCCTATTTAATGGGGTCCCTGTGGATGATATTATGTCGGTGGCTCAATGGCACTGTGAGTCCAGTTTTACAGACCATTATCTCCGTGACACCTCTAATCCTCTCGCCTTGTCGATTTTGAAAAAATAACTCGGTTTATATTTTTTGAGGAGATTTTTTCCTCATTACTTATATATTTCACAATTAATTTATGGAAACACCCACTTTTTTGGGCCTGCATCAGTCTTCACCAATGGGAAGATGTTGTCAGCAGCCATTTCAACAAGGTCAGTCTTGTTCATGTGTTGTCCATTGTTGATTGTATTGTCACGTTACCCGTTATTAATATGGTGATGGTTTGTGTATTTGTGTGGTTCATGGTTGAGAGTTTACGAAAATGGAGCTTTTTCGTCTCTGTCCTGTAGTACATGGTACTTGTACGTAGAGAGCGTATAGGACATTGAGGTCAGTCGACTCTTCCTCCCAGGAAGGAGGGGGGGGGGAGCGCATATGACATTCGGTCATCTCTCATACATCGGTGGTGTTATCCGATGGTTAGTCAAATCCTGACTGTTTTTCGTACAGTTTCAGAAGTTTAAGTGCCTTAAACGCAGAAAAGCATATAGGGATGAGCTGGTCTTTTGACCTCGCCTCCCTCCCGCCAGATTCACTTTCGAATTCTGGCAATATCAAAAGTATTAGGGAGGTAAGTATACTCTTGAAGTGAAATAAACGAAATCTAGGATTTCTTTTTTCACGAGAGAGTTGATACTTACCTCCCTAGATACGGACCCGGCCTCTCCACCCCACAGAGGCTCGGTCTTCAGGCTCTTAATAGTTGCATGTGTGTCAGCCAATAATCTAGTCAGAGGAAGTGCTAGTCTGCGCATGCGCGGTGGTGGGGCTGGCATCCGCCAGACTACGCTCTGACTCCCTGCCCAGTAGGGGCACCTAACTGTTTTAATCTGAGTGTTTATTGAGTGAAAGCCAATATTTAGCAATATCAAAAGTATTAGGGAGGTAAGTATCAACTCTCTCGTGAAAAAAGAAATCCTAGATTTCGTTTAATGTACCGTAAATCCTGCGGTAACCCTTTAACCCTCAAGCCAGACAAAAATGGATTCTGCAGTGGTCTTGAGAAATGTCCATTTCCAGATCAAAAGACTATTTTTGAAAATTTACCACTGGAATGACTGGCGCGATAATCGAGCCAGTCATTCCAGTGGTAAATTTTTTTAAATGGTCTTGGTCTACAAATGGAGATTTTCAGTGGAAAATTTAAATTTTCTTGAACAAAAACACCAGATTAGGCTAAAAAAAATGTTTGGAATTCTGCGGCTAAGAGGCGCTCTGCAATCTTGTGTCAAGTTGTGACCTCAAAATTCCCTTTATAAACCGGACTAGCCAGGTAATACATTTTAGCCGAGCCGTTCTCGTCGAGTCGATAGTTTGCAACGTGCACGGCTGATTATCCTTAGAATAAGTTGGCTGACAATTATTGCTGCCTATAACAAGAAGACCATTCGGTCAAATTGTTTTCAAAATAATCTAGCAGATACTACAGTTTTTACCAGCTACATGAAATGTTTTGATAATGATTTGACTGAAAATCATTGTGGCAACAACTTTCAATCAAATTGTTCTCCGAATAAGCAGCAATTTAGTAACAGTTCCTGCAGATATTTCAAGCAATTTGATTTCCAGTCGTTGCTGACTTTAAGCAGCAATAACTTTGTCAAATTATTCTAAGAATAATCTTTCCTGGTTTTCAGTATTATTAGCAAACAGATGTGGGTACAATGAGCATTTGCCATATGCGTTATCTAGATCCAGTGTAACATGTCTTAGTAACTGCTGTAGTTGTGTTCATTTCATTGTCAATTAGTTGGTAATCATGTCACTGCTTGTCAGATCATGCATGTGCCAGGCGGATCTACTCTTTGGAAATTCTTTGAAAATTCACATTGGACCTCGATAACGTATATGACATAAGCATAACTACGTTTCAAACAAAAATGTTAACTAAAAATATTGAAACACCATTAATTATTCTGAGAACAATTTGACCCTTTGCTGCCTTAGTTAGCAACAACTGGCAATCAAATTGCTCGAAATATTTATTCTTTTGAGAACAATTTGATTGAAAGTTTTTGGCGCAATGATTTCTTTTCAAATCATTATCAAAACATTAGCTACTGTAAACTGTATTATCAGCTAGAACAATTTGACCGAATGTTCTTGCTGCTAGAGGCAGTAATAATTGTCAGCCGACTTGGTCTAAAGATAATTAGCGTAGCACGCTGCAAACTATCGACTCAACGAGTGCCGCTCGACTAAGATGTATTACCTGGCAATTCTGGTATATAAAGGGAATTTTGCTGTCACAATTCGATACAAGATTGCAGAGTGTCTCTTAGTAACAGAACTCTGCACATTTTTATTAGCCTAATCTGGTAGTGTTATCGGCTTACAATATAGCTTTAACTCCTATCATAGACTCTAGATTATTTTAAGGGAGGTAGCTCCTATCATAGGCTTTAAACTCTATATTAAGGGAGGTAACTCCAACAATACAATAATATGGGAACAGCAAACCAACAACAACAACAACAACAAGAAAAGGCTAGACTGTATTAAGGGATGTAACTTCAATCGGTAGGTAACCTGCTAGTATATTAGGGGAAGTAACTCCTTTGATAAACTTAAGACTCCATATTAAGGGAGGTAACCTCTTTAATAGCTTAGACTAAATGACAAGGGAAGTAACTCCTGCACAACATTGTACTGTATATTAAGAGGAGATAACTCCTATCATAGACTATATTTAGGTAGGTAATTCCTGAAGTAGACGAGCCAGTATCTTAAGCTAGATGGTTCGCCATTGTAAATCCTCACTCTTGGCAACTTTGGCATTCTTCACCACCCCACCCCACACCGGTGGCTGAGTCTAATGTATACATCGCCTCATAATCCACAATCAAATGAGTAACTCGCATAACAAATTTGGTAGAATTCCGCCAACTTTGCCATTTCCTCCCAAATATTCTTGTGGTCTGCAAATGAACATTCCTCAAGCCCTCTCTTGAAGCCGGTTTTGGCCAGCCTCGCCATGAACGGAATTATGGTCGAGATTGGCTAAGAAAATCTAATCTTTTGCTCAGTCAATGTTCATTTGCAGGCCAAGAGTATTTTTTGAAAATTTACAACTGTAATGAATGGCTTGATTATCAACCCAGTCATTCCAGTCGTAAAATTTCAAAAATAGTCTTCTTGACCTGCACATTTTTTAACCCTTTAACCTTAATATCAACGAAAAACAGCTTCTACAGTGGTCTTGAGAAATGTCCATTTGCAGACCAAATGAAGACTATTTTTTAAAATTCTCCACGGGTCATTCCAGTGGTACATTTTCAAAAATAGTCTTCTCTTTGTCTGCAAATTGACATTTTCTTGAACAAATATAAGTCTTAAAGGGTTGAGATGACCGACGAGCTGCCCATTAATCAAGTAAGCAACATTTGATAATGGCCAATAGATCTATATAAATCTCGTCTTTGTTTTACAGATTCCTCAAGTCCAAAGAAAAAATTTCCTGGAATGGCAGCTCTCCGGCGGTCATTTTACTCTGCTGGTCCGCAGAGTCAGTCACGAAACACACAGAAGTATCGCCAGCTTGCTGACCGAATAGCCGGGCGGACACCCATCCCATCGGTCAAACAGCCTGTCACGTCTGATCCAAAACGACTATCAATATGCGACTTAAAATCGCCGGTTCGTAAATTTGTCATGAAACAATTGAAAGGAAGTCCTTCACCAAACTATAACTTAAGAAAGACACCGACCAGGGATGGCAGCCACACCCCGAGTAAGCTGGTATTAGAGTCGCCGGGGTACAGTTTGAGGGTTAGATCTCCCTCTGTAGGCTCATCTGTTAGAGCGATGCTGTTCAGTAAGAGTCCTAAAAGATCTGAGCATCAAAATAGCACCAAACATAAAACATCTACTCCAGTTGTTGAAGGTGCGACATCAACCCCTGTTCGCCGGTTAGCGTTCACTAATAGTGCTGGAAAATCACCTGGCCGAAAGGCATCTCAGAAAGACTTTGTTAAGTTATGCAGTGAGGGTTTTATACCAAATTCTCTTTCTGTTCACTATGTTGAGTTTGATAATTCTACAGAAAAACTGCAAGGAAATATAAACAGCCATAAGAATACAAACATTAACCAGTGCTTATTAAGTCCTACAGAAACATGTGGTGGTATAACAATGGGTAGTTATCAGAATGAGTACAGTGGAAAGCGTAATCCTCATACACCACAAAAAACTCTGAAGCAGTCGGCAGGTTTCGTGTTAGGACAGGTAGAAAGTACCCCTAGAAAACCGACAGGGTGTTGTGTCGTAACACCCAGGTCAATTCTGAAGAAAACTCCGGGCAAAACACCGGCTAAGTCCAATGACAGAACACCAGTAAAACATGGCCATCATAAAATATCACCAGAAAAATCTGTGTCGTTTAATTTTGCTCGTGGTTCATCGAATAAATGTCAATCTCAGGTACTGACCATGCCACACAAAGAGGCGAGGTCAGAGCGACAATCACCGTGTCAACACATGCGGTCACATACTCCTGCTAAAAAGGACAACAGTGTTAGACAGATTAGCTTTGATAAAGAATTGTTGTCAGATTATAAATCACTAAAAACGTCTCCAGTTTCTAGAAGCAGGAAAGAAATAAGAGGAACACTGCAGAGAATGGAGAAGCTAAGTAAATGTACATCGTCTACCGGTATGTCTACACCTGAAAGTATTTCAGCAAATCAGAGAGGAGTAAAGTTAAGCAGTAAAACAAGTCCACAAGGACAAGGCGATCTAAAACACCCATTATCAAGAACACCACCTCCAAGCCAGAAGCCGAAAAGTACTACACCAGATAACTGGCCGAGGAGGAAACCATGCTTCAACAAGATGGCTAACATCGCCAACAAATCATCCAATTCAAGTCAAATATTCTCTGACAAGCACAATGTTAAGCATCCTACTGTGGCTCTTACCAGCTCTGCATCATATGATAAAGTAAGCAGCCCACGCTTTACCAGAGGCTTATCCAAGGAGATTGGAATCGATACAGCTACATTTAAAGCAATGTCTATGTTATCACCAGAAGATAGAGTATCTAGTATGGCCGTTGTTAAGAATACAATGGGAAGTAAAAGATCTGTGCAGATTTCTCCCACAAATCAATGTAAGCAGAGGTTCTCTAGTCCAGCCAAGCGACAAAAACTGCAACATGACACTAATTTCACAGCATGTATAGATAATGATAAGCTCTCATTGAGTAATGAAATAAATAAACGAACAAAATCGAAAGCAAAACAAGTTGAAGATGACATATTCGCTCCTAGACACAGTGACAGGAGAGAAACATCTCCTGTAGACAGTTCATATGAGGCAAGCTCAGAAGGGTTTGATACAACAGCTCTATCAAATGTAAGCAGCGTTAATTACTTCTCTGCTAATACCAGTGACATATTTCTTCCTACATACGCCGGTGACATACACCCGTCACACAGCAGACCCATTGAACTGCCAATCGGCAGAACCTTTACTCTTCATCAGAAAAGCAACTCCAGCTCAGGTAATAGAAATTTGGTTGCGGAAAGCAGAACTTCCGAACCCAGTCCTCCGATGTCTCCGGTATTTTCTCGGACACAGCCATTACACACACGTGAAACTGGGAGTTCTAGTTCAGAATGTGAATCTTCTGCTAAGACTAGATCACCTGTTTTCAAATCTGCTCACAAAGGGGTGATGGTGGAGCGTGTCTTGAACAGTCCTCGGGTTATTCGTAAAGCGAAGCGATCCTGCTTCCCGAGTTTCACTTCCTTCTCACAGATCCCTCCTAGCGAAGGCGAAGCGGTGTTTAATTCGTGGAATCAAAGTGACTCACCGACAAAATCTGACAAAGAAGCTGAGCCTAATAATATATATTCTAGTCCGCAACCACAAAAACAGTTACTGACCAATTCCTCTCTATCCGCGAAGAAATACTCACCGAATGTAACTTCGATAGGTCTGCTTCAGTTGATGAACTCGCCGATATTGGCCTCCGGTGTGAAGAGGAAAACAGACACCATGGATGAGAATTGTCCATCGAGTAGTGAATCGACAAGTAAATCAGTGAAGCGACAACGAACAGCTCATCGGTCTCGGAGGTCATTGCAATTAACACAATAATAATTTAACGTGATTGTAGATTTGTAAATATTTTCTTTATGTTTGTTCCCATAAATTAACATTTTTACCGATGAATACCCTATGTCTCATTTTCAAGGCAACCATATAGGAAAATTGTTGAATATTTTGAAATTAATTTGACTGGAAGCCATTGCTGCCTTAGGCAGCAATGGCTTCCAGTCAAATTAATTTCAAAATATTCAACAGAATTACTTTTATATCATAAAGAATATACTTTTTCAGGGGATTGTTGGTGAAAGAGTTAAGCAAGAAATTCCTTTAACCTTTAACCCTCAAATTTGTTAAAGAACATTAAAACTTTTGTCAAAGAAAATGCCCATTGCGTAACCGAGCCAGTCATTACAGTGGTAAATTGTCAAAAATAGTCTTCGTTTGGTCAGAAAATGTACACTTCTCAAGACAACTGCAGAAGTAATTTTTGTCCGTCTTGCGTTTTCAAAGGTTAACCCTTTCATTGTCAAGAAAATAACATTTGACTATTTCTTAGTGAATATCCATTTGCAGGCTAAGAGAATACTATGTTCTGAAACTATTAGTGGATTCATATGATTGACTCAATAACTAAGCAAGTCATTTCAGTGGTACATTTAAAAAAAATTTTCTTTTGTCCTTTAATGGACATTTCTCAAGACTGCTGTAAAGGCTGGTTTTGGGCTGACCGGCCGATTAAAATATTAATCGTCAATCTAGACAAAAATAGCATCATAGGAAGCATTTTTTTGAAAATGTACAACTGGAATGACTGGCTCGATAACCGAGCGAGCACTATGGTGGTAAATAAAAAAAAAGTCTTCTATGAGAAGCTTGATTGCGCTTTGTTTGTCCTGACGCGAACTTGTGTGCAAGTTGAGTGGATGCCAATACACAGTTTGCGTCTTCCTTTTATACTTTCCAAATGCGGCTACACATTGGGGTGTGACCGGATTTTGATTTTGTAGCCGGGATAGACATTTTGTAACCGGATTATGGCTTTGTGTAGCCGGTTTTTCAAGTTGTGTAGCCGGGATTGGGTCATCCCGTAGGCGGATTGGCTGGGTGTGTAGCCGGTAGAGGTAGCTACAGTAGCCGGATAGGTAAGGAACTTGAAAGATGTAGCTGGGATTGGGTCATCCCATAGCCAGATTGGCTTGTTATGTAGCCGGTGAGGTAGATACTGTAGCCGGATTAATGTAAAAACTTTGAAAGGTGTAGCCAGATTACAGCGTGGTGTAGCCGGTAGCATCTTTCTATATTTAGATACAGCCGTGTTTGTGCAGCTGGAATCTAATGATACTAAAGTTTTTGGTATGGTTGCTTGAGAGGGCAACTGGTGTGTGGCCGTTATGTCTATTAGGGCTGTCTTAATAAATTTAGTGTAAATTTATTGAATATCCATTATCATGGTCTAATGGAGAAGTATAGCGGGAGTAAGATTGGCTAGCGAATACTAGTTAATGTATTCTTTCCAGTGTGATCCTGACTCATGGCGTTTCGTACCAAGTTTGGTTATACTCATCAGAGGAGAAATGATATATAAGTGATACATCTTATCATTCATGTTTTTTGGATGTTTTAATTATTAGATCAAGAGGAGGCAGAGAATAATAATTTTCTTACCTCTAGTCCAATTGGTTCAGGATGAGGAGCAGATTGTCTGCAGACGGCGTCCTCTTCACGGCTCGCCTCTTCTTCAGGAATGAGGAAATCAATTTCCTCGTTGTTTAGTGAGAGTGGAAGGAAGGGGTCCTCAAGTGACAGGGTGTTGTGATCCTCTAGGAGCTCTTCCTCAAGTGTTGGTCCTGAGACCCCGCTGTCAGGGCTGATAAAGCCTGGATCGAACACCTCAGGGTGTGTGGCGCCACTAATCAAGTTGGAGTTTGGTGTTTCTCTGCAGCTCGAAGGGGGAGAGGAATAATGATTTGGTGGATTCTCTAATTCCAAGATGTTGATCGGGAGAATACCACCATTCAAACTCTGGTCTGAAGCTGATCGTGACCCAACAGGAGAATTTGGCGGTGCTGGTGACCGGTGCAGGCTCTGTCTTAGAGCTACGTCTATTGACGCTTGGTTGATGGTCCTGTCTACGTTGTTGGATGTGATGATCAGTTCTGCTGTAGTTGGGAAGATTTTGTGTATGTCACCAAGGTGTCTCCGGAAATCTTCTGTCCTGCTGTAGTGGTGATTACAGATTTCGCAGAACCAGAAACCCTTTTTCTCATGTATGGTCCTGATATGACGTCGGCCCCAATGTGATTGAGCCCAACCTGGGCCAACTTCATAAAGATCTAACCAGATTCTTTAGAAGACTAAGACTAAAACTACACTTCCAGTTCCCACCAAGCTACTGGGAAAACGACAACACATCCATATCTGACACAGCCATAACAGCAAATAATAATCTAACTGATAATTTTATGGACAAACTGTCACATAAATTCAAACCAACAAGCACCTGGACACCAAACCCAGGGAACGACGCCACTTTAGATGCTTTTATCAGATCCGTCAAACATGACATCAACAAGAAAGCCCACTGCAGGTACAACAATGGTAATCTTTCTAACACACAGAGAAAGATGATAACTCAGCTAAAAAATGACAAAACTATTGTCATTAAAAAAGCTGATAAAGGTCAGGCCACCGTCATCCAAGATACGGAATTATACAAACAGGAATCAATCAGACAACTTAGTGACACCAACTACTACATTAAACAAACTGTAGATCTCACCACGTACCACGCAGAGAAAGTAGAAACCGCCATCACGGACATGATTCTCAGTGGTGAAATCACAAGAGACATAGCTAACGGTCTGAGAACAGACCACCCACGTACGGCCAGGTTCTACTTACTCCCTAAAATACACAAAAAACTGGACGGCCCGCTCACCCCTGGGAGACCCATCATCATTGGCAATGGAAGCCCTACTGAACACGTCAGTAGCTTTGTTGATGAACATATCAAAATTCATCTTCACAAAATCAAATCATATATTCAGGACACCACTGATTTCATAAATAAACTAGACACTTTTGGCGCCATCCAACCACACGGCATTCTAGTTACTATGGATGTTACATCACTATACACCAACATCCCTCACACTGAAGGACTCAGAGCTGTATCCCAACACCTAAGAGTACATGGCTGCCCCGGCACATTAACATCACGGAGATTACTCACATTACTCAAAATAGTGCTCACATGCAACAACTTTGAGTTTAATGATGAACATTATCTCCAAATTGGCGGCACAGCCATGGGCACATAACTAGCACCGAGCTATGCCATTATCTTCATGGCCCAACTCGAAGAAAAACTACTTAGGACAGCTGAAGTACAGCCAGCCCTATATTACCGCTACATCGATGATATTTTTATAATCTGGACCAAAGGATCCGACTCACTGGAGAATTTCATAACACATATGAATAACGCGCACCCGATGATCAAATTTACAGCAGAAAAATCCACAGAATCCATTAATTTTTTGGACACCAAAGTGTTTATTCTCCCAAATAAACACTTAGGCTTCGACCTCTACACAAAACCAACGGATACACACGGGTATCTACACTATTCATCAGCCCATCCAAAATCTAATAAACAAGCGAGCCCATACGGACAATTCTTGAGACTACGAAGAATCTGCAGTAGAGAAACAGATTTCCTTAGAAATGCACATGAAATGGTACACCACTATGCAATAAGAGGATATCCAACAGATACCCTCATTACTAGCCTACACAGAACAATTCAACAAAACCGTACAGACCTACTCCTGCCTAAATCAACTAAGGAAATCAACCCTCGGATACCATGTATCACTGATTTCCACCAACACAGCAAACTAGCCCAAAACATAATCAAACGCCATTGGCCACAACTACGCGCCGCTCTGGGTGAAGACATGCGGCCAGGCTCTCGTGCTGACACGGGGACACTGTGCTCAGGCACTATACGCTCAGCAAATGCCGCACTGCGTGACACCAAGGAGAGTTCGCGAGCAACTGTCTCACGTCTCTCAGCTGCTATCAGGGGTAGTAGCAGCCTCGGTTCACCAGCAGTCTAGTCCAGTGACAGTCCAATGAGCCATCCAGGATGGTAGCAACCTGGCGTTAGACTGTTTGACTAGGTCGGTGACCAAGTCACTGAGGACGAGGCGCATGTTTGCATTTGACAATCTGTGCCATCCCAAGAGCCAAGAGCTCAAGTCGTGCTTATTACAAGCGCTGATGGCGGGCCCTGCTCTGTTTGGAGGTGATGGTTGTTGGCACCTCCAGGAGACAGTGAACTTGGTCAACAACAAGAGGGTGCTGCGTGCACAATTTGAAGTGTTGCGCAGAGAACACGTGCATGTTCAGCCCTCGGCTGTTCGGCAGCAGTACGTTCGTGGCGGTTCTGGCAGTGCCAGAGGCCAGCAGGCCGGCTGGGTTCAGAAACCTCACTGGCCGAACCAGCTGCAGCATGCTACTGTACGTCAGCCAGCGCGCCAAGCGCAGCCAGCCAGGCAGCAGCCGAGGTGCACATGGTGCTGGGCGCGACACATGCGCGCGGAGCAGCACGTGGTAACCGGGCCGATGGCCTAAAAGAATTTTCAGTTACCACTGGTACCACTTTGGTGTTGTCACACGTACCAGATACACGCCCACTTCTAAAATTTATGTGTACCCCGCTAACCCTAGGTGCACCAGTGGGAGGTCGAATAACTTTCCACATTCAGGAGTGGGAGCGGTTAATTCAGGACTGCTTAATCTTGCAGTGGCTTTCGCGCGGATACAGTCCAGAGCATCTGTCTCCGATACTGGTCTGGACTCAAATTCCAAGAGATCCAGACAAGCGGTTGCGCATAGAAGAGGAGATAGAATCTCTAATTCTAAAAGAAGCAATTCAACCGGCGTCTACACTTACATAGACAACTGGTTGCTAAAAGCACACAACCCAGCAAGCTCGACAGCAAATCTGGTGATAGTTTTGCAAACTCAAAAAAATTTCTAAAATCAGAGCTGACTCCATCCCAGAAGTTTGTTTATCTGGGTATGTTCTTCGATCAGAAGATAGGTTATGTTTAATTGGTTTATCCATCCCAGGAGAGAGTGGAGAATCTCCTCTCGTGCATTCATTTGGTTTGCAGCAGTCGTTATATTCTAGCATGAGTCTATCTGAGAATGTTTCAATGGAACCAGTCATTCCTCAGGCGGCTTTGCGGAGGCGGCCGATTCAGCTGTTTCTTACGACTCAGTGGATGCAGAGTTCAGGATCACTGGACTCGTGCATTCAAGTGTTGGATCCTGTCATTCATCACGTTCATTGGTGGATGGAGAGAGAGAATCTCCTGGCAGGGGTCATGCTGACCCCTCCCCACCCTCAAGTAACGATGTTTATAGATGCATTGATGAGGGGATGGGGAGCTTGCCTGGAAGAAGCTGCAATATCAGGTCCTTGGAATCTGGATCAGTCAAAGGAGCATATCAACATGCTAGAATTAATGAGCTGTAATTCTAGGCCTGGAACACATCTTAAAGGAAGTGGAGGGAAAGTGTGTTGATACGTTCAGACAACTCAACAGTGGTGAGTCACATAAACCACCAGGGCGAAACGAAGTCGCCCAGTCTGTATGATGACATGGAAATGGCTTTGCTGGTGCATGGATCATATGATCACCTTGAAAGCAGTTCATATTCCGGGAAGGCTGAATCTGTTAGCAGACTCATTGAGGCGAAGGATGAACATTCTGCCTATGGAATGGCAACGAAATCAATGTGTGGCGGATCATCTGTTCAATCATTCGGGAAAACCCAACATAGATTTATTCGCAATGAAGAAGAATGCGAAGATGACGACGTACGTTTCTCCGATTCCAGATCCAAGCACTATTGCAATAGATGCGCTAGCTATCAGTTGGAAGGGAATGTATGCATACGCATACCCTCCAACAATCCTGATTCCAAGGATTCTTCAGAAAATCAAACAGGAGAAATGCCAAGCGCTTCTGATCACCCCGAATTGGCCAAGCCAATCATGGTTTACGGATCTGCTGGACCTTCTGGTCCGCAATCCGGTTCCTCGGCCTCTGATGGACAATATTATCTTCCAGTGCAAGACCCTTCACAACAATCCGTCAGTGTTTCAATTGACTGCATGGATGTTGTCAAAAAATTTGCAATTAAGGAGGGCTTTTCTGAGCAGGCAGCCAATTTCATGGCCAGAGCCAGAGCCAGAGTCAACCTCCAGAGCATATAATTATAAAATCAACAGATTTGCAGAATGGTGCTCAAGGAGATGTATCAATCCAATGGATGCATCTATTCAGGTAGTAGCTGACTTTCTCTGTCACCTGTATGATGCCTATAGTCTTAAGCCTAATTCTATTTCTTGATATAAATCGGCATTAATGACTGTTATCCCTTGCTTGGCAAAGAGGGGAAGTGATGAAGTATGTGTTCTAAATACTCTTATCAAGGATATGGGCAATCTTAGACCGAGAAATCCTCCACAGACACCGTCATGAAGTCTCTCTGGTTCTTCAAGTTTTGAGTGATAAACCTTTTGAACCTCTTAGTGCTATTTCTATAAAATTATTGACACTTAAAATGGTGTTTTTAACTGCGGCAGCATCAGCCAGATGCAGAAGTGAAATTCATGCGTTGTCTGCTGAGCCTGACCGTTATATAGTTACAGGTGAAGGCCTTAAGCTTCTACCAAGATTGAATTTCTCGGCTAAGAATCAATCTTTAAAATATCCGAGTCAACCTATTATTTTACCTGCCTTAACCAGATATGATCCTGGTGCTAAAGCATGGTGTCCTGTCTGTGCCATAAATAAGTACAAGAAAAGGACTGACCCATGTTCCCTATGGTTGTCATATATTTTACCCCATGGTAGGGCATCAAGAGACACTATTTCCAGATGGATAGTAGAATGCATTCAATTTTGTCATAAGACAGCCACTGGAAAACAAGTAGATAGAACCAAGGCTCATAGTGTCCGTGGTGTGATAACTTCCACGGCATTATTTAATGGTGTTTCTATTAAAGACATTATGTCAGTAGCCCAGTGGCACTGAATCAAGTTTTACCGACCATTACCTTCGTGACACTTCTAACCCACTCGCCGTCTCAGTCCTCAGAAAATAATGCAGAGGTATTTATTTGTAATTAGTTTTCCTCCTCTGCTATTTACAAATATCACATTTGTTTGTAGGGGATCCCTACTATTTCCGGTTTCATTCTCTTCATCCATATGGGGGAAGAGGTGATTTCCGCGCACAAGACATCAGAGGTCAATATACATTTGTAGGTGACCATTTTTGTTTTTTGTCTTGTTGATTGTGTCATTTTATTATTAATAGGGTGGTGGTTAATGTCTCTTAATTGTGGTCCTTTCAGAGAGTTTCTTTGAACATGAAGCAATGCTTCTTTTTCCTATGTCTAGTAATACTGTTTTCAAGTATTAGGGAATGTACTAGTCATTTAGAGCAGCGTTTTTTCCTAACCTTCCTCAGAAAGAGTGGGGGTGGGTGGGGTGGGGTGGTGCCTTTAGATCAGTCTCTCTTCATCAGTCGATTAGCCGATGCAAAATTCTATCCGGGTTGTGTTTTCAGACACAATTTCAGATGTTTTAAATCTCTTGAAAATTTAGAGCTAGTCTCTTCGAGGGTGAACTGGTTTTAGGACTTTGCCTCCCTCCCGCCAAATTTACTTTCAAATTCTGGCTTTTATCAAGATTGTTAGGGAGGTAAGTATGTTCTCATGATGTGAAATAAGAAAATTTATCAAATTTCTTTTTCACGAGTGAGATGACGTACTTACCTCCCTAACAGGATCCCGGCCTCCACCCCACGGAGGCCTGGTCCTTTGGTTATTTGAATATTCGCTTCTATGTCAGCCAATATTTAGTAAAGAAAGTACCAGTATGCGCATAAGTGGGGTCTGTCATGTGCATGACTGTGTACATTCCACCTGCCCAGTAGGGGCACCTAACATTTTATAATTCTGAATATTATTGAATTTAGAACCGATATACTAGTATATTAAGAGTGTTGGGGAGGTAAGTATGTCATCTCACTCGTGAAAAAAGAAATTTGATAAATTTTCGTATTTAGTGGTGTGTTCTCATATAAATAAGAACACTACAAAGACAATATCTTAATGAGTTGCCTAGTAAAGTTCTGATGTCCATATTGTATCTTTTACTGTGTCAATAGCAAAGAAACTGATGTACATTTATCTTTTAATAATTTTGGCGGACGATGTTGCTGTCTAGAACAGCGACATCATCTTCCACCAAATTTGTTGAAAGATAAACACCAGTTAAACTTTTAATTTAATTTGAAAATTTAAATTTTAACATCAGTGTGTTAATTTTAGGTATTATATATAGACTGTATTAAATCTTATTAATAAATTGGAATAGATTTTTCATGTTTAATCTTTTGGGTTCAGAGTCTATGAAGGAAACATGTAGTAACACAATGGATGAATCCAATCTGTCACTCAAATATTGAGGTCATGATCAATTAGGTCACATATAGGTTGACATGACAGTCATAATTGACAGACAACGCTACATCATGAAGCTGGAATAGTCCCTCAGTTGTGCGATTTGTATGTCTTTACTATTTAATAAACATTCTATTGAATATTTGAGGCTAATTTCACTTGGCGATGTTGCTGCGCATAGCCGCAACAGATGGGCGGCAACAGCTTCCAGTCAAATTAGTTTCAAAATATTCAACGGGTTAGCTGTATAAGTACCATGAAATTGGGATTCTGGGAATTAAGTTTTCAAAGTATATAAATCGCAAAACGTGGGCGGAGCTTAGCTAGAAAGGGTGGGGCCTAGCTAAAAGTGGATTCATCCATTCTTTAGGCCTCTATTAGTTTACTGAAATTGTGTGAAGAACATGGGGATTTACTGAGCAAGGATTTCAATGGGTTAACATTTTTCAACAAATTTGGTGGACGATGGTGCTGTCGTAGACAGCAACATCGTCCACCAAATTTGCTGAAAAACGTGCACCAGTTTCTCTGCTACTGACACAGTAAAAGATGGAATATTGACATCAAAGGCATAAGGGTTAATAAACATTCTGTTGAATATTTTGAAACTAATTTCACTGGGCGATGTTGCTGCCTATAGCAGCAACAGATGGGCGGCAACAGCTTCCAGTCAAATTAGTTTCAAAATATTCAACAGGTTAGCTGTATAGTTACCATGAAATTGGGATTCTGGGAATTCAGGATTCCAAGTATATAAATCTATCCGAACACGCACAAAGCATGGGCGGAGCTTAGCTAGAAATGGCAGAGCTTAGCTAGAAAGAGCAGAGCTTAGCTAGAAAGGGCAGAGCTTAGCTAGAAAGGGCAGAGCTTAGCTAGAAAGAGCAGAGCTTAGCTAGAAAGGGCAGAGCTTAGCTAGAAAGAGCAGAGCTTAGCTAGAAAGAGCAGAGCTTAGCTAGAAAGGGCAGAGCTTAGCTAGAAAGAGCAGAGCTTAACTAGAAAGGGCGGATCTTAGCTAGAAAGGGCGGAGCTTAGCTAGAAAGGGCGGAGCTTAGCTAGAAAGAGCAGAGCTTAGCTAGAAAGGGCCGAGCTTAGCTAGAAAGAGCAGAGCTTAACTAGAAAGGGCGGATCTTAGCTAGAAAGGGCGGAGCTTAGCTAGAAAGGGCGGAGCTTAGCTAGAAAGGGCGGAGCTTAGCTAGAAAGGGCAGAGCTTAGCTAGAAAGGGCGGAGCTTAGCTAGAAAGGGCAGAGCTTAGCTAGAAAGAGCAGAGCTTAGCTAGAAAGAGCAGAGCTTAGCTAGAAAGAGCAGAGCTTAGCTAGAAAGGGCGGAGCTTAGCTAGAAAGGGCAGAGCTTAGCTAGAAAGAGCAGAGCTTAGCTAGAAAGGGCGGAGCTTAGCTAGAAAGGGCGGAGCTTAGCTAGAAAGGGCAGAGCTTAGCTAGAAAGGGCGGAGCTTAGCTAGAAAGGGCGGAGCTTAGCTAGAAAGGGTGGGGCCGAGCTAAAAGTTGATTCATCTATTCTTTAGGCCTCCTTTAGTTTCCTGAAATTTTGTAAAGCAGATGGGGATTTACTGAACAAGGATTTCAATTGTTTTACAAGTCTTTACGAATTAGGGTTAATGAAACCTAGAGTTATGGCCCTTGATTTTAAGTATTGAATCCCATATGTTAATTAAAAAAATATTTTAATAATTCTCTTATTCTGTCGGGACTCGTCGCACACCTGGTCATTGTCACATTCATTCTGTCAGAGTGACCTGGTTTGTGGTGAATATGGGTCATGGGTAAATTATTGTTATAGCTAATTATAAAAATATTAGAAATAATCTGGTGCGGGATTTCTATCAAGAACGTGAAAGGTTTGAACGTGAAACTGAGAGTGATTGCCAGATGTGTTTCTTCTGTTACCTTTGTTCAAATGTAGCATTTCTAACATATATTTATAAACCTGTGTGATCTCAAATTACAATGTATAAGAGAAAAAAGTGCTTTAGTTGTTAAATACCCTAATTATGTTTCATGATTGTATTTTACACCCTTCTTAATATTATATTAAAATAAAGTTAAAACAATTGAAATCATATACATGTATGCTTGAATGTATAGAATGAGTCAAATATGCATTTTAATAATAATTTTTATTATGCTAATAGTGATAAATGTATATTAACCATTTAATTGTCAAATTTGGTCAAGAAAATTTAAATATCTGCCTATTGAATGCTCATTTACAGGCTAGAACACAATTTTTGAAAATTTATCACTGAAATCACTGGCTCAGTTAGCGAGCAAATAACCGAGACAGTCATTACATTAAATTTAAAAAAATGTATCGACTCTTGGCCTGTAAAGGGACATTCCACAAGACCATAAAAGAGGCCGGTTTTGGCCAGCATGGCCATTAAAGCGTTAATCATCCAGTTAACCCTTTGATGTTCAATGTTTGTCAAAAATATGTAAATATTTGCTTAGTGAATGTCCATTTGCAGGCCGAGAGAAGACTATTTAATAAAAATTTATGACTGGAATGCCTAAGGCAGCAACAGCTTCCAGTCAAATTAGTTTCAAAATATTCAACAGATTATTTCTTAAATTATTTAAAATCTGTCATACCTGTGACATTGTTTGAAAGGGGTAATTATCCTTGAACATGCTGTAATTATCCTTGAACATGCTATAATTATTGCATTCAAAATGGATAAAAAATGAGAACCTGTTATGAACGATCATTAATTGATCATTGGTTAGTATATAAAACCAATCATCGATCACAAAAATAGTATCGACTCTCAACACTATAGAATATTTCTCTCAAGTTTTATATCGAGAACCGTTATTCAATAATGGAGGAGTAGCAAATATTAAAATTTAAGGGCACAGCATGCTGGTGTGCCAATATAAAACCCAACTGGGTGATGAATTGAAAATTGGGCTATGTAATGATGTCGGTAGTTACCCCTAGAATATCCTCCTCAACTTTTATCAAGTTACATTCATCATTAAGGGAGGAGTAGCGATGTTAATATTTAAGGGGGAGGCGACCTACTAAAACACATCAGGGCACTGAATAGAAAATCAAGCTCTGTACTAAAGTCATGAATGTCAATACTTGTCCCTAGAATAAATCCGTGAGGTTTCAGTGAGTTTGTATGAGAACAACATGAACATGATCAAGCTTTAGCGATGCGATCAAGCTTTAGCGATATGATCCAGCTTTTTAGATGTGATCAAGCATTAGAGATATGATCAAGCTTTAGAGATATGATCAAGCATTAGAGATATGATCAAGCTTTTTAGATGTGATCAAGCTTTAGAGATATGATCACGCTTTAGAGATATGATCACGCTTTAGAGATATGATCAAGCTTTTTAGATGTGATCAAGCTTTAGAGATATGATCACGCTTTAGAGATATGATCACGCTTTAGATATATGATCAAGCTTTTTAGATGTGATCAAGCTTTAGAGATATGATCACGCTTTAGAGATATGATCACGCTTTAGAGATATGATCACGCTTTAGAGATATGATCACGCTTTAGAGATATGATCAAGCTTTTTAGATGTGATCAAGCTTTAGAGATATGATCACGCTTTAGAGATATGATCAAGCTTTTTAGATGTGATCAAGCTTTAGAGATATGATCACGCTTTAGAGATATGATCACGCTTTTTAGATGTGATCAAGCTTTAGCGATATGATCACGCTTTAGAGATATGATCACGCTTTAGAGATATGATCAAGCTTTTTAGATGTGATCAAGCTTTAGATATGATCACGCTTTAGAGATATGATCAAGCTTTTTAGATGTGATCAAGCTTTAGAGATATGATCAAGCTTTTTAGATGTGATCAAGCTTTAGAGATATGATCACGCTTTAGAGATATGATCAAGCTTTAGAGATATGATCAAGCTTTAGAGATAGGATCAAGCTTTAGAGATATGATCAAGCTTTGGAGATAGGATCAAGCTTTAGAGATATGATCAAGCTTTGGAGATATGATCAAGCTTTTTAGATGTGATCAAGCATTAGAGATATGATCAAGCTTTAGAGATATGATCAAGCATTAGAGATATGATCAAGCTTTGGAGATAGGATCAAGCTTTAGAGATATGATCAAGCTTTGGAGATAGGATCAAGCTTTAGAGATATGATCACGCTTTAGAGATACGATCAAGCTTTAGAGATATGATCAAGCATTAGAGATATGATCAAGCTTTAGAGATATGATCAAGCATTAGAGATATGATCAAGCTTTGGAGATAGGATCAAGCTTTAGAGATATGATCAAGCTTTGGAGATAGGATCAAGCTTTAGAGATATGATCAAGCTTTTTAAATGTGATCAAGCTTTAAAGATATGACCACGCTTTAGGGATATGATGAAGCTTTGGGGATATGACCACACTTTAGGGATATGATGAAGCTTTGGGGATATGATCACGCTTTAGACATATGATCAAGTTTTTGAGATAATCTAAAAAAGTCTGTTGGCCAGCACATACGTTCTAAGATTACAAATTTTCTTGAGACCTTTTGACAATTATATGATTACGTGTTTTATGGTACATGTACTTTGTATTGTGTGTGTCCATCTCTCCCAGAGATCTCGTCAACATTGCAATCAATGGATGGATCCAGTTTTAGGTATGCCTCACCCATCTCTAGCTAAGCTTGACCCACGCTTTGCCCATGTTGGGATCAATCGATCCATGCACTCGCTGAATCTCAATTTCCAGAAAACTATACAGGTTAGCTGTTGAGTATTTTGAAACTCATTTGACTGGGTGATTAATTTGACTAACTTGACTTGATTTGACCCAGTAAAATTAGTTTCAAAATATTCAACAGCATGTTTGTTAAATAGTAGTGACATACAATTCGTACTTAAGCATTTAAGACATGTAAATCCAGTCATTTGTGATGTAATTGATTATGATGTCAGCCAACATGTGACAGTTGATAATGACATCATATGATTGACTGAGAAGTTGGATTCATGAATTCAAGACACACCTGCTTGGATTACATTATGGTAACATTAATTTAACCCTTTCACCACTGAAATGCCAATATCTCAATTTCAAGGCAATCACACAGGTAACAGGGGCGGTGTGGGGAGGTTTCTTCTCTACATATATTTTGTATACATTCAACCCCACTTCATCCTCCCCACACATACACGCACGCACTCGGTCAGTCGGCCACGCACAGATGTCATAGCCAATAGAAGCAAATCCAGTCCAATCTTACAACTACTTCCGGTACACACATACATGCACGCACTCGTGTATGCGCGCGTGCACGCTCGCACAGATTGATTGATCATATTTCCTGTTTTCTCTGGTGATCTACCATTCATCTGTTCTGTAAATACGCGCCATTCTACCAGCAATCATTGTTCAATGTTCTTTCTATGAAATAAAACACATCTTGTAATTTGTATGTTTTTTTTAGCAAATTATAAATCAATCATTATTTCAAATAATGTAATTAATCTTCATGGATTGTAATTGTTACTGTTTGAATATTGAAGAAACATGAAATATATATTTATTAGTATTATAATAATAATGATGATGATACCTCGTACCTAATGTGTCTGTTTTTCTAACCATGCCATCAAAATAGTTCACTCATTACTATCACCACCGTAAAGTATCTGTGTGCATGCGTGCATGTGTCTGTCCAAAGCTTTATCTAAAAAAGCTAGTCTGAAGAAGCCGTTTTTTGATGATTTCAATTGAAAGGGTTACACAATCACTTGAAACAGCTTGGCAGATTGATTTGAAACTAGAAATGTCATCCAGACCAAGGGCTGCAACAAGTTTGTTCAAGAGAACCTGATTGGTCTGTTTTTCTGGCAGTGAATTTGGATGACTTAGCTTGTGGAAAAACACCTCATGGGCCATATTCAGAAAGGGTACTTAAAGTGTCGATAACATGACTGGTATAACATTGCATAAACAGATCACACACGAGTCAATATTTCCTTAAAATATGCACCAATTCGCTTGAAACGTTCTCAGTTAATAACAAAAACATCTTTTGTTCAATATTTATCTCCCTTCCACCATAGGTTCAATGAAAATTAGCTAAATTTGTGCGATTTTACACAAACATCTTCGATAACTAATTTGGAACATATCGGTCTGTTGATTTCTATGTGAGCCGTAACTCGAGTGATGCGTAGATACTATGGGCTTACCAATTGCTGAAATTGAAAAAGTTGAAATCAGAATTCCCAAATTTTCAGTTGCATTTCTCGCTTGTTTCTTAGGGCATTGGTGCACTATTTATGTGTGAGACAGATATTGATTGTATTTCAACTAGATTGTATACATGGCTCTTAAAATTGTGTTCTCATGTAGACTAAGTCCGAAAACATGGGTAGATGTGACGTACGTCCAGAAAATGTGTAAGTCACTTCACCTACATTATATGGATATTTAGTCTCCTCTTCGTGGTTACAAGATAGTAATCGGTAATCGGAAAGTTTGGTGGAGGAAGCAACATCAACCAAATTGTTGGAAAATGTCCAGCAGTTTTATTGACACAGCAAAAGATAGAATATTGACATCAGACTGGTAAGAGTCAGTCTTAAATCTAATGGTTTCGAGGAAAGTGACTCATTCAAGAACAAACTAGAAGTCGACTTAAATTAGACTGAACAAGCCAATAAAACACTGAGGCAATAACAAGCCAATGGCTTATGCCTCGAAAAATGACGATGACGACGAAATTAGTCACTCTTTTTCTTGATGGCTAAGTGTCTGCTGGCACACATCGAGTCGGTTCATGAGGACCTTTGCAGCTGCCAAACCATGACAGTTTTATTATTGAGAGAAATTCGCTACTAAGTCGCTACTATTTAGCATTATTGAGAGAAATGTAGCATTGTATAGGTGCATCTGGACTTTGCTGGGAATGTTAGTGCCTCGAATCCACAGTTTCCGGAAAGAATGGAAAGCAGTGTTTCTTGTTACTCCGTGATTTGCAATGGGATTGTTTCACTACAGAGAAGTGAGCCCAGGATTCCGCTCGTTCGCCACTTCCCTTCAACCCTAAACAAGATACCGTCATCATTCCTCTGTTTTTTGTCCGAAAGGTATACATGTGTAAACTCCGTTTTGGCTTCATTCATGAAGAGTTTTGTGGATGTGAGCTGTTTTGTAGATATTGGAAGCAGTTCATTAAGGGATCACTTTTTCCAGCATCATCTACCTACGCCGTCTCTACTGCATCTCTAGGTTTGAGATTGGAGGTTTTGGTCTTGTCAAATGTTCCCAAACGGATGTTAGAGCTGCCTGGAGATAACAGGTGAAGAGTACTGGTGATAAACCATCTCCTTATGGTAATCCTTCTGATGCGTCAAATTTGGCAGAAAGTGGTGAACAATGGACGTTTCCATTTTTAGCTATGCCCCGCCCATCTCTAGCTAAGCTCCACTCACACATCGCGCGGTTTGGGATCGATCGATCACTGAACTCCTTGACTATGGACTTCCAGAAAAATATGCAGATAAGCTATTGACTATTTAGGAACTAATTTGACTAGGCGGTGTTGCTGCCTAAGACAGCAACAACGTCCATTCAAATTAGTTTCAAAATATTCAACAGCATGTTAATTAAATAGTAGAGACATACAATTCGTATAACGTGTGGGACTATTAAGAGTTAAAGACGGGCCAAATGAAATCATTTATGACGTTACTGTTATGACGTCATCCTACACGCCACTTGGCTGATTATGATGTCATATGATAGATGGATACTCTGGAAAGGTGAATTAAATGTGTGAGTTTGGAGTAGGATTCTCACTAGGCGTAGTTCCTCATCGTAGTTCCTCATCGTCGGAATCAGATTGATGAATGAATTGGAAAATATGCCCTTTGATGGTATCCGATGTACGTGACATGTCGATTATCATCTAGTCCCTGTCAATGTCATCAATGGATCAGTGGGCGGCCGATCATTTTGAATTACTTTCCCACCAAACCTAGAGAAAAAGAATGGACAGTGTCAAATGAATTCACAAGAACCACTCGGTCGATTTCGAGTCGATTTGGCAGGAAGCAGCCTTTGTTCATAAAGATCCGACATTTTTCAAACGAACGTCTTTTGGTTATATTTAGAAACATCTTTAAACATCTTTCAAGGCACTTCATCTAAGGCAATAGCGGAACCAAATATGTTCAAGACAACCTGATTTTGTCAATTGTTCCGTTGGTCATCAAGGGTTTCTTGAATTATCCAGGAAATTGGTTAAAAGTCTACCCCTCGTTACCTTTTGAACTGTTTTACACTTTAACACTCATCAGCTAAAACAGCTTCTGCAGTGGTCTTGAGAAATGTCCTTTTGCAGACCAAGAGAAGACTATTTTTGAAAATTTACCACTGGAATTACTGGCTCGATAACCGAGTCAGTCATTCCAGTGGTAAACCTTCAAAAATAGTCTTCTCTTGGTCTGTGAATGGACATTTTCTATGAGAACACTGACATTTTCTTTAAGAAATTTGTGTGTTAAAGGGCTACGGAAATTCGGCTGACAGAGCCCTAGCGTGGTCGGTTTAAAAAAAATGATTGCTAACCATATTTAGCGGTCATCTGGAATTTCTGAAAACATCCAGGAAATCGACTAATAGATTACGCATCATTAACCTCTTGGCAGATTTTAGCCAAATCTGATTGAAAGAACCCTTATGGTGGTAGGCTTCAGGAAACAGAAATTTAATTGGTCTATTTTTCGTCGGGTATTTTGGACTTTCAGAGATCTTCATAACAAATTGCCCTATTTCGCTGAAACTGTGGACGGATCCCATGGTGGTCATCGTACTAACGTAGCTACGCTGTTCGTGGCCGAACTTGCAGATCTTTGATCTCTTGCTACGTGAAGTAACTTTGCGCTTGTGGGCTGGAGGGTAACCAATCAGGTTTCATTTATATTCTTATCGAGCAATTTCATTGATTGGAACCGACAGGTCATTTATATCTAGGACGTTTCGTTAACTTAACGTGGATATCAAAAGCCTGCAAACACGGTATTCAATACGGGAGCAGAGCGGGAGGGCGAGACTGCGCAATAGGACGATGCATCGTGGTATGTGCTTCAACAGTGCTAATAAGAAATTTGATTAGTCCCGTAACTGCTAAATGCTTTATAACAACGATGATTATGAGCACGCAAACAAGTAATGCATCTAGAGTATCATTTGAGCAAATCTTTGACTACGTGGTCCAGCGATGAGCTCTATCAGTTTGTTCAAATGGCCCCAGCAGTTTTTAGGAGCCCTTATTAAGTCGGCTGATGTCTACCGAGTGGGCAGCGAATGGACAGTACACCTGGCGACGCAGACATATTCGTACTGCGTATCAATGGTGCCCGTGTGCGTACGTGCGCTCTCGTCATATTTCCTCATTAATAACAGTAAAATGACAGACCCAGATAGTTATTGGAAACGCTTTTAAAACCTGATAAATCATTCAAGCAAGGAATTGCAAGGTTTAACGTATTAATAGCCCAATAAATCTGTCTTAAAATACTGATAGATATTAGGTAACAGACAGGGCCGACTCATTGGAACTTGTCTGAAGTTAATATAGACTGGGAATGCTGTAGTACGTTAAGAGGATTTTGTTGTTGGTATACGAGTCTCTAGCACAGATTATTTGGCAACTTCTGGTGTTTTTTCATGTTTTTTCTATACAGCTTACTAACTGATCGCTATGTTCACAGCAATGACCCTTTAAAACTTAACATTACCAGTGTTTCAATTTCAAGACTACTCGCCAAGAAAGCTGTTGAATATTTTGAAATTAATTTAACTGGGAGCTGTTGCTGTCAAATCAGTTTCGAAATATTCAATAAAATATTCCTTCCATCATAAATGATTGGACTTCATCGTGTCTTTAAGAGTTAAGGGCGCAGTCTCTATAACATAATCCATATTTGCTAAACTGCTGCTTACCCGATGGACAAAATGAACTGAATTTAGTACAAAAACAACTTTCAGTCAAACTGTTTCCAAAATATTTCATACTCGTCTTCTCTAAACCCAGTTTTAGGTGTTGAGATATGGGTATGTCGATTCAGCATTAAAATAGGCTATAGTCCAGAGTACACCCGGGGCTTATTTGAAGACTTAGTGACGTAACAAGGCCATTTTTCATAGGTTAACCCTTTAACACTCATATCAGCCAAAAACAGCTTCTGCAGTGGTCATGAGAAATGTCCATTTACAGACCAAAAGAAGACGATAACCGAGCCAATCATTCCAGCGGTAAATTTTCAAAAATAGTCTTCTCTTGATCTGCAAATGGACATTTTCCATGAGAAAATTGAAATTTTAAAACCAATTTGAGGTTTAAAGGGTTAACTAACTTACACGCTCTAAATATAGAAATAAAAATACGCCATAGAGGCAGTTAGTTATTAGGCTTCGTTATGATGTGTATATGTAGGTAATATTTGAACAATTTCATTCCGTATATTTATGGTCAGTTGAAAATCTTAACAATTTGCCTGAGGTATTTGCTGCTTTTTAAAAGACGGAAACAACGCAGTAAACTTGTAGTAAACTATCCAATATGTTTTATAATTAACCGAGACGTAGCTAGGTGAAAATTCACAAAGAAATTTGTTACCACCAGTTTCACGTAGTTGCAACCTTTTTTGGAAAAACCTGTAAAGATTTATATCAGAGAGGCCATGTACTTTACCATACTTCGACGTATTGCTGCTTACCAGTAGTAAGTATTAAGGGATTATTTGGTCTCTTGCAAGATCAAGAGCGGGTGGTTGAGGTGGGTGGTGGTGTCGGTGTTGGGGTTGGGAGTGGGTGGGCGGTCGCTTGAAATGTGGTATGGGCGGGTGTGGATAATCCCTTAATTCATACTACTTCTAAGATTCCCCTCGTGAGATTTGTCAGTAGACTTACTTTATGAAAACAACAGCACGACAAGTGGATACTATCCGCGGATTTTAACTAAATATTCGAGTTAGAAGAGGAATTTTATTCTAGAAGAAATCTTATAGTGGCCAATAGAACAACTCGTAAATATCCAAAGCGTGTACTATGATAACGCAGCTTACGGGGCCAATACGGCCCGGTATTTGTTCAGTCCCAGCCCAATAAGCTGGATAATCAGGATGGTTTAACACGCGCACACCGGACAGAAGAAAAACCGCCCACGTATGCCTATGTTTTTTTTAAAACTGACGTGCATTTTTAAAGATGTGATAGATATGGTGATTTTATCATAAACCAAATGGATACTTTTCGGAGGGAGAGTTGGACCAGCCATTGGGGTTAGAACTCCACTTTCAAGCAAGGCGAAGATGTTTACAGAACGTAGAATATAGGCCTATCTGACTCTACTCGGAATATAGTAAGATAATTACATTCCACATTGCTAGTAGCAAAAAACCTAAATTTCATTAGCAGCTTTATTTTCAACTGTTGCCAACTTAAAACTGGCAGTGACAAACCTTCCAGTTTCCATAAGCTTATATCCTGTTGTGACGTCACTGCAGTCATGTCTCAGAAACACTTAGACCGCTATAGCAGTTTAAGCAAAGCTGCTTCGCTGGATGACCTCACGCTACCAGTTCTGAAAGCTCTGACGTCATCAGTTCCCAGGTCCGCATATCTACATCGATATCAAGTGAGACGTGAGCAAAGAACACGACTACCCGCCATCAAATCACACGGACTTAAGGTAAGGATATTTCTACCAATACGCGTAATGGAGGAATCCAGTTTTACCCATGCCCCGCCCATATCTAACTAAGCTCCACCCACGATTTGCTCTTGTTGGTGTCCATCAATCCATGCACTCTCTGAATCTCAATTTCCCGAAAACTATACAGTTAAGGTGTTGAATATTTAGAAACGAATTTGACTGGGACCTGTTGCTGCCCTTGCGCCTAGTCAAATTAGTTTCTAAATATTCAACAGCATGGTTATTAAATAGTAAAGCCACAATTCGTACAGCCTAAGCTTTTAAGACGGTCTAAATCGAGCCATTCATGATGCAATTACTTATGACGTCAGTCTACACATCGCGTAGTTGCTTATGATATCATATGATTGACTGAGAAACTGGATTCATGAATTCTGTAATACCTGTTATCAATAGAGGAATCCGACCTGTCAGCCGTCACTCAAGTAAATGATGTCAAAATTAAATATGTCACCTGTTTGCTAACGTCACAAGTCGAAAAGTATCACTAAGTTTGCAAATTGCATGTATTTGGTGAATTTACCAATTAATGAACATTCGGTTGAATAGTTTAAAACTACCTTTACTGGGAGCTGTTGCTGCCAGCGTCCCGTCAAATAAGTTTCAAAGTATTCAACAGCTTAAATGTATAATGTAAAAAGTTGTTTTGTTACATCCTCCTCCTCCGCCACCTTCTTCATCACGAATGACATAGATAGGTTCGTCACGAACACTTAATTGATGACGGACTAAGTGTTGTTGTACGAATTGTATGTTTTACTATTTAATAAACATTCTGTTGAATATTTTGAAACAAATTTCTCTGGGCGCTAGCTGTTGCTATTGGCCACACTACACCAGTGCTGTATAATTTTCTAGAAATTCAGATCGACCGATCCCAACACGGGCAAAGCGTGGGTACAGCTTAGATAGAACTGGGCGGGACATAGCTAAAACTGGATTGCTGCAACGTAGTTGTCAAGCCAGTTAACTCTAAATTTTGAAAGGTGAAAACTAGTAATACAGAGAGTGGATCACTTGGGAAGACGCTGTTCGCGCCGTGTGACCGTGTGATCTTTTGTCGCTTGTAATACTTGAACAAGCGCTTTACCTTCTGCTGTGTACTTGGAGCTGACGTGGTCTGTTGAGATGACAATCTCTATCTGATTGCCACATGAATACTTGATGGAAATACCACCGCTATGATTTATAACTGCTTCAGATACGGACCGATCAGTGAAGATGTGTTTCCATTAGTTCCGTTGACCCTTCATTTAAGGCCATGCTTGTTAGTTCCACAATGGAGTGTGAGCATTTGTTAGACATGTCATATACGGAGTCTCTGATTAGAAAAGCTTTGTTGATTTAGGTGTGGTGGTACTGAGTTATGGGTACAGAGTGGTGAGGATTCCATATTTTGAATAAAATGTACTCTCTCCCTCCCTCCCCTCTCCTCTCTCTCTCTGTCTCCCCCTCCCTCCCCTCCCCCTCCCTCCCTCCATCTCACCCTCTCCCTCCCTCTCTCGCTCTCCCTCTCCCTCCCTCCCCACTCTCTCTCTCTCTCTCTCTCTCACTCCCTCCCTCCCTCCCTCCCTCCCTCCCTCCATCCATCCCCCCTCCCTCACTCCCTCCCTCTCTCTCTCTCTCTCTCTCTCTCTCTCTCTCTCTCTCTCTCTCTCTCTCGCTCTCTCTCTCTCTCTCCCTCCCTCCCTCCCTCCCTCCCTCTCTCTCTCTCTCTCTCTCTCTCTCGCCCCCTCCCCCTCCCTCCCTCCCTCCCTTCCCCTCACTCTCTGAAATGAACCAAAGTTCATGAGGAAAAGTGGATTTAGCATGTGGAGGTCCATGCGCAGTACGGGGGAATAATATGAGATATCTCTGGTCTCAATTGATGGCGGTCTGGAAGGTCATACACCGACAAATTGAGAACAATGAGATACTCTTAAAAGCGAATTTCTGCATTCTACGTGATGAATATAATCCCTATATGAGAGATGAACAGTTATTGTTATTCTATGGAGCCCCGCCCTCATTCCTGATGAGGCCTCAATTTTAGGAGACCCCTGGGCAGCTTCCCAGCATGCCCTGCTCTAATGGACCGTTCCAGTTTGAGCTATGTTCCGCCGATCTCTATGTAAGCTCCAGCCACACATGCCCTCGTGTCGGGATCGATCGCTGAATTCCATGGCTATAAATTTCCTGAACACTATACAGGTAAGCTGTTGAATATTTTGAAACTAATTTGACTAGGTGCTGTTGCTTCCTATGGCAGCAATAGCGCCCAGTCAAATTAGTTTCAACATATTCAATAAAATGTTTATTAAATAGTAAAGACATACAATTCGTCCAACAACGCTCTGTGACCTCTGCATAGACATGCTGCAATGCTCTATCTTTCAAAAATTGTCGATTGTCAGCATGTTTTGTTCTTTATGTAACGAGTAGGTAGCAATAATTATTAACAAAATGCTTGAAAATAAAATTGTTGAAATTATATAGGGGGGCCTATGAAATAAATCTTAGCATATGATGATTTCATTCCATATAAATAAATTTCGTAGGTTTCGTTGTGAATTTGAATTAGGGACCTCGTGCCTCTAATTCAATTTGACAACTTAAAAAATTATATTAATTTATACATAAGGAAATCATCATATTGTAAATATGGGATTGTCTTGTGGGAGTCATGATCCCGCCGGATGTCTTATATTTTCGAGTAAGTCCCAAAAGAAATTTATGATTTGAAAATACCAGGTGAGCTAACGGACCGGTTGACATTTATACTTTAATATTTAACGTGATGAATTGCATCAGCCGATGCTGATGATATTGTATTTCCAATAAATGGATGGTGTGCCAATAGTGTGCTAATATAGCGCACTGAACTTATCGGATACAGTTTTGAACTGTATTTTGAAATAGCCGAATTGATTAGAATAGATCCCGCGGTTCCGAGTTGATGGGTATTCGGAAATAGTTTGGATGAAAATTGTTGCTGTTCAGTCGGCATACACTTTTATGATATTCAGCAGTCGTTTGGATCGATGGTTTAGAAAGTAATCAAGGCATAAGAATCAGTGAATTGAACGTGACAAACGGACGTAGTTGATGACGTAGGCAATCTAAATTATCACATAAGAATGTAACACCATAAGCCGGCGATGAGAAATTACACCTCATGTGCCAATTCACCCTAACATCCTACAGGCTGTCTGTCAGTAGGCAATGGACAGGACATGGACATTGTAGCGTCCTGTAGGAATTAATAACTGAATCGAAATTTGTGTATCAACTATATGTCACTCATGCAATGGCATGCGACAACAACACATTCCGCAATGAGCGTCGATCAAACTCTGTAACTGAGAATTATGTAGAATAAGTGTTGTAGCCGACATCGAAATGAAGGGATCGTTGATTGGTTAGAACGACCAACATTTATTAGGTAGGAACTTCTAGGAAGGAATATGCAGAAGTTGATTGGTGGACGGATTGTCCGGGCCAATCAAGGTGCGCCTATGACGTACCTAGAAGTGTCATTAGAACAGATTCGGGAAGAATCTTATTATTTCAATATGTATAGAACCTCAGAATTAGAGATTCTGAATACTATATAAGCTGCACTTTCATGTTTAGAAAGTTAATCAAGCCACCATCGTGATTCACCGATCGTCTCGCTGGCGTTCAGTTTTCGTAACGTAGCTGTAGTCAAACTTTGAGTAGCAGTAGGCACTTGTGGTTCTGTACTGTTAGGTACCAGTTTGGTTATGAGCGATTTTTGCTCCAACTTTTTGTCTTGTAAATTTGTACAGTTATATTAATAAAATCATCATCTTACGTATATGTAAGACACGAGTTTGGTTAGTTCATCCGGATAGAAACTTAGCATTAGGAATCTGATCTTTGAGTCGGAGGCAACCTCCGATCCTTACCAGCAAATCTTCTTAGTCAGATTAGGCCCAGCAGTCTTCTACAAATATCGTCATCACCATCTTCTCGACGAGGCGAGCCAGACTGTCCTGTATCCTTCTCCGCCACCGGCAAGTGGTTGTCGCAGCAACCCTACATCATAAACTTACCGGTAGCGAAGCGGGACCACCGACCCGTTAACAAGAAGTAATTTTAGTACCCGGAGATCCGAAATCTTCAATATGTTAAAATTAGTTTCGCTTCATTACATCTAGGCACAAAATTTAAGCCTCTAAAAGAATATAATTTTAACCATTTTATTCTGCTGTGAATATGCACCTTTAATAAACATAACGGTGTCGATTGTGACAATATATTTTTTCTGCAAAATATGAATTCATATGTTTTCAGTCTGCCAAAAGCAAGGCTTATAGTTTGGAGAATTTGAGTGCACAATTCAATGGGCCACAGCTAACCTGGGATTTATCGCAAGCAGCGGCCGGATTAAATACACCAACGCGTGCCAAGGTCAGTATACACAACGAATTACTTTTTTAATGAATGGGCCCTGCACCCCACCCTCCCCAGAGAGAAAACGCTTGCGCAAGTTTGATGATGATGCCCTCTATAGAAATGAGCAAGGACGGACAGACAGAAAGGCAGAGGGGCACGCAGGCTTGTGGGCGGGCGGGGTGGGGGTTGGGGTGGGGGGATAGGGGCAGGCATGCAAACAGACAGACGGACGGCAAATCAGACAGACAGACACACACACAGACAGAGACAATATTTATATAGGGAATACTAAGTGCAAGGCTTCGTTCGCAACTACCTCGCCTAAAACTAGTTTGTACTTTTGTTTACAGTTGAACAGCAATTTAGCCATTGTAATGTCAGCGTCGCAAATTCTAGACGACTATAGAGGAAAGCGGTTTAATATTTTGAAACTAATTTGACTGGAACTTGTTACTGCCACGAGTAATCAACAGAATATTCCTTGCATCATAATAGTATGTTTGCTAAATCCTGATTTTTTTTTTAAACATATTTTATTGTACTGATATTACAACGGGATTGGGCCCAAGTTCTATCAACTTAGCTAGACCCCCTCCCTACATAATCATTAAGACGGCACAATGCGTAAAATAGTTAAATACAAACGTATATACAGTAAAGAAATAGAAAGTAGAGAGAGAGAGAGAGAGAGAGAGAGAGAGAGAGAGAGAGAGAGAGGGAGGGAGGGAGGGAGGGGGGGGGGGGAGAGAGAGAGAGAGAGAGAGAGAGAGAGAGAGAGAGAGAGAGAGAGAGAGAGAGAGAGAGTAGTACGTATATGTTAAAAGCGTTTGGTTTGTTTTATGCAATTCTGTACACTTTTTTTTAGCAGAACATCGTTCATTTGTGGAGATCAATCAGGATTTCCATTCAGAATGGAGACTAGCAGCATATTGGGCATACATCCTACTATGGCCCTAAAAAATCTCTTCTCTCCCTCTCCCATCTTCGACATTCTAAGAAATAATGAAAAGATGTTTCTGGCGTTTGACATTCTAGGCAGTTTCTTTCCTCGAGTAAATGGTGTCGAAATAAATCATTATTCAGTTGGCTACAATTGTTTCTGAGCTTGCAAAGTAAGATATTTTCGCGCCTTCTACCTGAGGAATAGTATATGGAAATTTGTTCTGAAACATTTCGGTCAGATTTTGTAAGATTGCTTTTGAAAATCGAAAATCCCGATTTCTAGCCGAACCGTTTCAAAATGCGATACCAAGTTGTTTTCACTTTGAGGTGCCGAAATTCTGCCACCTTTGGGGAAATTGAGAAATCACATATGGCGTGCAAGATGGTCACCATAATATGGAACTGGCTATATTTTGCACACCCACCCCCCACCCTCCCCCGGACCGGCTATGGAGATAATTCTGATGTCGGTGACTGAATTTTCTGGGGGTCAAGGAATCCATAGTTTACATATCCGAGATATGGGATTACTCAGTAAGCAATATCGAAGATGACTTCCATAAAGCATCCTGCGAACCTGAAATTTTGGAATATATTGGCTTCTTTTCACACCTGCATACCTAGCAATAATATATCCGAGATGAGAGATAAGGCATCACACGTTTGATCCACAAGGAGAAAATGGAAGCTCGAATAGCCGAAGGACAGGGAGAAAATCAGAGAGAAGTTAAAACTTGCATCGACTCACTAAATCCAGATGGCCGTCCTGGAAAAATTGTCGTTATTGTTACGGGAAGAATTTCCAGTAAAACTGAAATGCAGACACGGCGATGGCGATAAACAAAGGATAGATGGTGACATATGAAATTTGCCAGAAGATTTCCATACTACTCTACACAAAACGTTGTACACTGTGGCCAAGAACAAAAACTGTTTAACGATTGGTCCTGCTGCTATATTCGGCACAGAATTGATATACATATATATATATATATATATATATATATATATATATATATATATATATATATATATATATATATATATTAAAGAGTCGTCGGCTTGCAAAATTCAGGCGAAATAGACATGGAGAATACATTCTTCCATGAACTGTCTCCAGTGCCAACATCCATGATTGATGACGATAGTGATATGCGAGTAACTAAAACAAAACAGAACTTCAGGTTGAACTCTCATCTCGCACATCATGTTAATCAGATTTCCTAATCGCAGATGGATGTAGAATTCTCTAGATCAGTCACTGGCCAACAAACGGCACAGTCCGGGAGTTTTGCAATAGGTTCCTACCGTACATTATCAGCACACTTAATCCAAGTGATGTGTTATCGTTGATTGATATTACGACTACAAAATTAAGGGGGAAACCAGGAGTTTCGTACAGGCCAGCAGGCGAGTTGAGAACCTATGTTCACGTTAGATACTCCTCTACTTTCTCAGAGAGTTGTTCTAACTGTACCAAAGAATAAGGTCCAGATAATTCACCTTTCCAGAGTACCCACCCATCATATGACGTCATAATGAACTGCGTGATGTGTAGAATGACATCATAATGAATGACGTCATGAATGACGTCGATAAGTACGTCACGAACGCATATTTGGAGACGGTCTATGCGTTGTTGTACAAATTGTTTGTTTTTACTATTTTAAATATTCTGTTGAATATTTTGAAACTAATTTGACTGGGCGCTTTTGCTGCCATAGGCAGCAACAGCACCCAGTCAAATTAGTTACAAAATATTCAACAGCTTCCCTTGTATAGTTTTCAGGAAATTGATAGCTAGGGCATTTGGGGATCTATCAATCCCAACACGGCGAGGTGTGGGTGGAGCTTAGCTAAGTGATGGGCGGGGCATAGCTAAAAATGGAAAGGCCCGTTGATATCATTTGCCCCCACCCAACCCCCAGCTTCTAGATGTATGGACAAAACTATATGCTACTAGCACTGCATACAATCACAGCTACGTAGCTACATAACCCGACCCTATCCAACATCAGGTTCAAACGGGGCTATTGCTGTATCAGGGATCATATCTCAATGTCTCTTATACCAGTGACCATACCATCTAATGTGCAAGCTGCCCCATCTGAAATTCTAAAGATGATTAGATGTGGGTGCATCAATGATAAGCCATGTGGGGGATGGGAAATGTTGCTGCTACAAGGGACAGCTTCCCTGTACAGTCTTCTGTGGATGTTCCACAGATTAATTGGCATGTCTCAACCCATGGACAAAGTTTACTACAACAAGCAGACGAGGACAATAAACCACGTGATGACGATATGAATAACTTTGTATGTCAATCAAATATTGTAATCAATATCAGACGAGAATTCTTGCAGTTATAATTTAGAGTTTGCCAATGTAGCAACAATCTCTAAGGATATCAATAACAGAACCATTAATTCATTGATGGACTATATGTACTGGGGTGAAATTTTTATGCGAACTTTGAAATTATCAGTTTCAAATTCTTTTAACTTTAATTCACCTTTCCAGAGTACCCATCCATCATCTGACCTCGTATGACGTCATAATCAGCTCAGCGCGTGTATGATGACTTCACAATCATTACGTCACAAAGGGTTCCATATAGACCGTCACCAAATCTCAAATGGTTCGACACGTTGTATGAATTGCATGTCTTTGTAATTCTTTGCTATTTAATAAACATGCTGTTGAATATTTTGAAACTAATTTGACTTGGCGCTGTTGATGCCTCAGGCAGCAACAGCACCCAGTCAAATTAGTTTCAAAATATTCAACAGCTTACCTGTGTAGTTTTTTGGAAATTGATAGTCAGTGTGTTCAGAGATCGATCGATCCCGACACGAGCGAGGTGTGGGTGGAGCTTAGCTAGAGATGGGCGGGACATAGCTAAAACCGGAACGGTCCATTGCACTTGCTAATGTTATATGACAAATTTAAGCCATACACGTTGTTTGGCATGTAAGAATTGTTGCAGGCCTACACAGACAAACAAACATGGCGGCTGAAAGTATTTCATTAAGGTACACTGTACTCACCTATAGGCTTGATAAAAGAAGTGACTTCCTAAGATATTCCATGCAAAAACTTAATTCCTTTGACCTCAAAAACCAAGTCATAGACACCAGATTAATTAATGTAGCTCATCTGGAAGCCAATATATTGAAAAATTCCAGTTTTGCAGGAAACATTATGGCGGCCATCTTGGATATGGCTGACTCAGTAACCCCTTATCTTGGGCACTATAAAATATGGATTCATTGACACCAACGGCCTGGTATAGATGCCAGAATTGTCTTCCTAGGCGGTCTCGGGGCCAAAACATATCCAGTTTCGTATTGTGACGGCGATCTTAGACGCTATCTCGAATTTCTCAATTTCCAACAAAGGTGTCAGGATAACATCATTCAGATCTTTAGTTACGACATCTCAAGGGTACACAGCCAAGTGAAAGCAACTAGGTATCGCATTTCGGAATATACAAGGTTCTGGCACTAAACTATAAGGCGTTTGTATTTTCTGGCCTATAAGGTCATATCAATTTTCTTTTGTATTTTACAAACACTCATAATCTTTCCATATCGAGAAAAAAACCAATGCAGGAATTTTAAGACATTATTTTCAACATTCTTTCCATCTAGAAATATTTGGCAGCCAAATCCTTATCACCCGGAATCTCTCAGCATTTTCTGTAACTCTAGTTCTCTGTAGCTTTGTTAACCCTTTAATGGTTACGCCGCTCAAAATAGCTTTGCAATGGTCACGAGAAAGATCCATTCGCTGGCCAAAACAAGACTATTTTTGAAATTTTACCACTGGAATGGCTGGCTCGTTAACGAGCCAGCCATTCCAGTGGTAAATTTTCAAAAATAGTCTTCTCTTGGCATGCGCATGGACACTCACTGAGCAAACGTTTTGGATTTTCTTGATCAAACTTGACAATTAACATGATGGAAGGATTAATACTGTAATAGCTTAATACTTCTGAGTATTTTTTCCCCATCTCCAATCGTGTGTTTTAAGTGGGAATTTTCGTAAAACAAAACATTAAATTGGTCTGGTCACTTAATATAGTTAGTTGTTTTTTTACTAACTACTGCAACTATTACTTTATTTAGGCTCTACAGTTCCTGTCAAGCAGTTACGACTTTGAAACCGCGAGCAGACTGTTCTCAAACTCACTCCCGGATCTACCCACGATTGCTGAAAGGACAAAATGTGCCGAAACTCTTCTAGACGTCGTCAGTAAAACAAGTTCGGAGCAAGTAAAGTCTAATTTCATGAGCATAGTGGCACAGAAAGAGATACACGGCGATAAAGTGTCCTCGGTCAACGGAAAGCCATTTCTACCACCGATAAATCACAAAACATTCTATAAGATGGATAGCAATCAGGCAGTTTCCGAAGAAAAATCCCACGACAGCACTTTCTCACATCCCAAGAACAACAGTAGAGAACGGACTTCGAGCATGTCCATTCCGGTCAGTCCCGCGTGTAGCTTTGAAAACGGACCAATCAGGTACCGTTTGCCTAAACTAAATCTGGTTATCATGGCAACGCCTCAAGAGGCGCGCGAACAATCCAATATGGTATCGCAGAGGTCAAGGACACTGTATCAAGAAAGCACAACGAATGTAGGCCTATCGCAGAGGACGAACCGATCACCCCCAAAATGGCGTGATAAGTGTCAGTGTTTGCGTTGCCAAATGATCCACAGACAGTGGCGGGATAACGACGCCGCCTACAGCTTGTGGGGGAAATACCCGTGCCAAAATCACACACATGTTAAACGGAAAGGAAAATAAGACATTTTAAAGAAATGAAGACTATAGATACGTTCGATTAGAGAATTATAATTAAATATAGGTGACTATTTGAATGTCGATACTAACAAATTCCGATAATAAAGTGCCAAATATTGTACGTTTGACAGGAAAATAAATCAAAATTAGTTTGTCATACAGTCGAACACGACCAATGTCTCTGACTTGAACAGAAAACACGTCGCTTCACCATCATCATTCTGCTCTTATTATGTATTGGAAACTTCCTGTAATCCAAATATGTCCTTACACATTCATATTGAATGATATAAGAACTTAAGTAGCTTGATTGTTAGTTACACCGGAATCAATACACTTGGTAATAGATGGATCTGATCTGTAGGCTACCTGACGCCATAATCAAATACGTCACATGCTAGCTGACGTCATGAATGAATGAATGAATGAATGAATGAATTTATTGCTCAAGAACTCTACAGCGTTATTAGAGTCCTACACTATGTGCAAAATTCACATTATTATTACTATTATTATTATTATTATTATTATTATTATTATTATTATTATTATTATTATTATTATTATTATCGGCAGCAGCAGCAGCAGCAAAAGCATTACCATGGGCACCAGGAATGAGAAATGTTCATTTTCAGGCCAAGAGAAGACCATTCTCAACAACTTACCACTGGAATGACTGACTCACTAACCGAGCCTGTCATTCCAGCCATCAATACACGCTAAAACAGTCCTGTCCCAAAACGGATATTCAATAAGCAAACACATTCTTGACCAATTTTAGCCATTGCAGAGTTAACAGCAGCGGCACGCATGCGTCATTGTTAACGTCGTCGTCATCATTAATATAACTATTGTCATCTTGAAAATCCGAAAGTCCGTCACTGAAGTGTACGAATTGTATGTCTTTGGTAAATTTACAATGTAGGCCTAATACACATTTTGACGAATATTTTGAGACTAATTTGACTGGGAGCTGTTGCAGCTCCCAGTCAAATTCGATTCAAAATATTCAAAAGCTTACCTGTATAATTACCTTGAAATTGGGATTCTTGACATTCAGGTGTCAAAAGTGTCTAAATCGGTTCAAATACGCATACAAAGTGGGCGGTGCTTAGTTAGAAATGAGCGGGGCAAAACTAGAAATGGGCGGGGCATAGCTAGAAATGGGCGGGGCATAGCTAGAAATGGGGGGGGGGGGCATAGCTAGAAATGGCAGGGCATAGCTAGAAATGGACCCCCAAAACTGATTTGGATGTGAGACGTCTGATAATGGAGGATTAACTTTACCATAATTTGACGAACAGACAAAATTTAAGACAATAATTAATTTTACATTCAGTCCAATTCGATCCGCATTGTTCAACAATTTGTTTATATCCCACATGCTCGTTTTGAAATTGAGGCAAAGACTATTTCAGCGTTGAACAAGCTAGAAGAACGTTTTGTGAGTGATGACGTAACGATTAAAAAACAATATGAACGCAGTAGTAACTGTTTATATTTTCAATATAATGTACAGAAAAAGAAATATTATAATTAGTAGCTTATATATACACCATACAACAGGTAACTATGTTTAGCACTCTATGGTATTGCCAGAGGGGTGGTCTCTCAAAGGCACACATTAACACCAAAATGAATGAAAATAAAATTGTTGAATTTGAATCGTTTAAATTGTGTAGCCCAATGTAAGGAAGCGATATTTATAATGATTTCAACCCATTTAAGTCAATAACATCTTCGTAGTTGTGAAGTTGAATTAGGGATACATGTCTCTAATTCAATTTCAAAGTTAAAAAAAATTATATTAATTTGTATGGAATGAAATCATATGTTAATATTTATTTCGTTTCAGGACATTGGGGTAGCCTGCCTACTTTAAAAGTACACAATTTTAACAATTTTATTTTCAAAGCATTCTGGTGTGAATGCGTGCCTTTAATAACATACAAATAACTATGGGGTACAGTTCAGCTACAAAATAACATAACATGTCAAATACAAAATAAAACACGGCAGCAATGGTTTCCAACCAAATTAAGTCCAAAAATATTCAACAGAACATTTCTTACATCGTGTTCAAAACTGTTCTGTTTGGAAACATGCTACGTTATTACGGAGGTGTACCGCACGTCTTTTTGAAACCAAAAGACCATATAGCTGCCATTTAACATTTAGTGAGCGTAAAACCACCGGTCTTTGGCTCTCAAAGACATGTGAAGCGGTCTCTCGCTCAGGTTTGAGTGTGTTTCATTCGTGCAATTGCCTCGTGATATCTGAAATGTTTTTCTGAAGTTCCCGTTCCCGTTCGTGCCAATGTCTGTTCCGGGACTGGACCTCCTTCAACTGTCTCTTCAGCCGGGTCAGCTGTGCCGCGTTACGCTTCTGGTACATAAGGATAAAAAATAAAATGGATTTCTGGGAATATAGATTTATTCGAAGAATTGTGTGATAGAATTGTTTTGCTTTAACTGATGTTAAATTTTAATGTTTTCGTCATCAGTTTTTAATAGCACTTCAGCTCGTAAAAATTGTTGTTGTTGGTTTGGTTTTATTGGCCGCTCACACCTAGGTGTATATGAGTCAAGACTATATCTTTGCGACGCTTCCCCAAGGTTTACGAAAATGAAAGATTGAAACCGTAATACGCTTAAATGTATAGTATGGACGATGTTGATCAAGAACGACTACTCTTGTCGCTTCTAGCCGGCGTAGCATTCTGAATAACGAATTATCTCCACTGGACTACATACATACCGTGTTTGTTCCCACATACCCCTTCCTTCCACCCACAATCATCATACCCATTACAGGTTACACAATTCTCAGGCGACTCAATCGTACTAACATACACCCACTCACGTAGCTACGCTGTTCGAGGCCGTACTTGCAGACCCGTGATTTCTCGCTATGCGAAGTAACATTACTTCACGGGATAGGCTAGGCTTCGTCTGGTGACCTGATTTACAATCACAAAAAACAACGGCGATCGCGACGCCGTTGAACTGGAAAGAGATATTTGCAAAAGTTTGCAATAATTTTGCTCTAAACAAGTTATCTCACAATTCTGAGGAACAGAAAATGTGTAGATTAATTTTCGGTAACAAAAACCGTTAGTTTGGTGCACATGCACATGTGTACATTTGTCTACTTCCTGATTTCTTATCGAGCAAGCTCATTGCCGCAAGTTGACTGACCCCAGTTCATTAATATGTATGAAGCTTCGTGAACTTAGCGCAAACATCAAAGGCGTGCAAGCACGGTACTCGATACGGGAACGTAGTGGGAGGGCGAGGATCGTGCAATAGGACGATGAGGCGACCCCAGTAATAAAATAAGATAAAATAATTATATTTGCAGAAATAGTTATAAAGATATGTTTGTTTACAAGTGCTTACATGGAGGACATCTATGCTCAGCTGCACTTTTTTCTGTTTTAGCAAAATATCATCGACCTGAAATAGAATGACGATAATAAATAAATGTACATAGGTACTCCAATTCAACTTTCCAGAGTACACACCCATCATATGACGTCATAATGAACTACGTGAATGACGTCATGAATGATGTCGATAAGTACGTCACGAACGCATATTTGAAGACGGTCTATGCGTTGTTGTGCAAATTGTTTGCTTTTACTATTTAATAAATATTCTGTTGAATATTTTGAAACTAATTTGACTGGGCGCTGTTGCTGCCATAGGCAGCAACAGCACCCAGTCAAATTAGTTACACAATATTCAACAGCTTCCCTTGTATAGTTTTCAGGAAATTGATAGCTAGGGAATTTGGGGATCGATCAATCCCAACACGGCGAGGTGTGGGTGGAGCTTAGCTAATATGGGCGGGGCATAGCTAAAAATGGAAAGGTCCATTAATATGTAATTCTGAAGAGTAATTTTTAGCTTGCGTGCATGCGTGCGTGCGTGCGTGCGTGCGTGCGTGCGTACGTGCGTGCGTGCGTGCGTGCGTGCGTGCGTGCGTGCGTGCGTGCGTGCGTGCGTGCGTGCGTGCGTGCGTGCGTACGTACGCGCGCGTCAGAACGAAGGAATTAGTACGAAATGGTGTCCGAGATATTCTCCAGTTAAATCAGGAAGGCATGACTCATAATTTAAGACTGTCTTGCCCCGTACTATAGGGAAACTAGAAAACTGAGTACTCGATGGTAGGCATTGTCCGTGGAAATATGACCAATGATCCTGTAGAAAACCCACGTACTCATGTATGGTAGCATATTTTAGCTGTTTATCGTACCATCAAAGAACGATATTCAGGTGTTAATAGCTAAAGGTGGATACATTTTTCAAGGCTAACGAGGCTGTCATCAGTTACTGTTTGACCAACCAGAAAAAATCTAGGATGTCTGCCTCTATATATACCATCAAACAATGTATACCATATAGGTACTATTTAGTATATGACAGCGAGAGATCCGGTCAAATTAGTGTAAAAATATTGATGATGACGGAACCTTTGTCTAAGGAAATGATAGAGAACTTCAGAGACAAATATCCAATTTGTTTCTAAGCCATGTAGCAAATTTTACACCAATCAGATTGAAAACATTGTCGAAAAAGTCTGTGGACGCGGATCTCCCACTGCATGGCATTATAGTCTAGAGAAAAGGTGCTCCATCACCACCGACCACCCCCTCCCCAACCCCACCCCACCCAATGGGATGGAGGCTAAGGCCAGGCGAATTTAATATTTTGTTTTACGAAAATTCCAACCCAAAACACAAAATCTGAGATGAGGAAAAAAATCATACACAATTTCAGCTCAGAAGCTATTACAGTATTAATCCTTCCATCATGTTAAGTGTCACGATTGATAAAATAAATCCAAAACGTTTTTCTCAGTGAGTGTCCGTTTGCAGGCTAAGTGAAAACTATTTTGGAAACTTTACCACCGGAATGACTGGCTCGATCATCAGAGCTCAGTGATAAGTTTTCAAAAAACCGTATTCTCTTGGCCAGTAAATGGACCATTCTCGTGACCATTGCAAAGTCGTTTTGAGCGGCTTGACCATTTAAGAGTTAACAAAGCTACAGAGAACACAAAGAGTTACTGAAAATTCTGAGGAAGTCTGACTGAAAAATTGCTAGATGGAAAGAATGTTGAAAATAATGCCTTAAGATTCCAGCGGGTTTTTTTCTTCTAGATATGGTCAAATTAAGTTAGGAGTGTTTGTAATGCAAACAGATAAATTGGTATAGCAAAGGGGGGGGGGGGGCGCTAATGAAAATGTTGTTTTACAGTCCGCAATCATATTGGCTAACTCACATAACAAATTTGATTGAATTCATTCAAACGGTTTCGGAGGAGATTGTTGGATGGACGGACGGACAGACGGACAGACGGACAGACGGACAGACACGCTTGCAAAATCCTCTCCGTTTTAAAACCCTTTAATGACTAAAACTAAAATTTACTTATTTAATGTCCATTGGCAGGCCAAGAGAATACTATTTTTGAAAATTTACCACTGGAATGACTGGCTCGGTTATCGAGCCAGTCATTTCAGTGGTAAATTTTCAAAAATAATGTTCTCTTGGCCTGCAAATGGACATTCCCCAAAACCACTACAGAGGCGGGGTTTTCTCGGCTTCGACGTGAAAGGCTTAAACACGCATGGGTACAGGAAAGAAAATCCAAATCATAATGAAAATTTGCTGAAGGCTTTTCCGAACAACGAGACTACAACTATGACGACACGACACCTGTGTTTGTTTGTCACGTGATCTCCGTTCTGTATTGGCTAGTTCGTCGTGTACACCTTTAATCGCTTTCTGTAATTCATGTTCCCTGGCGCCATTCAGAAGATCAGACAGTTCTTCAACATTGCTCTCCATTTCGCCCTCTTAAAAAGTAAACATACAAAATAATTATCCTGTTCTGACGTATGGCGTTATTCCTGACTAAGTCTCTAGTGGGAACAAGGCCTAAGCTTCACCCACGATTCGCCGGTGTTAGGATCAATCGATCACTGCACTCTCTGAATTTCAATTTCCAGAAAACTATACAGGTAAACTGTTGAATATTTTGAAATCAGTTTGACTGCATGCTGTTGCTGCTAAGCTGTCCAGTCAAATTAGTTTCAAAATATTCAACAGAATGTTTATTAAATAGCAAAGACATACAATTCGTACAACAACTCTTAAGCCGTGTTGTCGCTAGGGACTTAATCCGGAATAACGCCATACTGAAGTATGGCGTTATTCCCGATTAACTCTCTAGTGAGAATGCGGCTTTGGTCTGTCATCAAGTAAGCGTTTGTGACGAACTTAGCTACGCCATTCATGACGTAATTGATTATGACGTCATCTCACACGTCACAGAGTTGATTATTACGTCATGTGATTGACTGAGAAACTGGAATCCGCCATCGTATGCCAGGTATTGGATTCGTCAACAAAATCCTTCTGATATCAGGTTATTTTAATTCAAACATCAATTTATCCTAAACCTACAAAAAGGCAAACGATTTCAAAACATTCTCTTCCTCTCATTGGGAGAGAGATGGATTTGGCGGGCGGACCGACCGATTGATGGACCAACCAGTCGACAAATCGACCGACAGACGGACAGACGTGCGCGCGTGCATGCCGGCGTGTGCATTTGCGTGTTATATTTGCCTACTTTTACGTTGAAGTTGTTCAGTCTCGCCTCTCAATGTCTGCAGCATAACGCTGAGTGGGTGTGACTTCTCAGTCTCCATAACTACATCCTTCTGATTGTCCATCCTGTCATAGTAAACTTGGAATCCCCTAAAATACAATCAACACAGTCAATCTTTCTTTATATATACACAAGTCCTCTTTAGGCCTAAATCACGGCCAGTCATAATTTCACACGAGAATGCCTGAAAATAAAATTATTAAAATTTCATACCTTCAGTGGCTTAATTCAGGTGCCTAGATGTAGTGAAGCGAATTAAATCGTAATATATGATAATTTCATTCCATACAAATTAATACAAATTTTTAAGCTGTGAAATTGAATTAAAGACACGTGTAGGCTACCTAATTCAAATTCACAACTTAAAAAATTATATTTATTTATACGTGATGAAATCATCATATGTTAAAGCTTTATTTCGTTTCATTACATCTAGGCACCTGAATTAAGTCTCTAAACAATTGTATGTTCAGGCATTCTGGTGTGAATACGCAGCTTTAACTCTCTGAACGGGAAAGGCTTTTTCGAAAGTTCTATTATTTTGTTGGATATTTTGAAACTAACTTGACTGGGAGCTGTTGCTGCCAGAGGCAACAACAGGTCCCAATCAAATTTGTTTCAAAATATCTGACAGCTTACTTGCATAGTTACCTTGAAATTGAGATTCTGTGAGTCCAGGCTTCGTACGGTTAATATTTTGATGTAGCCTGTGAGTAGGCACATTAAAAACCATTCTAACATCACTGATCTTAAATGTGTGTAATCACACTAAAATGCTTGAAATAAATTGTATACTTTTCGAGGCTTAAATTGTATTCCTCAAAGTAATGAACCAGTAATCTTACCATATGATGGTTTTTGGTTTTTTTTTATAAATGCGTACCACTACCAATTTTGGGGAACAACCCTGTTGTATACACTCGCCCCCATCCCCTAAATTTCTGTATGAAAGTTCATTAATTATCTTAGACGGATTCACACACATAGCCGATTTACGGGGAAAATTGGCACCAAATTTCTTTAAAGAAAGTGAATAAAATGAGAGCACAAATTCTAGTTTGCCCCACACATCTAGCAAACAGTGATTCTCTTAAGGGTCCCTTTGAGGGTATATACCCCCCAAACTTCAGCCTGTGAGCCCCCAAAAGTAATGACAGTGGGTTTCATGGGACCCCTGAAAATCTTGTATGATTGTTAAATACTCAGTAGTTTTATAGACATTTGCATACAAATACCTGCCAAATCTAGCACAGGGACATACATAATTCATAGTTGTGAGCCCCACGGTATCCTCTAATTTTAGCATGGATGAGGTAATACTCAGTAGCGGATTATAATAGGGTAGAGGGGTCATTTGCCCCCGGCCCAAGATCTTGACCAGCCCCCAATTTTTTTTATCAATTTTTTTTGGGGGCGTGAATAATGTGTTTTACGCGGTTTCTCTTTTTACAAACGAGAAAAGCTAGCCGGACTTAATATCCGGGGAACTATTTTCGTTTGCAAAGCGAGAAACTGCATAACAGTCTATGGTACAAACCTGGCGATTTATGCATAAAATAACTATAGTCATGTATGTCCCGCTCTATGCTATTTCGTATAATACACAATAGCACAGAGTGGGGCGTCATCCCACACACAATTATATATTCCATACTTCTTAATGGACAATAAGACTCAGTGGCGGATCTAATGGGGTGGCCCGAGTAGTCCTGACCACCTCGCCAGCCCCTCCCCACCCTCCCCTTAAACTAAAACGTTTTCTCATAAGTCATGAAGCTGTCGTGGAAAATTATGGTCCTTTGAACCCTGAAGCCATCAAATCTTAATTTCAAGACAACCATACGCGTCTGTAATCTGTTGAATATTTTAAAACTAATTTGACTGGAATATGTTGCATCCTTTATGCCTTATTATAAGTAACGCATTACGTTAAGTAATGCAAAATTCCAATAAACGTATGAAGTGTGCATTGCAGAATTACACTTATTCTCTAAGGTAGTGAAGACAACACCTTAACTGATAGGGCTGAGGTTCGCGAGGATTTTCACTAACCGAACTGGTTCACGATACAGATGTCCGAAAGACGAACTAGTTCACTAACCTTTTTAATACGCTATTGTATGCGAAAAATTACTCCTAACAGAAAATAACATTTAAAGGCAGGTGCCGTCTTCAAATGATTCTTCTTTGTTTGAGTTTTCTGATGATGAGTGATGACAAAATGTAGTGTAAACTATAGTCGTAGTGGCGACTGGTTATTCAGCGTCCCTCAAGCGCCTCAAGCACGTGCAAAACTAGTTATTTAAAATTATTCTTTGCATGGAATATTTACAATATCACCTTATGACCTGATAACCGTGTGTGCGTGTGTGTGTGTGTGTGTGTGTGTGTGTGTGTGTGCGTGTATGCGTATGTTTGTGGTGCATGCACACGTGCGTGCGTGCGTGCATGTGTGTGTGTGTGTGCATGCGTGTGCGTGCGCACGTTTTGTGCACGCGTGTGCGTGTGCGCGTGCATGCGCATGTATTTAATTTCATTTTTTTGTTCATTCAGATTTTTATCCCGTCCTGTTTTCACAACTGAACGGCTAAAAAATTGAGTGAACAAAAAAATTAAATTAAATGGCTTAAAATGAGTCATTTAACAGGCAATTGAGGGGCCATATTTACCTCTGGAAATGCAGGAGATGTCATCTGCGAGCATCTAGATTTCAAAATTTCCAGTGGGAGGACCCCCGGATTCCCTTTTGTTTTGCCTTTTGCTTCCACTCAACTCCACAAATATACTTGCTTTTTCCCCGGCCCTGACAAGGCTTACTCCGGCACTGGTAATACTGCTTGAGAACTCCAAATTTGAGATTTGGGACCCCAAGATTTCAGCTGGGGATCCCCAGATTTCAGGGTGTGTGGTCCCTCGGACCTCCAAAATTGAGATGCCATGAGAAACACGGCTAGCAAAGGCTTGTTATGACATCAGAATTCACAAATTCCAACATGCTAATGTTGTCTATTCATCCACCTCGAATAACAACATAATCAAAATATAGCAATGCTTTAAACATGAGTGCTGCAATACTTAGTAGGCCTTAATTAAATTAAGTATTTAATTAACCTGTATATACTATAAACACACCTGATTTCAGCCTGGGCATCTTCCTGTGCAATTTTCAGTTCGGTTCGCATCCGTTCCGTGTCGCGTACCAACTGATCTAATTCTACAAAAATACATTGCATCTGCCAATCAATATGGGATACGATCTGTAACTCAAGTATCTGACGTCATAATCAAAATACGTCACTTGTTATCTGACGTCACACTCAAATAAAGTAGGCCCGTCAAGAAAGGGGGGAGGATCGACAGTAAGCGTCTGAGTGTTGAATGTTTTTGGTGAATTTAAAAATTACTAAAAATTTTGTTGAATATTTTGAAACTAATTTGACTGCAACCCACTCCCCGTCAAATTAGTTTCAAAATATTCAACAATTTACCGCCATAGCTACCTTAGAATTGAGATTCCGTCACTACAGAGTCTATAGTAATAAAATCTAATCAAACTCGTATACAAAATGGGCGGAGCTTAGCTAGTAGTGGGCGGTGCACAGCTATAAATGAATCCCACTATTGTCACGGACAAAGAAAATTAGAATAAAAACTATTGTTTTGTCAAGTAAATTCAGAAGAATGGCCACCATTACTCAGAAAGGACATTAAGCATACTGGTTACTCTTTCTAATAATGAAATAAATAAATGATTTAAAACGTTAATTAGTCAGTAGGTATCAAAAACACAGTATAGTATTAGTCTGAGTATTTATCATGGGTGCCCTGTGTACCAGTAACAGCCAAAGTTTAGTTGCCCTTTTGAAAATCAGGTTGCCCCGTACAACATGGCAATTGGACATTTCTACCCCTGCCTTAGTCCCTAATCATATCTGCCAAATGTCGGCCAGATCCGTTCAGTGGTTCTGGAGAAGAAATCGTTGTCGCTAAAACTAGGTCAACCAAGATGGCCGCTGAACCATTTGACCAATCAGGTTCCCTTGAACAAACTTGGTTCAGCTCTTACCCTAGATCATATTTCATGAGGTTTGAATTTCAAAGACGTTTCTAAAAATCGACCAAAATCCAAGATGGCCACCGGGCAAATTGGACGATCGGCTTTGTTTGAACAAACTTGGATCCCTATGCCCTAATGATGCTTCTTGCCAAATATAATTAAAATCGGCTTAGCGGTTCTTGCGAAGAAGTCATTTAAAGGGAAAATTTATGGACGACAGACACACGACGGACACGACACCTTTCAGGCCAGGTGAGCTAATAAAAATCCCGTATCCATTTGACTTGAACCTCAAGGGTTTTCTAGGCAGCCACAATACGAATATGTACCAAATTATACCTTCTATCATTCCTCCATGAAGGATTTGACAAATTTGTTGATTCTACTTTCTTACACGTATACAGGTGGATGCTTCAGACAGACGGACAAACACACCAACAAACAGACAATAATCACTCTGCCCGTAGACGGCGTGAGTATTTAACCCTTTCAACGACAAATCCCTGAAAATTCTTTACGATGCATTCTGTTAAATATTTTGAAATTAATATGACTGGAAGTTATTGCTGCCTAGGGAAGCAACGGAGCTGCCCAAGGCAGCAACGGATTCCTGTCACATTAATTTAAAAATATTCAACACCGTTGCTGTTTGTTTGTCCTGAGAATAAGATACAGGGAATTTATCTATTAAATGGTAAATACACCATCTTACCTTTTTCTAGAGTTTCGCAATTCTTTTCTTTTTCCATATAGTGGTACTCAGAGACGTAAATCTTCCGTTGAACCGACGCAATGTCCCGTTTGACGTCATCAACATCATTCACAGCTGACCATAAACAAGAAACACATGTGTTTTGCATATAGAGGCTCTGAGAAAAATTAAACTGTAGAAAATTTAAATAAAAATTTTGATTTAATATAACTTAAATATGAAACGAATTAAAATTTTACATCATATATGATGACCAAAGCAATTTCTGCACCTAAGATCTTTATCAAGCCATTGTGCTGTTTGTGAATAGGCCTATATAGGAATCCACCTTTAGCTATGCCCCGCCCATCTCTAGCTAAGTTCCACTCACGCTTTGCCAGTTTTGGGATCAATCGATCCCTGCACGTACTGAATCTCAATTTCCATAAATCTATGCATGTAAGATGTTGAATAATTTGAAACTAATTAGCTTCAAGGGTGTGTTGAATAATTTGAAACTAATTAGCTTCAAGGGTGCTGTTAATGCCTATATCAGCAACAGCGCCCAGTCAAATTAGTTTCAAAATATTCAACAGAATCTTTATTAAATAGTAAGGTCATACAATTTATACAACAACGCTTAGTCCGTCATCGATTAATCGTTCGTGACGAACCTAGTTACATCATTCATGACGTGGTTGTTTATGACGTCATCATATACGCACACCCACAGTTGATTATGACCTCATATGATTGATGGATGAAAGGGAATCCTCCAGCTGCTGCATGTTTAGTTCCAGTCATGAACCCCAAGACCACATGCATTTCAGATTTCATCATTACTCTTCACATGATATATCCGGTTTTCATTTTAAAAACAATAGGTTTGTAAGCTGTTGCTATGTTAGACAGCAACAGTGTTCAGCAACATTGATTAAAAAAATGTACAGCAACCTTTCTTCTACTGACTTTGTAAATTGAACACAGATTACACATCGGCGTTATAAGCGTTATGGGCACTTATTATATATTTTAAAATGTACAGAGATGCATGGACTCCACTTTTGTTTTAATGTTTAAGTCAACATCAGTTGAGGAAGCGAGTATTCTTACCTTTCTTAAACGATTCCTGCAAAAAAGAAGAGAAACATTCATTTCGTATGACCTTAAAACTTATGAAAACAAGCATTCTGCAGACTTCCCGGGTTCGCCATCACACTATTTCGACCTTGACCTACCATGCCCAGCAAACTACCCACACAAGTTTGGTGGCCATCCTTTAGTAGAACGTGAGTTGTCGCTCCGTACAGACTGACAGACAGGCAGACGGTCTGGCGGGCAGACAAACAGACAGACAGACATGTTATCACAATAGTCTCGCGAAGCTTCCTGGATAGAATAGTTATAGACAACTCCTATATGTTTTAAATGAAATACTAGATTTGTACCTTCCCTTGGTTTTTTGTTTTTTTTTGTTTGCTAACCACTTCAAGGGAGGTTATCAGATAACTCATATAGGCTACATAGAGATAGATAGTAGAACGCTTATCCCCCATAGATTTACTATTGGACGAGGTGTCCCGACCGCTTACACATGTCCGGGTATCTGTAAGGCAGCTTAACCGTTTCACCGATGAATTCGCCATCTCTAATTTTCAAGGCAACCATACAGGGAATTAATTTGACTGGAAGCCATTGCTGCCTTAGAACAGAAAAAGAGTATAATCTTTGCGGGATTTGTCGGTGAAAGGGTTAATGAAATGAAAGGGATAGACTGGATAAAAGTACCAAACTTTCTGTGGCACTTTCGGTAGATCCTACTAATTACCGATTTGCTAGGATCCACCAAGATCTTGGCTGGTGTCATGTGACAGTTTAATTTTTTGCCTTGCATTAATTACACGTTGCCACGAAAATTACACGTTGCTGCGATCCGGGGCAACCACTTTGTACTGCAGAGCAACCAAATTTTATCACATTAGTTGCCCTGGGGGACAACCTAGATAATTTTCAGGGCCTGTATATGTACTCATGGTGAGTATTTATTTTATTTAGTCTTAACCCTTTCACACTCAAATTCGTTCCAAAAAACTTAAATTTTCTCATTAAAAATGTCCATTTGCAGATCAAGAGAAGGCTGATTTTGAAAAGTTACCACTGGAATGACTGGCTCGGTAACCGAGCCAGTCATTCCAGTGGTAAATTTTCAAAAATAGTCTTCTCTTGGTCTGCAAATGGACATTTCTCAAGACCACTACAGAATCCGGTTTTGGCTCAACAATACATATTTTCAACAGAATTTACAGAAATGGGGCAACCTGGAAGTATAATCGGACAGCCTAATTTAAATGGCATACTTGCCCCTGGGGGAAACAAAGTATTTTTCTAATTTTCTAGCCCTGATAAGATCAAGCAAATAAACAGAGGTTTAGTTAGTTCTGTGGAAATCACAACATGCATCATTTTGATACATTTTACATCTTGATATTGTCATTTATTATCAAGCAGTTTAAATGAATGGATGAGTGTCAATGCCACTATATCAGAGAATGACTACTGCTATCGTGTTAACAATATTCTAGCAAGCACTGAAGCTACACAGAAATATATATTGCTGTGTAAATGATCATCTGAGTATGGGTCTATTTGTAAAAAATGGTGGAAGGAATCCAGTTTATCCATCAATCATATGACGTCATAATCACATACGTGACGTGTAGAAAGGAGAACCCGTATTGCCATAGGCAGCAACAGCACCCAGTCAAATTAGTTTCAAGACACCCAACAGCTTACCTGTATAGTTTTCTGGAAATCGAGATTCATAGACTGCAGAGATCAATTGATACCAACACGGGGAAATCGTGGGTGGAGCTTAGCTAGACATTGTCTGGCCAGAGCCAAAACTCCATTCCTCCATTCCATTTGCAAAGCTTGGCATCGCCACTGAGTTTTCTTGTTAGCACATCTTCCACCACAATCACTTTTTCTATAACAGCCCAGCTCTCTACTTGAAAGCAACTGGAAGAGTTGTCCAGACAGGGAGGCAGGAATGACTTTCTTTGTACATTGGCAATCGTCATCCCTCAGGCGATGGCACTTTTTGTTGAGGCAGGTTACAGTTTACCCAGATACATTCCTGGTAAGCAGCTTCAGGTGCTGTAATAGTGCATTAGAGTTAGTGGAATCGGCTCCAGTGTTTTACTTTTCTGGCAAAACATCCCTCATTAACATGGTTCGGATGGCTGGTCCTGTAATACAGGCCAACTGTATATAGCGTTCAAGTAGCGGAAAATAATCAGCCTCAACATCTAGCTCAGTGAATGGGTTCTCTACCACAAACTTAAAAGCTACAGTTGCTTCAGGATATAACTTCCATGCCTCCAAGGCCGACTGTTTCCCATTTCAAAAAAAAAATGAAGAGAATCCGGCGCAATGGAAGATTGGAACATTGTGGACTTGTGCATTGATGTGAAACTATGTGAAAGTGAAACTCTTCCTTGTGCCGGAAGCCACCAATATGTCTACACCTTGGCATATACTTTTCAGGTGGTGCGGTGCCACTTTCCAATTACGATGACGGTAGCATCAGTACCCACTAGGCGAACCAGAGATGTGGCTGATGTATTCTGCAAAGCACCCTGCAAATGAATCAGTATTATTGTGTCTGCTTCTTTATGATCACTTTGTTGTACGTTGTGGTTGCTTCCTCTGATCACAACCTTTTGGCTAGATATAATAACAACCTCCTTCCGAGTGTGCGTGCGTGCGTGCGTGAGTGTATGTGCGCGTGCGTGAATGTGTGCGTGCGTGTGTGCTATACGTGCGTGCGCGTGCGTGTGTAGAATTCCGTGGCAGCAACTTTATCAGAAAGAAAGGCAAAAAGTTCCTGTTTGGGATCACGAAAAACATCTGGCCAGTTCCCATGGATTTTGTTTTTACCAACAACCTTTCTCTTGATGCCTTTCCCTCTCTTTTCCCTTGTAAAATCTTTGATAATACTTTTAAGGTAATTGCCCCAAAATACATCCTGTCGTTTGGAAGTTTCCACTTGGTCCATGATGTAGGTAAGGAACAAGATAATGGATCCTTCCAGTTTTAGCTCTACTCCGCCCATCTCTAGCTAAGCTCCACCCACACCTCGTCCGTGTTGGGATTGACCGATCTCTCCCTGACTAACACTTTCCAGAAAACTATACAGGTAAGCTGTTAAATATTTTGAAACTAATTTGGCAGCAACAGCGTCCAGTCAAATTAATTTCAAAATATTCAACATAATATGTATTGGCAGCAACAACGCCCAGTCAAATTAGTTTCAAAATATTCAACAGAATATGTATTAAATGGTAAAAACATAACGTGTTGGATTATTACGCGTTAAAGACGGGCTATTTAGAATCATTCATGAACGTCATGATTATGGCGTTAGCATAGGTAACTTAGTTGATTATGACGTCATACGATGGATGGATACAGTTGTCATACGATGGATGGATACAGTTGGAAAGGTCTATTCGCGTAATCATCAAAAGTTGCGATTCTGTTTGTGGGGAGGTGATGCACAACAGCCGCTGCATCTAGACCCTTACTGTCGAATGTTCCTGGAGTTGATATTTCTGTAGAACACAGCTGACCTGGAGTAATAGAAAGTTCAGTATTATTATCTATATCGTGCATGCCCACAGAACTTGTTTCAGTCTTAGGTGTATGTATGAGACAACTCAGCGGGTCAGATTTCTTCCCCATGCGGATTTACCTCTATCTCATAGTCGGGAGGGGGGGGGGGGGTTAGTGGTGGTGTGACCTTAGTAAATAACGTCATACCTTGATAGTTGCTAGGAATAGTTGATGTTTCTGTATCTCTGTAGACTGATCTTTCTGCATCTGCGTAACTTCGCTCAGTACTGCTGGCAGACTAAGTACGTTGTCTATTGCGTGATCAACCAATCTCCCTTCCAGTTCGATAGAACTGTCACCGTCCACTGCCGCATCAGTATCTGGATAGCGTAATAATTAGAAAAAACATTTAAGGGGAACAATAGAGAATGCATTTTTGGTGGTGAAATCATCCAAATGGTGATACCAGAGGGATCCATTTCTAGCTACTGCCCCTCCATTTCTAGCTACTTCCGCCCATAGCTATCTACTTCCGCCCATTTCTAGCTATTTCCGCCAATTTCTGGTTACTCCCTGCCCATTTCTTACTACTCCCGGCCCATTTCTAGCTACCCCCTGCCCATTTCTAGCTACTTCCCACCCATTTCTAGATAATCCCCGCCCATTTCTAGCTACACCACGCCCATTTCTAGCTACTTCCTGCCAAAAATCTAGCTACTTCCTCCCATTTCTAGCTAGTGCCACTCCCATTTCTAGCTAGTCTCCTCCCATTTCTAGCTAATTCCCATCAATTTCTAGCTACTCGCCCATTTCTAGCTACGCCTCGCCCATTTCTAGCTACTCCTCGCCCATTTCTAGCTTCTTCCACCGATTTCTAACTACTTTCGCCAATTTCTAGCTACTTCCGCCCATTTATAGCCACTTCCGCCAATTTCTAGCTACTTCTCGCCCATTTCTAGCCACTTCCATCCCGTTTCTAGATACTTCCGCCCATTTCTAGCTACTTCCGCCCATTGCTAGATACTCCTTGCCAATTTCTAGCTACTGGTCGCCCAATTCTAGCTACTTCCGCCAATTTCTAGCTACTTCCACTGATTTCTAGCTAGTTTCGCCCATTTCTATCTACTCCCCTCCCATTTCTAGCTACTCTCTGCCCAGTTCTATCTACTCCTCGCTCATTTCTAGCTACTTCCGCCGATTTCTAGCTCCATCCCGCCCATTTCTCGCTACTTCCCGCCAATTTCACCCTACTTCCCGCCGCTTTCTAGCTACTCTCCACCCATTTCTCGCTACTTCCCGCCCATTTCTAGCAACATCCCTCCAATTTCTCGCTACTTCCTGCCCATTTCTATCTAAGCTGTTTACTCGTCAAATGAGTTTCAAAATATTTCCAGTTTTAACTATGCTCCGCCCAATTCTAGCTAAACTCCACCCATACACCGCGTCTATCGATCCATGAACAACAGCGCCCACCCATATTAGTTTCAGAATATTCGACAGCATGTTTATTAAATAGTAAAGAAATACAATTCGTACAACGTGTTGGACTATTAAGCGTTTAAGACGGACTAATTCGAGTCATTCACGCTGTAATTGATTATGATGACGTCATCGCACACGTCACGTAGTTGTTTATGACGTCATGGAATGGTCCATTACCTTGAAATGGAGATTCTGGGAATTCAAGGTTCAATGTGTTTATATATGCCACGAATCTGATAGCATATATATTTAGGGCCTGGGACCAGATCATGGCGGTTCGTTAAGATAGGTGGTCTTAGGACCACACACATTAAATACTCCCATCTACTAACCGCACAGGGCAGAGGGTGGGTGGGACTGAGTGGTCTTATTGGCAATATTGAATGCAAATGTAATTAAATATGAATTATATTTAACTATAAGCAACCTTTAGGCGCTGTTTCGTTCATCGTCAACTGGTTTGGTTCGTTCATCGTCTGCAAGGCTGCCGTCTGCTCCTTAAACTGGGGCATTGCAATTAGCTGTGGAATCGGGTATTGGTGATGCCTTTGCGGTTCCTGCATCGCGTCTGATATTCTTGCGCGTGATGAGATGTCATAAAATTATGCACGCACTTGGTCAGTTAGTTTTTGTACCGACTAGCTGTTAGGACAAAATATGAATATACAATCTGACTCTTTCAAGTAACTTAGTGACCACCTGCCTTTGTGGCCAGCATGGTAAGGATCTCAGATCGAGAAAGCACGTCATACCCAAATGTTCCTTCCCGCGTGCATGTGTACATGCATGCACGCGTGCGCGCTTGCGTGTGATATATTTTTTAAAGTGATGCTGACCAAATCTGTCACCATTTATTGTTTCACGTTCCCAACCAATGGCAACATGTTTATCTTCGATTAGAAACTGTTACCGTCTAATAGAGGATACCAGTTTCTCAGTCAATGATAAGACGTCATAATCACCTACGTGACATGTAGGCTGACGTAATTATAAATTACGTCATAAATCACGTAGCTAAGTTCGTCACAGACGCTTAATTGATGACGGACTAAGCGATCTTGTACGAATTCTATAGCTTTACTATTTAATAAACATGATGTTGAATATTTTGAAACATACGCACAACAGCCAACCAAATTAGTTTCAAAATATTCAACAACTTACCTGTATCGTTTTGTGGAAATTTATAATCAGATTTATAAAATTTATAAAATTTATAAAATTTAGAAGTTCAAGGACCGATCGATCTCAACATGGGCAAAGTGTGGGCGGAGCTTAACTAAAGATGGACGGGGCATGCTCTATCAAATCTATACGGTCAAACTGACATGTCTTCCATTTTGCTCATTTTGGAGAAAGTTTACAAATATACAATGCAGCTCAGAAATCAACTTCACATGTTTCCAAAACAAAATAAAACGCACTGTAGGAACTTCCAATCCAATTATGTTCAAAATATTCAACAGAACATGTGTTACTAACTAACATGTCTACACCACCCACCAAACCGTTACTGGTGCCGCGGGTAAAGACTTACTACCGGTACATAACAGTTAGGTTCTACTATCATATCTGGTCCGTTATGATATATTGAGGGTCTATATTTATCTACCTCTATGGTCTGTTGATTAAGTCCGAGTTATCTCCCTTTAGCTTATTGCGGTACGTGATTTAGAAAATTGAGTCAAAAGAAATAAAACCCGTTTTCGATATTGAAATATTGCAATAAGCATGATAAAATAATTAATGATCTATATTGTCGCGCTAAACATTAGGTAACATTACTTCCCAATCTATCGAAAATGAGGCGGAGAATCAAGAACATTCGTCTGCTAATCGAAAAGATCTTAGAAGGGCGACAACTCGGATATGTTTACGCGTTAAAGCGGAGATATCGTCCTAAATAAAATTCCATTGATACGTAACATAGACCTAATCAGTCGCATTTCTTTTCTATCTATTTGTAATTGTTTGCCTATTTCGTTGCTTAATTTAAATGAGGATATTAATTCTTTCGAAATTGATGACAATGGACTTTATCGCATAGATACATTGATACACTCAAATATTTCGAGAAAAGAATCATAATTAGGCTTAGGTCTACTCCCCTAAGTATACATCTGCTGTGTTTCTCTCCCTCACTCTCCCTCCACTCCTTTCCATCCCTCCGCTCTCTCTCGCTCTCTCTCTCTCTCTCTCCCTTTTTCTCTCCCTCTCCCTCTCTCTCCCTGTTGCCCCACTCCCACCACCCCACCCTCCCACCCTCCAACACCCTCCCTCCATCCTCCTTCCCTCCTCCCTCTCTTTACCCCCTCTCTCACTCATACTCCCCCCTCCCTCCTCCCCCCCCCCTCTCTCTCTCTCTCGTGTGCGTCTGTAGATGTGGGTTGCGCGTTGGCGCGGTAATATCTCCACACGTGCGTGCGTGTAGGCCAACACGACTTTTTAGGAAATTCTTTTAATTAGGGCCTACATATAAATGTATCATCATAGGCCCATGTGACGTCACAGAATATCCTTTTAAATGATCGCATACGCTATTTTATGACAAGTGTCACTGCAATGGTAAATGGCGCGTTAAATCTCTTCGTAATTACACCAGTGTTTGGCATCCGCGTACGCGCGAACATTTTCACCATTATAGTTATTCGCTTCTGAAGTTTTTCTTTTCAATAATCCGATTAAAATAGACAACCTGTATGTCCACAGCTAATGTCTAATGTCATATCCTCTCGCCGCCATACGACAAAAAAACCTGTGTATAAAAGGACATCCGCTTTTGGGGCCACGCGGTGTAGGTTATTTAAGACGCGTGGTCGTAAGACCACGCGTCTTAAAGGACCACCATCGTGTATCCTAAAAAGCTACCTACTATAAATTAATAAATTCGATCGAACACCGATGGTTAATTGTGGCCACTTTGGCATTGATCTTTCTGGATGCCCGTTCTAGACAGGTTTTACCGGGACAGTTTTAACCCTCTAACGCTCAAATTTATTCCAGAAAATGTCAATTTTCTCGTAGAAAATGACCATTTGCGGACCAAGAGAAGACTATTTTTTAAAATTTTACCACTGGAAACGACTGGCTCGATTATCGAACCAGTCATTCCAGTGGTAAATTTCCAAAAATAGTCTTCCCTTGGTCTACAAATGGATATTTCTCATGACCAATGCAGCAGTCATTTTGGCTGATATGAGTGTTTAAAGGGTTAATTCGGAATCTTCAGGCTTATTTATGATTTCACATGGAAGGTAAGTAGGTATTTAGCATTATCAGGAACACCCTCTCTCCCCCCACCAACCCCGTAACTCTAACTAATCCTGTCCACACTGTCCTGGAGTGGTGGTCACGCATGACAAGAGTTCCATGCTAATTACACGAGGCCACTATATCGGAAGCCTACTGCGAATTAACGCGACTACCCCAACCTCTATTCTCTTTTAAATGGCTTAGTATGAAAGGTTTATCTTCGAGTAGCAGACTCCTACGCTAATTACCGATGATGAGTACCTGGAGAATGTCTAAGCCAAAGAAAGGAATGTCAGGTTATATTTTGGGTGTGACAATTGTTTCCATAGTCTGTACGCAGAATCCGGGAGCTTAAGTAGTTTACACGTCTATGGTAAATACATTAGAACGAGCTTAGTGAGAGGTTCTTTGTAGAAATATGTTGCCGGGTTTTTTGGGAATGATAATTATCATTATTTTTTATTCATTTTATCTTTGTAATTATTTATTGTTTTCTGATTTTATCGCACGATTTTGGCATTTTTACTATATTGGGAATTAGTCGGTCGATTCACACTCGCGCAGGTCCTTCCCCTGAACATATTGAAATCTAGATGTTCGCCGATGGCATCTCCTGCATTTCCAGAGGTAAATATGAACCATCCGTTGGTTGTTAAATTATTCTTTTTCAGCCATTTAATTTCATTTTTTTGTGTTCACTCAATTTTTTTAGCCGTTCAGTTGTGAAAACAGGACTGGATAAAAAACTGAATTAACAAAAGAATGGAATTAAAAATCTAAAAATAGAATAATTTAACATCCAACTGAAGGGCCATATTTACCTCTGGGCGTGCAGGTGGTGCCATCTGAGAGCGTCTAGAAGATGAAAAATAATATTGAACTGTAATACAATCATGAACCATCTTATACTTCATGGGTGAAGGAAGGTACTTGGGCCCGGTGTTGGGGGTGGCTGGGTGGGCCAAAATCTATGGTTATGTGGATACACTATCGGAGAGGCAACACCGTATTGAGCCAACAACTAAACATATTCAGGCTTTAGTAGCTAAATGTTGATACATTTCTACAGCCTATGATGGCTGTCATGATTTACGTTTCAACCAATCAGAAAAAGCTAGCGAGCGTGCCTGCTTCAGTATATGCGCTCTGTCATAGTGGTGCCCGCTATAGTTTGGCAACGTGGTATAAAAGCAATCATCCATTTACGCTGTTGAATATTTTAAAACTAATTTGACTGGATGTTGTTGCTGCGATTAGTTTAAAATTATTCATCTTCTTCTTCTTTTCGTTCGCTGATCAAACCGCCAGTCCTGTAAGTGACTATCGACATGATCCTAAGCGTTAAGTGCGTGGATCCATGGTTTATTAGAGTGCGCCGTGCGGCCTGGAACCTCCGTCTTCAGCACTCGAGGTTTCTGTCAGGGTTACCTCACCCTTACCTCCTTTAGTCGCCTCTTACGACACGCAGAGGATACGGAAGGTGTATTCTAAGCCCCACCTACAGGGCAGAACTTATTCAGTAAGTTGATGATTACATAATAAAGAATGTAATGCATTGACACTTCCATAACACCATACGCTATCGCTCGATGAGACAATACGGTGATCATTGTTTAAAATTAACACGATATTACAAAGCAGATAATTGTGATACAGATAAGGGATATGCACCGGTATTGAGATATGATTAGCCTCCCTTTAATACTGGTAACCGTAACACAATTTTGCGGGTGGAAACACATTCCTTCGCGTGCCGCTTCCTGCAAGCTGGATTATGCCTTCCCCATCCACGAACCAGGACGTTCAGTAATTCCTGGTCCCACCCCCATCTCCATTTACCACGGAGGATTTGAGGCGGATACAATGAGGATGAAACGAATGGTGCGTAGGCGTCACCCTGCCAAACAGGTCGTGCATAAAAAGTGCGTCCTCAAATCCAATCATTCTCTGTTCCATTGACATGACTGCGCTGATGCCTGCCTCCGTCAAGCTTATTGCTGACTCTCTCGCCAATATTATAATCCTTACCTAGTAACTTCACATCGAGACGAAATAAGTTGACACCCCCACCTAGTGTTGGGAATTGGTACTATTTTTGTGATCGGTGATTTGTTTTATATAATAACCGATGATCAGTTAATGATTGATCATAACAGGCTCTCATGCATTACTCATTTTGATTTCAGTAATTATAGCATGTTCAACGATAACTGTACCCCTTTCAAATCAAGTCCCGGGTATAACAGATTCTTAATAATTTAAGAAATAATCTGTTGAATATTTTGAAACTAATTTGATTGGAAGCTGTTGCTACCTTAGGCAGCAACAGCTTCCAGTCAAATAAGTTTCAAAGTATTCAACATGTTATTGGTGTGGTGGCTTTGAAATTAACATACTATTTTTAGTGCTGAAAGAATTAACGTCTTAGACTAAGGAGTAATACTATATAGTTGTACACTTAAATTTAATTTATTTTCCAAAAAGTATTCGTTTTCTAGCTTGACCAGTTAAAATATATTAATAAAGTAATTTTTATAAACAACTAAAATCGATTTCTGAAATCATGATCCATCAGTTGGTAGAACCATCATCTCTCGAGGCCAGAGCAAGTGACTATTTTTCGTCTCAGAACTGGACACAACAGACTAAACCAACACATGTACAGGCGGTTCCACCTTACGACATCGCCCGCTTGTCCTTGTGGAGAAGCAGAACAGACCACAGAGCACATACTTCAATGTTTCAGTACGTATCAGCTGCTGAGAGAAGAGATCTGACCTTTGTCAACCTCTTTTCTTGAAAAGCTGTATGGGCCTGTGGAAGAACTGCAGAAAACCACAGATTTCATCTTGAGAACGCTCTCCAAGTGTGATACGAGCGATCGAAAAGAAGAAGTTGGTTGAACATGCGAACCAATCAATCATCGATCAAATCGATTAATCGGAACAACACTACCCCCACCCCCACGAAATAAGTTGACCCCCCCACCCGGCCCCAGCAACCACCCCACCCATCCCACCCCACCTCAGTATTATCACTTTTTCCCTAGTACTCACCCAACATGTGACCCTCAGTAAAAATAACCCTTCTCAGTACACCTTTCCTGCATTGACGTCGGCGGGATTTCCCGAAATAAATTTCAGAGCGCCGCCGCTGCTTGTAAGTAAAAAACCCCAAGCAGCGGAAACGCATTGACCCGCAGTGAGTTACTATTGTACTAAAATACGCCGCAATTTAAACCGTTCCTATGATAAACTAACAACACAATATTATTGAAATTATACATCATTGAAAAGCGCATCCAACTGCCTAAAAATTAATGTATTATTTTTTATATTTCTGTAAAATTTTCACTGAATTATTTGTATATATATATAAAATACACATTTATACCTAGATTCATTAAATCAAGCGGACAAAAAGAGGGTGTTTTAAAATTACAATTAAAGGTGCATATTCACACCAGAATGATTGAAAATAAAATGGTTAAAGTTGCATGCTTTTTATAAGCTTAAATTGTGTGTCTATGTGTAATGGAACGAAATACATCTTAACACATAATAATTCCATTCCATATAAATTAATATAAATTTTCAAGTTGCGAAATTGAAATAGAGGCGCGTGCCTCTATTTCAATTTCGCAACTTACATACTAAATTTGGTTGAATTCCGTCCAACAGTGTCAGAGGCGTGGCATTACAATACATTTTTTTACCTTTTGACCCCACCCCTCACCTATCCTTGGGGGCGGGCCAAATGTAAATGTGCTCATGTAATTCGACATTGATATGGGTAATCCATAGACCAAATTTGGTTGAATTCTGTCAAACGGTTTCGGAGGAGATACGTTACAATCTCTGGGGCGGAGCCAAATCTAAATGGCCTCTTGCACTCGGCAATCAAATGGGTAACTCCATGAGGAGATGCATTACAACTGATTTGACCTTTTGACGCCTGCCATGCCATCCCCCCCCCCACCCCCGCTGGTGGTGGAGCCAAATCTAAATATCGCCTTGCAAAGCGGAATCATATGAGTAACCCACATACCGAATTTGATTTAATTCCAGCCAATGGAGGAGATAGCGTGATGGACGGACGGACAGACGAACAAACGGACAGACGGACGGAGTCGATTACAATATCCCCGACGTTTTTTTAAAACGTGGGGATAATAATGTAATATAAAAGCACACTGTCAAATGGGAAGATTGTAACCAAACCTCCACATTGATCACCGGGCATTGATCTGGGTGTAATAAATTGATTGATTGCTTGATTGATTGACTGACTGACTGACTGACTGACTGATTGACTGACTGACTGACTGACTGACTGACTGACTGACTGACTGACTGACTGACTGATTGTATTTTATCCATTCACCTCATTTTACACACATATATAGATTATTGAAAAGGGTCGCGTGTGCAGTAAATTCTTTCTCGATTTCAGGGCTCCTCTATCAAATTCAAGTTCACGTTTTATTCACTCAGACTTTACATAAAGCATATGAGGGAAGGTATATGTAGTCGTAGAGGTCGCCGTTTTTCTCCATCCTGTCTCGTATAAAATGTAATATTCCATTTCACCAGATGCCTATACACCTGATTTATCAACATGATTATGCGGAGACGCCTAAATTGTTGAGACCTCTTTGACGCGCAAAACCCATGCGCTTACCAGCTCGGAATGAAGGAATCCAGTTTTAGCTATGCCCCGCCCATCTTTAACTAAATTCGGCCATATTGGGATCGATCGGTCCTTGTACTCCTTGATTATCAATTTCCAGAAAACTATACAGGTAAGCTGTTGAATATTTTGAAACTAATTTGACTGGATGTTGTTGTGGCAGCAACAACAGCACCCAGTCAAATTAGTTTCAAAACATTCAATAGCATGTTTATTAAATAGTAAAGTCGTACAATTCGTACAGCAACGTTTAATCAGTCAGCAATTAAGCGTACGTAACGAACTTAGCTCCGTCTTTCATGACGTAGTTGATTATGACGTCATCCTACGGGTCTCATAGTTGATTATGACGTCATATGATTGATAGATAAACTGGAATCCTTCATTTATTTGAACATTTTGATGAAAATGCTACACGAACATTTCATAAGTAACCCAACTAATATAACAACAATTTAACTGTATACTGTGTGTCATTGTGTTCTCCTACAGAGCCATATACAGCCATCTGGTTTATGAAACACCTGTTTTGTGACGTCAGGTTGTCAAATACGTTACCTACCTGTCTTTATGGCCCGTTTCTGGTTCTTACCAAGTTGGTTGGTTCAAGCTGGCTTGCGTACATTCTGAACCATTCAACATGAAATATCTACTTCGAAAACTCACTACCAATTTAAAAATCTTCGTTTGACTACGGCAGCAACAGCGCCTCGTAAAATCAGTTTCAAAATATTCAACTACGGTTTATCTGTATAGTTAACCTGAATTCAAACAGCTAGCCTACTAGAAACAATTTCTTTTGTTAGGCGGCAATTTTGTCAGCGCAATTACACAATTCTTGCAGCTGCTGTCACGATCGATACCGACGGACATTGAAATTAATGGACGTCATAAGTACCGCCCTATATTGTCCTAATAACATGTTTGTCTGAATTGATAAAATTTTCTCCCATCTTTTCCCTCAAACTTGTTCCGACATTCTATTCTTACCGAACTATTCTAGTGAGGCGATATTGAATTATACGTCTGATCTTATCACGCGCCTGTTATGTATTCGCCAGAGCTTACGTAAGTCTCGTGCAAGCGCGTGAGCCACATCTTACCGTTCACAGGTGATCCCTTATCAGATTTGGACTGATAAACGAACACGGATATACCATACATCTCTAACTGAATTCAAAATTGGGTAGGCTACCGATAACCATCTGTCATATCATTTCTTCATTTCAAATTTTATTCAATTTAGGCCTAATCCCTAGACTACTGCCAGGTTAGATTTCTAAATGATGTCTAAATGCGATTCATTTTCCATGTAGAAACGGTGATAATTTTGGAAATAATATTGTCCAAGTCCACATAATAACTTTCAGCAACATAGTTTCCAAAATGTTTCCTTAACTGAATAATAATTACTTTTTTGTTACCAGTGTGTTAAAGGTTAAACAATGCACTTGCCCACATGGAGGTGGTCATCGAGGATCTCACACGAGTTCGCATTTCGTATCAAATTTATCACACGATTATAGTAAGATCTCATTTGGAAAGAGATTTAGCGAGTTCTAAATGAGATATTGCTAAACGGTGTTATTAGATATTATTTCTAATTTTCACAAGGACTTTGTCATTTTCTTACCATCTTGCATTTTTCCACATCACTTTGGTTAAATTTATACGGTATATGTAAATGACGACAAGACTTGCAATGGTATTTCATGTTTTGTCCGAGCGACATCAGCGCAAGAGGTCTATAATATGGCAAGTGGATCAGCAGCGTAAATATGTATGTATGAGAAACTATATATAGTCCGTTGCATTTTAACTTTATACAGATGCATACCGGTAGCAGCCATATTGAAATGATATATTTCATTCTGGAAAACATTTCTGAATTGATACACAATATATAGCTAGGTCTATCGATAGGCTAGTTGATGCTTGTATTGAATAGATGGATACGATGTGTCACTCATGTAACTGACGTCATAATCAAATATGTCAAATCAAAATGACGTAGCTCCGTCAAAAAATAGGAAAGTCCAATACTAAAGTGTACTAATTGTGTGGCTTTGATGAATTGACAATTTATATATTATTATGTTGAATAATCTAAACTGTAATTTGACAGGGAGCTGTTGCTGCAATGGGCAACAGCAGCACCCAGTAAAATTAGTTTTAAAATATTTACCATCTTATACCTGTATAACCGTGAAATTTAGATTATGAGAATTAAGATCTTCAAAGATTCAGATCGATTCCAATTCGCGCAAAAAGTGGGAGGAGCTTAGCTAAAATGGGAGGGACATATCTAGAAATTGATCGGTATTGATTACCATATCGTATTGAATTATATGCATGGTGGCCAAATGTGAATTGACATATTAATAACTTGTCCAGTTGTTAATTCCCGAATTTTGACATCTTCGGTGGCTCGTTGTTAAATCCTCAGTAGTAATGGACCTGTCCAGTTTATCCATCCATCATATGACGTCATAATCAACTACGTGACCTATAGGACGACGTCATAATAAATTACAACATGACTGACTAGATTTAGTCCGTCTTTAACGGTTAATAGTCGGACACGTTCTACGAATTGCATGTCTTTACTATTTAATAAACACGCTGTTGAATATTTTGAAACTAATTTGACTGAGCGCTGTTGCTGCCATAGGCAGAACCAGTACCCAGTCAAATTAACTTCAAAATATTCAATATCTTACCTGTATAGTTCTCAAATTGAAAGTCAGGCCGTTCGGCGATCAATTGCATGATCCCAACACGTGCGAAGCGTGGATGGGGCTTAGCTAGGGATGGGCGGGGCATAGCTAAAACCGGAAAGGTCCATGATGTTAGCAGGATTCTGAAGCTGTTCCTAATAAGACAAACGCTATTAAAAGAGGCATGGATGTCCAGTAATGCCCCGCCCATATCTAGCTAAACCCCACCCCCTATTTAAGCTTGTTGAAATCGATTTGAAATGTCGAAACGTGAATTCTCCGAATCTAAATTTCACTGTAACAATGCAGATAAGCTGTTGTATATTTTGAAACTAATTTGACTTGGTGATGCTGCTGCCTATGGCAGCTACGGTTCCCGGGCAAATTATCTTCAATATATTCAATAGAAAGCTTTATTAAATTGTAAATCCATCAAAGACATACAATTCGTACACTACTGACGGACTTTTGGATTTTCATGACGGAGCTAGATACGTTATTATGATTGTGACGTCAGCTACAGTAACTAGTGACGTCATATAATCTCGTACATAAATGTACTTCGGTAGGTAATGGACTTGACGAATCGCAGTTACGTCCGTCAAAAATCATTAAAATTAGTCATAAACGGCACCACATTTGAATGACTTCATCATTGTTAGTAGCCTACTAATACCTGATTACCATGACAACCTGAACTTTTACTGACAATCTCGTATTCTTTTTTTATCTTCAGAAATGTTTGCAAGCTACTGTGCCTACAATTAGACTCCACAGCAGACCTTATATGTGAACCTAAATAAGAGATTTAGTGATGTAAGATGTGCTCTGATAACGCAGGTTACTGGGCCAATGCGGCTCCGTATTGGCCCAGTACTGGCCCCACAGCCTGCTTTATCTGGGATACTAATAAATAGCAACATGTTATTTTGTTAACCCTTATTGTGCCAACGTAACTCTTTAATGGTCTAGCCGCCCAAAAAGTGGTCTTGCCTGAATGCCTATTCGCAGGCCAAGAAAAGAGTATTTTTGACTATTTACAACGAGAATGACTGGCTCGGCAACCCAGTCAGTCATACCAATGGTAAGTATTCAGAAATCATATTCTCCTGGTCTGCAAATGGACACGGACTAAGCAAAAACTATCTTTACCATTATACATTTGATGTTCAAGCCGGCCAAAATGACCACTGTAGTGGTCACGAGGAGTGTCCATTTGAAGAACAATGGACGGATATTTTAGTAAATTCCAGTGGTAACACAATAAGTCATCAAGAATTAATATTTTTGAAAAAATCCTGACTCTTAAAGAATTGATTTGAGTAGCATTTTGGGCGCTTTGAGGCACTGTTGACACAAAAGGAATTAAACGTCTGAAACATTTTCAGAATATAAACTCAGCAATGACCGGTGATCGTTGATCGATACTTGATACATCACAAGCCATTCTCGAATAGATAGATAAACACCACTTAACGGGTTTAAATATTTTGACGTTTTAGGAAATAAAAGCCTGAAGGCTTGACTCGGAGCACCTAGGTATGGACAAGTGGGCTATTGCTTTAGTGCATTATAGGATTGCCAATAATAATGTTGTTCCTTGAAAGCGCCATTTGATGCCTGATTCACGTACAAGTGTAGTTACAAGGTGCCAGTATCGGGCTAATTCAGGCATGATTGTCCTCGCAGAAAGGACGACACTCGAGCGAGAGAATGCTGGAAATTAGCCGTGCCCATTTTATCACCCCCGTTATATCGGATGGCGTAATAATTCAACACGTTTCGCGAGCCGCCCTCCCTACTAACTCGTTCCCATTATGACATTCACGCCTCCAGGCAGTCCGACAATCGTGGCCAATATTGCCTCGTCGAGGCTCACTGAGTATGAAAAAGAGGGTATTGCACTAGGCTAAGGCGAAGTTAGATGAAGGACAGACCACATTGTGCCACCACAATTGAGGAATCAAGTTTTAGCTATTCCCCGCCCATCTCTAGCTACGCTCTACACATGGTTTGCCAGTGCTAATCCTTCAACTCCCTGACTATCAATTTCCAGAAAACTGTACATGTAAGCTGTTGAATATTTTGAAGCTAATTTGAAATTGGTGTCCCGAGAATTTAGTGTACAAAGTATGTATATCGATTCCAAATTCATACGAAACATGGGCGCATATTAGCTGGAAATGAGAGGGGCGTGGCTAGAAATGGATTCCTCTTTTGTTACCAATATTCCTTACAAAATATAGTTAAACGTTTTACAGGACATGACTGAAAGTTGTTGCTATCCTCTCTTAGTCACGTTAACTTCAAATAACCAACAAGAGATAGCCTAATATAATCAGACCAACAAAACAATCAGTTAAATGTTGCAATACATTCCATTGAAAACATCCCGTGAAATTCAATACGGTGCGTGTTAATGCGTGTTGTACGTGGTGATATGGCCACAAGGTACCACGCAACACGTTGACAATATGACGGCATTTTCATAGGAGCGACACCGTGGCTGAGTACTTCAGATTACGTATATATTGCAAAGTGACTCTTCAAAAGCCTATAATATTGGGCAATCTATAATACCGGTGGCCATTATTCGTCTTGTTTTGGAGTGCCCAGTTACTGGGCACTCCAAAACAAGATGAATAATGGCAACATTGCGAAAGGTGATCTAGCACATAGTTACTTCTCACACTTGCGGAAATTAAAAGCATGTAGGCTATAGTTGTTGGACCTGTATTCCTAGAGGGCATTACCAATTCTTGTTGATGACAACTCTCCCATCTCGCGAGTATACATTCAGTAATAGTCTATAAACCGATATTTAACACAACAATACCCGTTAACACTTGACTAGTCTGTAATTAAATATCAGACACTTGCCATGTAACACATGGTTTCCTAACACATTCCAATGAATCACGATTCTTTAGATACAATTATTTAATTTCTTTTCGTACTTAAATGTCTGCTTGGGATGTAACATCTCCTACGCTCTATGCCATTAAACATCTTTGAATCTGCAGATTATGTCAACATGCAACAGATTAAGTATAATGTAATCGTAAACATATATACAGATTTCAAATTTAGGAGATAAATCCAAAGATGACGTGGACTCGATGGACATGGATTCAAACAATAACGCAAAAACACGCCACCACATCAATACGTGAATTATATAGGCGATGGTCATGCGACACGCAGATCATACACGCAATGTTTCTCGTGGCATCTAAACTTTGGAGGGCCAGGTTACCCCACTTCATGCAATCTGGAGGTTTCAAGCTAAAATCTGGAGGTCCCAATACGAATATCCGGGGGTCTCAAACTGAAAATATTGGTTTCTAATGCAGGTTTTATGATCCATGCTAAGGTTAGAAGATACCATGGACTCACAGCTATGAATTATGGGGTCCCATGGCGATGCTGGATTTTATGAGTATTTTCGTTCAAAAACATACAAAACTAATTAATATTTAATAATCATACACGATTGTCTGTGATCGCATGGGGCCCACTGCCACTACTTTTGGGGGTCAATGTTACATTTTGGGGTATATACCATCAAAAGGACCGTTATGTGAATGCATGCATGCACGCATTACCAATGGGTGTAAGACACACACACGTCGATAGCGGTGATCTTTGATAACTGGGCCTCGTGACCGTGCGAGGACATTCTGGATATTATAAACAATACGATACACAATCGTTTGGGACAGGATGGTTAAATGTTCTCTGTTTACGATGGTTTTAACCCCATTGACACACAAGGTGACAAAAACGGCTTCTATTGTGGTCTTGAGAAATGGCTATTTGCAGACGAAGAGACTTTTTGAGAATTTAGCACTAGAATGACTGGCTCGATAACTAAGCCAGTCATTCCATGGGTAAATCCTCAAAAATAATTTTCTCCTGGTCTGAAAATGGACGTTTTCTATGTGAAAATTGAAAAATTTTCTGAACAAAATGTCAGGACTAAGCTTAAATGGTTAATCCAGATACCACATACTGTGAAAATGCTCTTAGCTAGATATCTCAATTTGTCTGTTCTAAATGAGTGAGGTCCACGAGGGGTTGCCTTACTCTCGCCAATAGATGTTGTCATTGATGATGTCTTACGTTGAACACAGTCCTAATACGCTACCACAGGGATACAAAATTTACAATTTGAACTAAATTGATCGACCAGCTAACCAGTAGAAGCGCGTATAGCGTGGCTTAGCTCTGAAAGTGCCTGTCCGTATCTTAAATTCAGTCCCAAAGTTGAGACACATTTGAATCATGGTCTGTCATTATTGAAGATGACTCGTTTTGGGTAATTTCAATCTTTGTCTAGGGATTTGCCCGTCTTGTCGCTATCTACTAGTTTTGAAGAAAGCAGACCGAACTGATAGGTCGATGGGTGGATAGTTCAGAGACCATGTGTGCGAGTAGGGAAGATGTGGGTGGGTGGATGGGTAGAGGGTAATATATTACATAACAGTCATTTTTACAAGTTTTGCATTTTATTAGAAACTGCTTTAACAAATATATCACAGAACTAACAAATGGCATGCATTAATATCGTTATTAACAAAAATCATGGCGAATTACTTGACTCGAAATGACGAATCATCTATGCTATAATACATGTGACTATTTACAGATGCATTTTACTAACATCAATATATATATATATATATATATGTACAGTTTCCCGATAACGCAGGTTACGGGGCCAATACCGGGTCAATACGGTCCGGTATTGGCCCAGTAACCTGCGTTATCATGGTTTATTTTATTATATGCTTTATTAATATCAGTTTATATAAACATACGGATTTCTTCTTGTAAGAAGTTCCATGCGATCTAACAATTTTTCAGCCAAATAAACAAACAGTTAAATTCTTGTTATTATAAAAAATAAAATTATCTATGTAAAGGTATTCCTTTTATTTCAAAGAAACGATAAGCATGTTTGTATATAACATGCACACTTATACACAGTCATACAAACATGGTAGGAATTCGTAATCATACTTATATACAGCTGATGTATATACGCTGTCGTAGGAATAATAAAATAATGAACAATTTAAGTGAATTATAGCCTAGTCCATGAGAAATACAAGCTTCTTGAATATACTTGTAGTCAGGTAAGCCCGATAATTTGGTATATTGAACCGCAGTAGGATGATTTGTCATTGTCAGTTATGGCGTTACACGAAAACTTAGATGCATATTCCATCAGATAATAGCACACTAGTGTACTGTAAAGGGCGTATACGTCTTTCCTGCTTCCAACAACAGTTTATAGATAATTCTACCGAGTAATTCATCGAATAATTAATTAATCGATTGCTTTATTAATTTCATCACAGGAAAAGTTACTAAAATAAAATCAATCAAATTGAAATGTTGAATAAATTGATAAGAAACGCAAAAACAGTTCATCTGTTGCTGTTCCAGATCATACACCTCTTCACCACCGGTCAGGGAGGTTCCACGCCTAAACCCAGTTTCTTTCTCGGGTCCTGTGAGGATCCGAGTCCAAATCCAGATTCGTTCTCCGGTCAGGAAGAATACGAATCCAAATCCAGAATCTTCCTCTGGTCTTGCGATGATCCGAGTCCAAATCTAAACTCTTTCTCCCGTCCTGCGGGATCCGAGTCCAAATCTAGTCTCATCCTCTTGGTGATCCAAGTCCAAATATATATCATTCCAACACTCCTGCAGGGGATCCGAATCCCATTTTCAGTCTCTTCCTCCGGTCCTGCGGGGATACGAGTCCAAATTCTATGTCCTAGCAATGAACGCAATAGTCCAAATTATAGGTACACAAGTTTCTATTACGAATTCAGAATGTTCGTAGTAACTGGTCACGTGGTACATCACATGAGGAATTCTATTTTAGAAATGTGACTGTCTTAAGTTACTATAGACAGGCGATCTCCTAATACAGGTAACTTGTTATAGGATGACATTTGGTGCCAAAAGGTGGTGGTTTCTTAATACAGGTTGTCTATCGACAAGCTGTATTAAGCAACCACCATCATTTGGCCCCAAAAGGCAGGTTGTCTCTCGAGTAGGATAGAATATAACCTTCTATTACATCTACAGTATGTATTCTAGCACCAATGTCTATGCTATTGCAGAATGTACCCCAAATCTTCATATACGTAGATGAACCCTCAAGATTCCAATGCTCAGACGGTAGAAGTATTTTCGTGATGTCAGCAGTGTGCATGGCCTAAGTCACGCCCATACACCCACGGCATCTTCCCCGCCAATGCTGTAATATAATGCGATGGATGATGATACAGTTGATTAGCCGCCATTGATGGATATAGACCGGTAGTTTGAAACATCGGCGTGAATCCATTCACTGACATTGGCGAGCCCGTCTCGTGATTCTGCGCAGTGAAACGCGGCATCTTCTGAGAGCGGTGCTCCGTCGACGTCATCAATCCCCGACTCGCTTCGTTGTCCATTGTACCCGGATGTCTCTGTGTAGCGTACTGCAGTGACGTCATCCAGGGAGATGCGTGTCGTGATTGAAGATTTTTGCGTTCGTTTCTGAAGGAGCGATTGCCATTTTGAATATCCTCGTCCAAAAGGCTGCTTTCGTTTCTTTGACACATCTTGCAGATTTTCTGTGGTTTCTCCGGGCTGGTTTGGAACATCGTGCCGCATTGAATACATTCTGATGGCTGGCTTTCTGTGAACACAAAACACACATTTATATTTTAACGAATCACGATTCTTTATTTATAAATTAAGAAACACACATGTGCAGTCAAACCGTGCGTGATTTAACAATTTAACCCGTGAAGCCCCAGTATCACGGGCGCGGGAAACAAATTTGAGGGGCGGGGGCAGGTTCCACAAAAATGGCACAAATCTGAAATGGTGTTACCCTCTCTCATGAAAGGGTTTTCGGGGATACCAAACCCACCGACCCAAGCACCATAAAAACCCATTGAAAGGTGCAGGCTCTGCGAATCGTTTTCCTGCATTCTGAGTTTCCTATGATCCATATATAAATATTAGAGCAATGTTGAGTGAACTTATGTATTCTTTGGTCTCTTGTACCTATTCCCAATTCACATTATAGTAGATTCATGTGATGCCCGCTTCTAGTCAATTGGAAACTGGGACTAAGCGATGTTTAGCCATCTCTCTGTGCGTGTGTGTACTGTGCACGCATACATGGAACGTGCGGGTTTAAAGGTTGTTTACTCCCAGGTCGCAATGTGACATATGGGTGAGCGCTTGCGTGTGTGTAAGAGAGTAAGTGAGCGAGCGCATGCAGTTTGCCTTGAAAAAGATTTGCTTGAGCTCTAGTTCGTAATTATATTTGCTAAATACCCCTTTCACAGATAAATTGCTCAGTCAGCAGATGGCTGACATTGGGTGAGTATTGCGCTAAAGGCAACGCATCTTAAAGAGTCCCTAAACTACAATCACAAAATTATTGAAGTCACACACCATTGCAAAGCTCATCCAATTTTCTAAACATTTATGTCTTTTTTTTAAATAATTTTCACTGACTTATTAGTATATATAAAATACACATTGTCCCTAGATTTGGTAAATCAAGTGGCCAATAGGGTGTATTTAAAAATTACAATTAGCTTTACAAAATCCTTTGGCAAATGTAAAAAATAATACATAAATGTTTAGAAAATCGGATGAGATTTCCAACGATGTATGACTTCAATAATATTATGATCCTATAATTATACTTCTTCATATAAATGCTGTAAGTGCGTTCTATCTGCACCTAGTAGTGATTAGCAAAGGAATACTGTTCGAGCATCGCCTGGCCAGTTTGCCAGCCAGAAGTTTTGCGACCGATGCTTTGTGGGAATACGTCAATCTGGGAAAGGTTTATTATGGCCCAATACCTTCACCTGTTTCAGAAGAAGTGGGTTTTTTTGTGCCAAAACTAGGTTATCAAAGACGGACGCGAGTCAACTCGACTAATCATTTTGAACATGTGAAGAAAGATTGTTCAGCTCTTGCCTTAGATGCAGTTTTTTTAGTTTCAGGCCAACGAGCCAAGCAGTTTCATAAAAGATATTTAAATATAATTTTTAAAATAGCTTCCTGGAACCAACCGTGGATCCTACCCTAATGGATCCTTCCACCCCAGTTGTTCTTGAGAACCCGCTTAAAGACAAAAGGTGGACAGATGCTGCAATGATAGACAGAGGACAGACGGCTGATATAAAGTAAGTTGATTACTAAATAAAATAAATTCATTAGGGTGTTAACTATTCTGTGAAACTTTTAAAACTAAAATTATTGGAAGGTGTTGTTTCATAAGGCAGCAACGCCGCCAAGTCAAATTGGTAACACATTATTCAACAGCTAGCGTGTATTGAATGAGTGATTCAAATTATGATTACACATCCTCTTACATAGCCATATTGGCGTGCGGTGTCGGAGAGGCATCTGGCCCACGCTCAGACTAATCAAAGGAGGCCTTCAAATGACTGATTTTGTTTACGTGTGGGCAGTGGCATCATCGCTTATGGCTAGAACTCGAAAAGCCTGACGTGGCTAAACATGGGTATCACGACTGCAGGAGTTGGTAAGGTGGGGTGGTGTGTGCGTGCGTGCGTGCGTGCGTGCGTGCGTGCGTGCTCATAGTCATACTCAAATTACAGTATTCAAAAGTCCAAGAGAATGAGATTTATTACTCAGAATGCAGAAGATGGCTTCTAGGCGCATCTAATTTCAACATTTTCCTAGAGAGCCCCCACCCCAATGACCACGCCCGCCTTCCATTCTGAAGGAGAGGTGACAACAAATCTTAGACCCATCCCTCAACTTCCCCCACCGACATCGAGCCCGCACTAGGGCCATGTGTATACACATTCTTTCTACCTTTGCATACAGCATACGCATCACGCGTCAAATTTAAAATGTGATTTTGAGAGCTGTTGTCAATGCTAGGATTCCATGAGTGTCGCCGGGAATAGCCCTTGTTGTAGCACGCACATGGCTGCGCCCAGCCGTCCATCACCGCACATATATTATATTCTATACCCACTAAGGCTTTAAGGGAGACTGGACACTATTAGTCATATTCCTGTTTTACCGTTGCTTGCAAAATGCGTGGAACGTGTTCAGATTTGAAGTATCACAAGAATGATAATATACAAAACACATCAATAATAAAGTAGTGAATATGTCACATGTAACTCCTATTACATAAATAACAGCTTACAGCGCTGTGAATTGAAAATAGAAACCAGGACCCAGAGCTTCACCATTAAACTTGTGAGTTGAATGTGAAAGCCTGGGTACACATAGTAATTCCACGTCCCTATTAGATTTCTGAGTAGAACGTGATAGTCGGGGTGGAGGAATGGTGGCAGGACATTTGCTTACACGTCTCGAGCTGCTGGGAGAGAAAGGTGTTTGTATTTTCTCTCTGTTGTAGAACCATTTATGCAAGAAAAAAAGATATCTCCAGCCTAAAAGCACTCCCACATTACGTTATGGGCTGAATGCCAAAACACGTTACAACCGAACTTTAATACAACTGCGCAGTCTGCTCTGAATATTCTAAAAATCATTTTTTGGAAGTTCTAAGCTAAATTTTAATTTTGTATACAGAAATGGATAAAGGGCACAGCTGCCTCCGCCGCCCCCGTGCTTCCGGCGCCCCCGTGCTTCCGGCGCCCTTGCCCAGTATTCACTTTAGGATAACTATGCAGGAAAACTGGTAAATATTATGAAACTAATTTCACATGAACCTGTTGCTGCCAGTCAAATCAATTTGAAATATTTAACAATATTTCTAGCGTTAAGAATTTCTCTTTTATCGTCTGTAAGGGTTAAAAGCAGTCACTTTAGTAAGGATTGGGAAATGTTTCAAAGGAATAAATAGAACCGGATCTTGTATAACAGGACATTAAAGTATTCTGCTACATGGATTTTCAGGCTGGACTAGAATCATGGTTCGCTAAGTTCCTGAAATATTCTTAATATTTTCGTGTAATAATACAATTGACGCATAGTTGGTATTGGCACCGGTTTAGCTCCCTAGCAATATGTCTTTGCAACGTGTACATACCTTGATGCGTCTTCAGGTGAGTTTTCAGATTCGTGGACAGGGCGAATTTCTTACCACACGTATTGCATTCGAATGGTTTCTCGCCTGCGAAAATAATATAACAAAATAAAACTGATTAAAACGTTAATCTAATCTAATGCGATTCTAACACGTCAGAGGAACCGGCCAAAAAGAGCTGACTGCGGTTATACCAGTCAGCTCTTTTTAATGCCCACCAAGACTATTGCTTGACTGTTTTAATATAATAAATTAGTAGAATGGAATGACAAAACCATAAGTAGCCCAACATTCCTCGCTGCTAAGAAATCTTACAAGCGCATACGAAATATATTTACTATGCTGTTTTGCCATGAAATGAAAACTAATCCAAGTTGAGTCACTTCGACTCATGGTAAAAGATCAGAGTGCAGATCACTTCCGCATCATCGACCACCTGTCAGACTTCTTAGGACAAAACTTTTTTTTATCGAGCTTACCTACGGCATTGCAAAAGTCTGAGTGCGTTGAACTCTAAGTCGTATATTATTCTTAGGGCGTGTTCTCACTGGATAGTTAATCAGAAATAACGCCACACCTCAGTATTGCGTCAAGCCGGTTAAGTCTCTAGTGAGAACATGGCTTTAGTTATTTAACCGTTTAAGTCTTAAATTCTTTTTCAAGAAAATTTCAATTTTGTCAAAGAAAATGTTAATTTGCAGAACAAGAGAAGACTATTCTTGAAAATTTACCACTAGAATGACTGTCTCGGCTATCGAGCCAGTCATCCCAGTGTTAAATTTCCAAAAAATTCTCTTCTCGTGGTCTGCAAATGGACATTTCTCAAGACCACTGCAGAGGCCATTTTTTGCTGATATGAGGGTTAAGAAACATATGAAATTCTTGTTAATTTCTTTATCCAGAATCCGTAATCAATGATATCTATAATCGTTAGCTTGAACTCACCTGTGTGAAGCGCTAGATGATTACGGAGGTTGGTTTGTTTACTGAATCCACGGTGGCACACGTCGCACGTGAACGGCCATTCACCACTGTGGATGTACATATGGCTCTTCAGGTCGCCCGGTGTGGGGAATGACTTGGCACATACGTTGCATTTATGTGGCTTTTCCTGCACAAAAAGAACCAAAAGAAGATATTGTTAGTAAAATGGATATGTCAAGTTTCACAGTCAATCATATGACGACATAATCAACTACGTTACATGTAGGTTGACGTCATACGTCTTAAACGGTTAATAGTTCATCAGGTTGTACGAATTGTATGTATTTACGATTGAATAAACATGCCGTTGATTGCTTTGAACCTAATATGACATAGGCAGCAACAGCACCTAGTCAAATTAGTTTCAAAATAGTTTTCTGGTAATTGAGATTCAGGGAGTGCAGGGCACAACTTGGGTGGAGCTTAGCTAGAGATGGGCGGGGCATAGCTAAAGATGGATTCCGCCATTTTAAACTGATTTTCAAGTTTAGAAAAAGTGCTTGGCTTTAGCAAATTGAAAGTGCTTAAGATTAGCGAATCTTCGCGAAAACACACCGGTATATATGTTCGTGCACTTGAAAAGAGCATATAATGGCATAATTTCAAACCATTGATTGTCGAGATTCGCCATTACAATTAATTGCTCTGTTTCAGTTCAAGAGTAGACTATTTTTGAGAATCTACCACTAGAAGGCTTGGAAAGATCTGAAAAAAATCATTGAAACAGTTTGAAAAAGGGATTCAGTTTCCAGTTTTATTGAGACAACGAACCATGAAATCAGAGTTGTACCACACATGGAACCTGCTCATAGTAGTTTCCCCAAAAAACAACCGAATATTGCTTTCATCGTCCGTAAGGAAACTGAGAACTGAACAATGCAACCTGACAATTCCACTAATTGTTCACCGGAACACGTGTTATAATTCCCTCATGGCCAGTGTTTATCATGACATCTAAATTTTGGAGGTCCCAGGTACCCCACACCTAGAAATCTAGGGGTCCCAACCTGAAATCTGGGGGTCCCAAAACTGAAATTTGAGAAACCCTGCTCATGGCCATTTTTCTGTCAATCTTACCTTATTGTGCGTCATTCTGTGATAGTAGAGATTCGAGCTAGCGGTGAACCTCTTGCCGCATATGCCGCATTCATGGGGCCGCTCCCCAGAGTGGATACGTCTGTGAGTGTTCAGGGACGAGGACGTGGAAAACGCTTTGCCACAGACGTCGCACGCGTGAGGGCGTTCACCTGTCGAGAAGAAAGAAAATAAAATATAAATACAATGTATATACATTTGTAGAACTTAAAATCTTACTAACTCACCGGACTGGGCTGTCTAATGCAGACATAATGCTTTAATCCTGGCAAATATTTATTAGCATCGGGGTGTAGACTTGGGGTTGGGGTGTGAGTATTGTCTTATAATAGACCTTTCTCACATTAGCGTATTTTGGGGAAATACCTTCCCGTAATGCATCGCGCATACCACTTCCGGCTGGTAAGCGCGATAGCCGACGTGCAAACAGTATTATTTTACTATGGGAATCAGATACAGTGCACTTTAGGCAGTGCATATGAAAAACTATGTTCATAATATTATTGAAGTCATACATCATTAGAAAGCTAAGCCAATTTTCTATACATTTCTGTATTAGTTTTTATAGTTTTGTAAAATTTAATACAGTTGATCGTAATTTTAGAATATCCCCAATTGTCCACTTGATTTAATGAGTCTAAATAACTCAGTGAAAACGTTACAAAAATATAAAAATAATGCACTAATGTTTCGGCAATTGAATTCGCTTTCCAATGATAGATGATTTAAATAATATAATGATTTTAGTTCATCATAGGAACGGTCTAGATTGCGGTGTATTTTAGTGCAAAGGTAACTCAAGCTTGTTGGCGGATATACCATACCAGCCAGAGGTTTCGCTCTTAGCTTGATTTAGGGAAATCAAGGCGTAATGACGTCAATGTAGGAAAGGCGTATTGCAAACTTGCCTTTCCTGTATTTTGTTCAGAAATGTCAGCGTCAACAATAGCATGCTGCCCATATTCTTGCAAAAATCTACATGGAAAGGTAGTCATAGGCAACAGAAACACCAACTACACCACCACGACCACTACCACAATCACCACCACCACCACCACCACCACCACCACCGCCGCCACTACCACTGCAACCACAACCACCACTACCACTGCAACCACAACCACCACTGCAACCACAACAACAACCACCACCACCACCACCACCACCACCACCACGGCCACTAACACCACCATTTTCCATTGATTGACATTTTTTATGTCAGATACTGTTTCATGCACGGTTATTTTGTTGTCGATACTTATCCATCCTTGAATCCCATATCCACTCGAATGACATTATTACCTGTATGCGTGCGGATATGACGCTTTAACAAAGATGGCCGGTCAAACTTCTTCCCACATACGTCACACGGCAGCCACGTTCTCTCCCGATTCCTTCTTGGTGCTGAGATCATCTCGCTATCTCTGATCGGTGTACTTGATGCCCTAGCGAGGGGCAGCGACAGGTCAAGCACATCCAGACCACGAACTGGAGAGATCTGCTCAGAAAAGAACCAGTTATGCGTTATATATGCTAGATATTTTACACAAACGTTATCAATTCGGTATTAGTGTAACGTGCCAATATCAAAATTGTGCCATGAACCAATGGGACGCAGGCATGTACCTAGCTTTTGCACTGGTCTAGCCAATAGATTAAACAAATACCATTTTTGTTAGCCAAATATTAAATACTTTCGCCACATCTTCACTCCAATGTCACTTATAATCATATTTGCGGTAAGTCATCATCAGTTAATACGATCACTTCTACAGTCCAGAGAATACAGGGTCTTAATATATAAAAATGGTGTTGAATATTTTGAAACTAACTTCAAAGCTGGGTGACGGAGAACTGCCAAAATCATCCAGCTGCTACTGTCATAGGCAGAAAGTGTTCCGAGTCAAATTAGTCCCGGAATAAGAATTTATCGTTCCTGGTCCGTGGGAGTTAAATGGTTAAAGATATTCCAAGCTTTCGAAAAATGGAAGACCATGTGACATGTCATAATATGCAAACGCATATGCTATTGTTATATAGTCTGAGCGGAATAAAGAAAACTGGCATAGGTTCCACTGGCTAATTATTGCCAGTTATAATCGACTAGTTTCCAATCGAACACAACATTTTCGACAGTTGAACCTGTCCATGGTGATAGTGCCACAAAGTACCTCTTCAGGTTATAATCCATAGATCATTTTCAAAATTGGGAGGTGGGTGATATTGGCAGCTCTCCGTCACCCAGCTGAAATTTTATCGCACACTCCCGCAACGTACTCGAAAGCAAAATTTAAAGAATCTAAATTTGTAAATCAATGTATATGATTTGTGCATGAGACATAAGTAGTTACACGCATGGATTCTCATAAGTGTCCGTTTGAAGGTATATATTCCCAAAATGGAACTTGGTACCACCGATGTTGTGCCAGTGGTTTCCATGAGAAAGACAATCTAGTGCGATTATTAAATATTAATTAGTTTTATAGGAATCTGCACAAAGATACCCATAAAATCTAGTATGGAAATATCATAATTCATATCTGAGAGTTCATTCTAACATTTTAACATGGATTATAAAAACTGCATTGGAACCCCAGAGCGTCAGTTTGGAACCACCAGCTTTCAGGGGGGTGGGGGTGGTCCCTGGGAACCTCAAGATTTAGATGCCATGGGGTACAATAGTTGTACACATAATATCTCACCTCTTTTATGTCGGATGAGTTAAGCGGTTTCTCGGATTCTTTGGAATCGTTATTGTCCACGTTCATGGACGATGACGTTTCATTCTCTGCGAATCTGGACTCGCTGGACGACATCTGCATGCTCCTATCGCTTATAGGTGTGCATGACAACGAGGTCGCTTTGTTATCTGACAAAATACAAAACACATTATATATAAGATGATATAGGACATCGGATTACTTCTAGTGATCAGCAGCAAGACGTGTCCCACGGTCCCACCATAGATATGTGAAGCTCCTAACCAATAAACAGTGATATAAATTTATTTCTAAACAGCCTGAAATAGCTTCACAGAGAGCCTAGATTTCATCGTCACCGCTGTCGTCATCGTCGTCCGCGGAATTAAATGCGTTAGCTATCTTCTCATTGTCACAGTCATATTGACCTTTGACCTTGTGACCTCAATATTAACATGCTTCTCCCTACTATTATAGGTAACCACGTATCCAAGCTTAGTTCCAATAGAATTAACCAATCCTGAAATATAAGTGATTTGCTGAATGGAAAAAGTTAATGTTGAAAAGGCAGAAGTCAAATAGCCAGGTCGCAATGACCTTGACCTTTGACTTAGTGACCTCACTATCATCATGCGGCAGCATGTTCGTAAGAAATACGCCACTATGTGTCCACGCTTGGTTCTAGTAGGATTAAGTAATACTAATATATAGGCAAAGATGATTTGCTTAAGGGTAACACATTTACGTTGACACTATAATCGCAGTCACCGCCGGATACTTATGTCTCGCTTTCTGCTTTCCATACGGGACACAAATGACAAAGTCAAATTAGTTTTAAAGATTTATCAACTTTCATATATAACCGTTTTGAAATTGAGACACTGGAAGTTAAATGGCTAAAGAGTTAAGTATAAAACGCGACTCACCTCCAATTGATGAACTGGATGTCTGTATGTCGCTAGGAACGCGCTCAGATTCGGTGCTGTCAGTAATATCCGAGCCTGCGTCTAACAACGCTATCAGTTCGTTATTCGTGGAAATATCCTTGGTGACTCTGAACGCTGGTCGGCCATGTTTGATCGATGCCACGATATTAACCTCGGCTGGGTTATTTGAGGTTCGTAAGAAGCGAACCCAGTTACAGTGTCGCACCTCGCGACCTTCAATCTCCAGGATGTCATCCTCGCAACCGAAATCTCTCCGTTTCTGCAAAGGACAATAAATTGAAATTGAATTAATTCGGGTTTTCCACAATTTAAACCTTGAACATGGCTACAAAATGTGGATCCTGTCTGGGGCGTAAGTTGTTTTACAATACCATATTTGGGTATTTATGATCATGACGTGACAGCTATGATACACCTTCGTCCTTGAGAATGTTTGACTAGGGAAATTGTACTTAAATATGTGACTATTTGTACGTCGAACTCACGATTTAGTCCGAAAATTGCGCATTCGACTGGCAAATTGTCGACTATAGTTAATAATTGTTCACCAGAATCGCAAAACAGTGAATGCATTATCAGGGGTTGATTGCGTGTCAGTTCTTGCTATAGCTGTAATATTTTGGAGGGGCCATGGGCACAAATGATGGTTCTTTAACAGGGGACGTTAGAAGCCATCAGTAGTAAAGAATCGCCCACCTCAAGTAATTGTTTATGGCAACTGACTGGCAGAAAAACTTTTAACAAATCTGTAATCATGGAAGCGGTGTTGACCATGACATCTACATTTTCGGGGCCCTTTATCTGAAATCTAGATATCCTATGCTATTAGCAGTCCCAAATTGTCAAAACCAATAGATAGCAATCGTCTAGATATTAAGGGGTCCATGTAACCATTGGGAACATTGGATCCCAAAATGCCGATCAACAAAATGACACGTATGAAGACCGCGACAAGTATCGATCTGTCGACTGTCAATGTAGTGCACCAATACTAAAGTCAGACCATTGGTAAATGGCACAGGGATAACTACGCAGTTGTGTACTACTGTCGGTACATTCGTTTTCCAATTAGGCTGTACCAAAGATTTACGCGTGCATACTGTATACGGTACTCATTTTGGTCACAACCTCTTTTTCAATTGAGCACACAATATTAAACTGAAAACTGGCCTGTATCTTTGATAATTGGGCGAGGTTGGATATTGGTGTGGTACATGTAGACCTATAGTTCTAATGAAAATTAATAGGTCAGAGCCCTGATAACGCAGGTTACAGGGCCGGCACTGGGGCAATACCGGGCCAATATGGCCCGGTATTGTCCCAGTAACGCCCAGTAATCTTCGTTATCAGAAATAATTCTCCTTTTACAAAACACCTGTATATAGGCCTATAATAAAGGAGTTTTACAAAAATGTAACCGGTTGTCATTTTTTAATTGGTGCAAGTCAACCAGCATATCTAATTAGCATATTTTCGTACAATGTCCAAGGTTGCTTTTTCAGGTTTGTGAATGGTAGGCCTATATCCACCGCGATGCATTATGGGTCACGGCAGGGGAGAACGTGCTAGAATGCACAAAGACATTATTGAATGTGATTATGTATTGTATCTAAGCATTGACTGACTGGACAGCAGCTGGAGATTTTACATTCATACTTGTATATTCTATTCTTTTTAACTGACCAGCATAACATTATCACACATGCCAGGAGACTGGACAACAAAAACATGCTGCAAGTGGTCAGTGTGAAAATACGGTCGCGATGACCATACTGATTCTCGTTACACCTTGGTGTTTTGTTGGCCTTTGATTTTTTTTCTCCGCTGAGATATTCTTCTCTCTCTTTTCGTCACATTTCGTGTTTAACCGTCTGACTGCTGAGCGTTTGCAGACGACATATTCCTGGACCTGCTAAATATTTTGAAAACAATTTGACTGAAAGTTGTTGGTGGCTAAACAATTTTAGTCAAATTGCTTTCAAAATATTAAACAAGTCCAGAGTTATTGCTAAATGAAATTATTGTCTGGTTGCTTGCAGCAGTCAGGCACTAACTACACATGATTTCCGAGGCGTTGCTGTTCGGCCTTCCGCGCACGCCCTCTTGCGGCACCTTACGCAAGTTGGCGTATTAATCCGCTACCATATGCCACTAGTTAGCGGGTCTCGCGCCGCTGAAGCGATTGTCCTCCGCTTGGAAGATAACGAGAGCCGCGCTGTTACTAAACACGTTAGCTAGGGGTGGTTTTTCTGGATAGAGGGTGGGCTTACCGGAATGGTCAACACACGACAACAGATAGATGGTAATTAGGCCCTGATGGTCAACGTGCTTTAGCCGTCTTATCGGCTGAGCGAGGACAAAGCGGATTACAACAGGCAGATGTTTTCAATACATTTGCCAGCCGTTCACGGCACCCTGCTCGTTCGGCCGAAGCAGTAGGGAGAACCTAAACGTATACTGTTTCGTCATTAAAATAAATGCGATGTAAATTTAATTTCCGTAAACCCTCGTTATTTCAGCAATGACCTGTTAAGGTTTATTATGATGGGGGTTTCAAGAGCTGTGTCAATCCCGCAAACGGCTGCTAAAGAGTCTTGTCTCCAGCTAATGCCGCTATTCAGTGACCCCTGGTGGATATGCAGGCTCTAGGAAGTTACAAAATATAAATCTAGCAAAACGATAACATATTTTGTTCACTTGTGAGATGCATTTGTAAAGCCGAGAGTTAAATTAAAATCTTTTTCCAAATATGCACCATTTATCGAGCCCTCAACTCCCTGACTATTAATTTCCAGAAAAGTATACAGGTAAGCTGCTGAATATTTTGGCATAGGCAGCAACAACACCCAGTTAGATTAGTTTCAAAATATTCGACAGAATGTTTATTAAATAGTAAAGACATACAATTCGTACAACGTGTCGAAGCATAAATCGTTTAAGACTGACTAAATCGAGTCAGTCATGCTATAATTCATTATGACGTCATCCGACAAGTCGCGTAGTACATTATGACGTCATATCGCGTAGTACATTATGACGTCATATGATGGATGGATAAACTGGAAAGGTCCATTGAAAGCCCAATAGAAGGACAGACGGATACTAAACTATACTAAATTTACGTTTCCTAATTGGAAATATATAAATTATATTGCTGGTGTTACTTGGGTTATTACAAGCAGAGAATTCACTTGGCCATTTAAACTTTGACATCTTTCTGAGACAATTTAGGGATACCACAAACATATCAATGCCGTTATAATGGCGGCCAATAAGCAATTTGTCTCATTGGCCAACAGCGCGGAACCATTAACAAATTGATTATCGGGGCACCTGTTGATCAATGGCACAGGTTCAATGGACATTGCGCCAATATCCAATTGGTCATTGGACTGGAATGTTGACCAAAAGGGGCGCCAACATATAATTCATTTATATTCCTGCACCATTGGCCAATGGTTCTTTCCCATTTAGCAATGCGTCAATTTGTGTATTGTGATGCTACATCGTCACGACAGGCACATTGCTAGCATTTACTTCATCATTGCCAAAATAGTGTTTTAAACCCAATACATTTAGTCTCATGTGGTGATACTATATTCTTATCATGCCTACCCTTAGCACTCTGTTGTCAATATTCTATATTTTACTGTGTCAATCGCACAGAAACTGGTGTACATTTGTCACCAATTTTGGTGGAAGATGTTGCCGTCTATGAAAGCACCATCTTCCACCAAATTTGTTGAAAAATGAACACCAGTTCATATTTAAATTTAATTTGAAAAAGTTTGACATCATGTGGTAAGGGTTTAGTAACATCCTAATGTAAATTTTGTGGCGTTTACCAACGGCTCCGGTACCAATATTACATTTATATTAGACTCATATTCTAGCAATAACCGCAGACCCATCATAATTCTCAGAATTTAAATTGCAAGGAAAGCACACGTGAATGATGTTGACTATTCTGAAGCTAATTTTAAGTGGCATTGTTTCAATAGAGGAATCCAGTCTCTCAGTCAATCATATGACGTCAGAATCAACTCCGCCGTGTAGGCTGACGTCATAAACAATTACGTCATGAATGACGCGATGTAGTCCGTCATAAATGCTTAATGGACCTAGTCCGACATGTGACACATGGCATGTGTACGAGTTGTATGTCTTTACTACTTAATAAACATTCTGTTGAATATTTTGATATTAATTTGACTAAACGCTGTTGCTGCCATAGCAAATTATTCAATAGAATATTTATTAAATAATAAGGCCATGCAACTCGCACAACTTGACGGACGATTAAGCGTTTATGACGGACTAAATTGCGTCATTCATGACATAATTGATTGTGACGTCAGGCTAGTTGATTATGACGTCATATGACTGATCTATAAACAGCTAACTGGATTCCTTCATTAGACAACTGTCGAACCAGTCTTGATTGCGTGCACAGAATGTGCCATGGTGCCTTTAATCTGTACGATATGCCACCAAGAGCACACGTGGTCACGTGTTAACGAGGCCGACTTGTACACCGAAGGTCATGGGTTCGAATCTTACCCGACGAGCACCAAAAGTGCGAAACCCGTCGTGGTGTGGATGGGTCTCATTATCTGTGAAGTGAATAATTCATTATATATTTCTATGTGAACGCTTGTCATAAATGAGTATTAGTATTCATCATAGATGCGACATGTGAATCATGGTATGTATCTCCCACTCTTCTATACCTGGCAATAATGACCACCGCCACCACCGCTACTACTACTACTACTACTACTACTACTACTACTACTACTACTACTACTACTACTACGACTACGACGACTACGACTACGACTACTACTACTACTACTACTACTACTACTACTACTACTACTACTACTGGCGGTGCTGCTGCTGCTGTTTCTGCTGCTGCTGCTGCTGTTTCTGCTGCTGCTGTTTCTGCTGCTGCTGCTGCTGCTGCTGCTGCTGCTGCTGCTGCTGCTGCTGCTGCTGCTGCTGCTGCTACTACTACTACTACTACTACTACTACTACTACTACTACTACTACTACTAGCCAGTCATCCCAGTGGTAAATTTAAAAAATACTCTTCTCTTGCCCTGAAAATGTACACTGACTAATATGATGTATGAGTGGGTAAAAATTGACCTGTGCAGTGGTAATGAGGATCGCCTACTTGAAGAACAATAGTTAAATATTTGAGTAAATGTCAGTGTTAATGTAACCCAATAACCAATTTGGCCCGTTTGTAAATACAAAAATAGTCTTCCAAAACTGCAGTTTTTTTTTGAAATCTTGATCCTTAAACCTTTCATGACGAAGCCGGCCAAAACCGGCCTCTGTAGTGGTCTTGAGGAATGTCTATTTGCAGGCCAAGAGAATTATATTCTAAAAATTTCACGACTGGAATGACTGGCTCGATAACTGAGCCAGTCATTCCAGTGTTAAATTTTCAAAAATAGTTTTTTCTTGACCTGCAAAATGGACATTCAATAAGCAAATATTTTAATTTTCTTAGACAAATTTAGTCATGAAAGGGCTAAATGATTAAAGGTGCATATTCACAGTAGAATGATTGAAAATAAAATTGTTAAAATTTCATACTTTTATAAGCTTAAATTATGTGCATAAGTGTAATGAAAAGAAATAAATCTTAACATATGATGATTCGATTCCATATAAATTAATAATTTTTTAAGTTGCGAAATTGAAATAGAGGCCCGTGCCTCTATTTCAATTTCGCAACTTAAAAAATTATATTAATTTATATGGAATCGAATCACTATATGTTAATATTTATTTCGTTTCATTATATATAGGCTCACAGTTTAAGTCTCTGAAAGTGTATAATTTAAACAACTTTATTTTCAGAAATTTTTACTGTGAATATGCACCTTTAAGTGATCAATGAGTATCATGTTGAGCGCTTTGAGGCGTTGTTGACACAAGAGGGGTTAAACCCTTTTTTTTAAATCAGATAAAAAATATCACAAAATGTTATGGAACACATCTCCTGCGAAATATCAAGACTTAAACAGAACTTTACCAACCCCTCCTAGATCCTCCCTTACCCTCCCTGATCTGCCCACCCCGTGATAGTATTCAATAGTTATGCTATTGTTAGGTAGTGTTCTTTCAGCGAATCGTACCAGAGGTCGGTAGCGTAACAAAAGCATGTCCCGTAGCCTTTTAGCAGATACTAATGATTATAGCTGACGAAATTACGGGTCCACCCCCTAAAACTGCAGGTTGTGCAATGGTGTGTGAAGCAGTAGAAAGAACACTTAGGGCTAGAGTGTTAGAGATCTTTCTCCAGCCTCCGTATGGTTCTATTGAGATAGATAGATTCACGCATATAGCCATATAGACTAGGTGACAATTGGGACAATATTTCCCCTGAATGACGTTAGGTTAGACAACACCTTTTCTTTCCGCCGCTTGTTTTATCCCCGCCCTGCAATTACTGCCTGAGTGTTCCCTACAAGAACAATTCCCCTGGAACTATGCCCACAAAACATAAATATACTGGCATTTTAATTGTTCATTTTGCTTACAACGTTTTGCCTAATATCATTGTGGGTAGCCATGGGAGAATACGCCCCCATAAGTGGTTGGTTTTTAGAGTGGCCAACACGCAATCGGTTGTTGCCTGGCAAAAAAGTAAATACATTAAATTCACATCTATATTAAAGATATTGTTATCTGAGATATGAAATCTGACAGTCATTGTTATGTCTTAGAACCTACAGAGTGGCATCTGAAATATGACATCCATTTTGGCTATGGAAATGATTTGACATGTTTCACGTGAAGTTTGGACTTTGAATTGAGACTGCATATGGTTGTCATATGGTTGTCATGGTAGATTACTGTGACCGTATGGGATAATTTATTAAACAAAATTTGCATCGACAATATAATATAGAACATATTTCGACATTCATCTATAGGGTTAGCAAATTCTTCCGATGAAACGATATCAATTATATAAATCGTCATACTGGCTTTAGACTACTACACAGACTCCACATCGGAGTCCAGTCGGGCCGGGACCCAGCCTATCTCCCTGGAACCAGAGGCTATTTAAAAGTAATTATATTGTAGGGAAAAGGTCGAATCTAAGTCAGTCTAACTTGTGATCCAATTCCATTGTTACAACTGGCAATATAATATGTTTAATACAAAACAAACGAGAGGCTGCCTCTGAGACTAGGACCGACTCACCCATTACCCAACTAGCCGAATAATAGTAAAACTTAAATATGGTTAATAGAAAGAGCGATTGGCTACGATTTTTGGCTAATTATTGAAATCAAATTAAAAAAAAATTACATTCTGCTATGATTCCCTGCAATTATTTACAAATAACATCCAAAATATCAATGTAACTATGGTAACATAATCATGGCCTTATTTTAGACAAACTAAACATTTCAACATTAACACGCCAATGTCTCAATTTTACTGCACCCATATATATTCAGTTGAAAGGCTGTGATTGAGTGTAAAATATTAGTTAAAGTTTTGGCTAAGAAAATTTAATTGAGTAATCTAAGTCTAATTCTGGATATGGGAAAATTACCTCATGGGATCGATCGATCTCTGAACACCCTGACTATCACTTTCCAAAAAACTACACAGGTAAGCTGTTGAAAATTTTGAAACTAATTTGACTGGATACTGTAGCAACAGCGCCCAGTCAAATCAGTTTCAAAATATTCAACAGCATGTTTATTAAATAGCAAAGAATTACAAAGATATGCAATTCATACAACGTGTCGGACCATTTGAGATTTGGTGACGATCTATATGGAACCCTTTGTGACGTAATGATTATGACGTTATCATACACGCGCCGAGCTGAGCTGATTATGACGTCATACGAGGTCTGATGATGAATGGATACTCTGGAAAGGTGAATTACAATGAGAATTGCTAAAATAATCAACTCTCGGCATGCAAATGGACGTTGAACAAGCAGATATTTTTATATTCTTGAACAAATTTAGCCGGTAAAGAGTTAACATGTGCTCGGAAAGGTGGTCGCTCAAAACAATTCATTTGCTATCGTATAACTTTTATGGTCAAAGGTCAAATGATGTCGGTGTTAATAAGATCCTCTATCTTAAGGAACCGCCACCTGTTGCGCGCGATCGCAATAGGTAGGTTTTACTGGTATATCATAAAGTATCACTATGTGGACTAACTGGTGCTTATTTTGTAAATGACACTATAGAAAGCTGTCTAAGACGAACACGATAGTGAAGACAACTGTTTGCTCTCTGTATATATTGATCTATACGTGTGTTTGTCTTAGAATTGGCAACCTGACTGGAAGTGGAGAGTTTGTCCGGAAGCGTATAATCGCAGACAGCACACGCCTGAGTAAAACTACCGGTGCTCTTATATGAGGGACATACATAACAATTAACAATAGAATAAGAGCAATCAGCGATTGCAGACCCTCGCTGTCCTGCTTTTGTCTCATGCTAACCAAATTCTGATCACCAAAGTATTCGATAGGCGGTAACAGCTCCCAGTTAAATTAGTCTCAAAATGTTCAACAACTAAACCTGTATAGCTTTCTGGAAATTGAGATTCAGAGAGGGCAGTGATCGATTGATCCCAACACGGGCGAAGCGTGGGTGAAGCTTAGCTTGAGATGGGCGGGACATGGCTAAAACGGGATTCATCCATTGACCTTGAATTCCCAACTATCATGCTTAGCAACAGCATCCAAACTGAAATTTCGGCATATTCAACTGAATCCTGTCGGTAGTACGCGGGCGAAAGCATTAATTGTAGTGACCGGGTATATATTTATAAATATATATATGTACAATTTGTGACTTGCAATTTTACTCAAATAGTCCAGCTTTGGGTAGATAAATATGTGCATGGCTAAGTCTCAATTAGCCTACATAAGAGCATAAAATTAGCCTTAAATTCTAGGCCAAATCGTTTCATCATTTTAGATAGAACTGCGGACACACACAGATAGACACGAATGCAATTGAGGAATCCAGTTTTAGCTATGCCCCGCCCATCTTTGGCTAAGCTCCACCTATGTTTTTCCCGGGTTGGGTTCGATCGACCCATGCACTCTCTGAATCTCAATTTCCAGAAAACTATACAGGTACAACTGCTGAATAGTTTGAAACTAATTTGACTGGGTGCTGTTGTTGCCAATGATTATAATTATAGTAAAGACATGCAATTCGTATACCAATGCTTAATCCGTCATCAGCTAAGCGTACATGACGAACTTAGCTACGTCATTCATGAGGTAATTATTTATGACGTCAGCATACACGTCACGTAGCTGATTAGGATGTCATGTGATTGACCGAGAAATTAGATGTATCAGTACTATTTTCCTTTTATGAGCGTCGGGAATATGTGCAAGCATTCCGTCTCCTGCCACTAAGCACAAGAAAGAAATATAAAGGTACCAAAGCCCATCCTATTATTATTATTATTATTATTATTATTATCTGTAGTCTCTGATGCGCCAATCCTACTGTTTGTTAATGATGCAGGGCCATCACCCAATGGATGAATCCAATCTGTTACTCAAGCATTGACGGCATAATCAATTACGTCAATTACAGTTTAACGTCACAATCATGATTGACAGACGATTCTGGGTCATGGAACTGGAGTAGTGCATCAGGTGTACGAATTGTATGTCTTTGATAGATTTACTATTTAATAAATATTCTGTTGTATATTTTGAAACTAATTTGACTTATTCTATAAGTCATGGGTAAACGTATGTAAATCGATCCCAACATGCTCAAAACGTGGACAGAGCCTAGCTATGGATAGGTGGGGGGGGGGGGCATAGCTAGAGTTGGATCCCTCTATTATCTGTCGACTCGCCCATTGGTCAACGAAGCACGACCAATTAACCAAGTGACTATCGATGCGCCCGTTTACAAATGGTACATGGCCCAATAGCAAATTTAGTATTGGCATACAGATTGGTCAATGTTGCATGGCTAATTGCAGATTGGCACACGGTACGCCAGTCTGTCAACGGCAATGATTACACCAAGTGACAATGCACATATTTGTAAGCGATCAGTGGTTTTACTGGTCCATTGTAGATATACCACACCCATCTCTACCTACGCCCCACCTAGGCTTTTTGCAAATTGGGATTAATCGATCCCTACACTCTCTGAATTGCAATTTCCAGAAAACTAGTAAGCTGTTGAAAATTGTGAAAATAATTTGACTGGGTGTAGTTTGGTAGCAACACCGCCCAGTCAAATTAGTTTGGAAATATTCAACAGCATGTGTATTAAATTGTAAAGATATATAATTGGTACAGCAACACTTAGTCCGTCATCAATTAAGCGTTCGTGTCGAACGTGGCTGCGTCATTCATGGCATAATTGATTATGATGTCAACCTACATGTGATGTAGTTGATTATGACGTCATATGATAGACTGAGAAACTGGAATAATCCATTACTTACTAGGATACGTTTTCACTGTAAATTAGCAATGGTGTAAGGAATATTCTGTTAAATCTTTTGCAACTAATTTGACTGGGGGTTGTTGCTCTGGCAGCAACAGATCCCAGTTAAATTAGTTACAAAATATTTAACGTGTTTGCTTCTTCGTGTCTTGAAATTGTCGAGGAACTGGCTTTTCAAGGATTAAAGCGATAAAAGACCAACCAAATCAACTTTAAATAATTTTAAAAATTATTTCGTATTTATTTACATTTGTCGTACCTCGGTGTCCAGAGTTGAGAATATTAATATCTAATAATTTTACTTACGTCTTCGTAATGCAGCCTCGAGAATAGTTCAAGTTTGTCTAATCTGACCTCTCCACGGTCGGGATAAAATATCCTGCCTGGCCGGAGCGGAAGGTTGGCCCACAAAGTAATGGTCATATCAAAAATGTTCCGTGGATCTGCCGGACACGCCATGACCACGGCCATCTCTGCTGGGATTAACACACACGTATCCATAACTAATAATAGGACAAACTGATACGAATAATAATTATAATAATTACGATTTTTTTTCTTCAGATTTACGTGTTAAAGTTTATTATCATATTTCGTGTGTCGTTTTTAAAATTTAACTATTTTTTTCCCGAACGAATAAATTAGTAGGATTTTTTTAAGTCAATGAAACTATTCCGTTCTGACTGTAGTCCTAAGTTTTCGATTTAATGTTTATATATAGCTACACATCAGAGTCGATATCATTAGAAATTTGAGTAGATATCAGATTGTTTATTTATTCGCATTTATTTTATCAACAGAAAACAAAACAAAATACATTATCAGATTAAAAAATATTACGATTTTACAAATAAAAATGCAATCGCATAGATCACTGATCCGAGTAGAACTCTTATATATAGTCCGTTCTCTGAATGTATATATTTTCCATTTTATTTCACTGCATAAATGTCTATCAATGTGTCTCTTTGACTGGCCATCAGTTGTCCAGTTCCGTGTCACTGATTGGTCAATCTTAGGACACCCCGTCAGGACATGGAAAGGACAGGCCGAGGTTTTGTACGGTAGGCTGGTCATTGATCCGGTCATCTCTTGCCTAATCACCGGGCGGTTAGCTAATCTTTATTGGCCAGTCGGGAATTACAATGACAATACACACTTCTCATGTCATAAAACCTGCAAATGTTGTCTGGGAACCAGCCCCCGTAATTTCCATTATTGCTGGGAGGGAGACAGTTTAACTGGGCGGGTCTGATCGCTATATGTCACCACCCTCGGTGACCACCATCTCCACCCTCGCACACTGTGGTAATAATTAAGATGTGGCAATTAACAATGGAATTTGAGAGCATTTTTATCATTTAACTGCCGGCAATTTGTCAAAACAGTCAACACCCATGCTGGTTTAAATTTTATATTAGCAAAAATGGTTCCCGATTTGCTAGATATTTATTTCTAGTTCAAGCAGAGGTAACGTAGATAATTTCTAAAATCTTGTTTGGCCGAAATCGATTATGCCTACTGCAGAAGTCTAGACCTATGCCTAATAAATACCGTATCTTGTGTCGAAAATTAAAATTTAAATTACACAAATGGATGAGTCAAGTAGAGATTCGTAGATGCGTTCTGCAATGCCAATTTAGGCGACTTCCCGTCCTTAATTCCTAAAACAACCGCGTGCATAAACTGGAAGCTAGACGTTCAGGCCATATGAATTGAATGGAATTGAATATGAAATAAGTAGATTTTATTTTCTTAGTTATATTGATTTAACGTCGAACGACATTAACCATTTGCACACCGAAGTCACCGAGTCTCAATATTTATACAAGCAGCAGTTCCCAGTCGAATTATTGTCAAAATATTCAACACCATTCATGTACATTTGACTTGTAAGTGAGACACTGGCATTTTAAGTGTTGAAAAGTTAAAATTTGGAAATTAACTCGTCGATGGTATAAGCACTGACGCCTACAAGTTAAATGAATATTCAAAATAACCCAACATTATATATTTTACTTAATAAACGACATTTCGTCTTTGATCGTTCGCGTTAAATACTATAACTCGTTACGTGATAATTGTTAACACTCCAATTTTTCACGAGAATTTAAATTTTTTTCATAGAAAATGTTAATTAGCAGACCAAGATAAGACTATTTTTGAAATTTTACCAGTGGAATTCCAGTGGTGAAATTTCAGAATAGTCTTATCTTGGTCTGCAAATGGACATTTCTCCAGACCACTGCAGAAGCCGTCTTTTGGTGGACTTGAGGGTCAAAGGCTTAAACTACATACAGCCTGAGTCTGCATAGAGCATCCCAAGCGAATGGACTTGATTTTTTGATAATGGTATAAAGAAATACTTGAGAATTTTACTAAAGCATTCACTGATAAATATACAGGTACGGATAAATCCAATCTTGGGAGGTTGGGTTGGGATGGGTTGGGCTGGGCTGGGCTGGGCTGGGCTGGGCTGGGCTGGGCTGGGCTGGGCTGGGCTGGGCTGGGCTGGGCTGGGATGGGCTGGGCTGGGATGTGTTAGGTGGGGTACAGATTACCATTCATCCAAATTTGATATCCATAGATCATATGCATCCCAAATTCGGCAGCTATCTACAAGTATAGGAATAGAGAATTTCAGTTATCCATCAATCACACGACGTCATAATCACATAGGTGACGTTTTTGATGACGTCATAATCAATTATGTCATGAATAGCGTAGCTAAGTTCATCACAAATGTAGGCAGCAATAGCACCCTGCCAAATTAGTTTCAAAATATTCAACAGCCTGCCGGCATAGTTTTCTGGAAGTTGATAGTCAGGCAGTCAGGGATCGACCGATCCCAACATGAACGAGGTGTGGGTGGAGATTAGCAAAAAATGGGTGGGGCATAGGCAAAACTGGATTAATTCATTGTTTGAATCATTCGAGTGTTTCATTCTGTATCGTTATGTAATCTAGGAGTGCAATGATAATTTATGCTTTAACAATCCACCACACGATATATGAATACGACAGTGCCCCTTGCCCACACCCACGATTAACGGTAGAAAATGCTAAATTCTCCTTATACCACCTTCGTGTGTACGAATTGTATGTTATTGATAAATAAATTTAATAACTGTTGAATATTCTGAAACTAATTTGACTTGTGAATATGTTCAATTCAGCTTCCCTTTGTGCCTTTTTCAACTGTACGAACTGTATGCCATTTATAAACCAGCAATTTAATGACTTTAGAATATTTTGAAACTAATTTGGCTGAAAAATACTCAAGTTACATTCTCTTAGTATTATTTTCAAGTGTACGGTTTGAGTCACAATCTAATAGCTGTCGAATATTTCGACGTTTCTCCTTGTGCTGCTTTCGAGTGTACGAATTGCATCTTATTGATAAATGTATAATGAATATAATTATGTATTTAAAATTTACCGTCATGAAATATATTGTCAACTGTAATGCGTCATATGGGTATACAAGGTCTGTGTGTAAGACCGTGAACTTGAACTTGAAGTTGCACAGACCAGTGGCGGATCCAGAGGAGAGGGGCCCGATGCGCACCCCGTCCATAAACATGGGTACGCTGTCCGTACGTATCCCTAATTCACACTAGCAATCATATTAATTTATACGGAAGGAAACCATCATATGCTAAAATTTACTTCGTTTCATTTCATTGAGGTCCACAATTAAGCCTCTAATTTTACTTTCGAGTATTTCGGTGTAGATGTGTGCCTTTAAATTTAACTTAGACTGATATCACGTCCAGAAAAGATCGATACACAGTCTGAGGGCACTAACCGTCCTTCCCTGACCGTATATCATCCGACCCACCACCACCACTCCCAGCCACATCCTACCCACCACCACACCACTCACCAGCAGAATATAAATGATGGCTTCACGTGGTAGGTAATTGCGGATTCGATGAGACAGGGAAGAAATGAATGTCGTGCCGGATATGTTTTGTCCATCAGGTACCATGAAAGATACACTGCGCGGACAGGTTTACAGACACGTTTGCGGACAAGAAGAAAGCTTAATACAGTATGACATTTGATGAATCCAGTTTTAGCTATGCCACGCCTATCTTTAGCTAACGTCCACCCACACTTCACCCCTGTTGGGATCGATCGATCCATGAACTCCTTGACTATCAATTTACAGAAAACTATACCGATAAGCTGTTGAATATTTCAACAGCGGCCAGTCAAATTAGTTTCAAAATATTCAAAAGCATGTTTATTAAATACTAAAGACAGACAATTCGTACAACAACGCTTAGTCCGTCATCAATTAAGCGTTCGTGACGAACTAAGCTACGCCCTAGATTACGTAATTAATTATGACGTCATCCTACGCGTCATGTATTTGATGATGACGTCATATGATTGATTGATAAACTCCATTTGATGAAAAGGCTCGATACATCTTCGTCCATCTGTAAGCGTTTAAAAAAGTCTCCGGTGGCCGACATAATCATATTTTAATGTACCATGGCTGTAATTAACATTTTCCGGATAACCGCTGCGAATCGTTTCCTGAGCGCATTGTTCGGTCCATCCAGCGAGCCATGGTGCCAGTATGTTTCATCTTAAGATATAGGTATTTACCCTTATCCTAATGTTTCAAATTAGCCTGCGCACACGTCCCCCAGCACGTGCCGTTATATCATCGTTACGCAAGGCATTCCGCGTGCGCGAGGTTTGGTTTACGCGGCGTGGTCCAGAAAATCGGATCTGGACTTAGTTAAGGCGACAACAAGAAAACAAGGTTGTATGTAGTTTGTTTGTTCATCGCCGAGAAAGTTGTTTGATTCTCCTCAAGTTTGTTTGTTTATTTGTTTATTGTGTTAAAATTGGTTACATTCGACTGGATGAAGTGACAATCGCTTTACCACGTCCAGTAGACTCGACTCTCTGAAAACTGAAACTGACATGTATCGGTATGTGTGGAGGTCTGACTGTCGTTCTAGTGCATATGCCATGGATGTACACCGTAGGATAAAGGATGTACATATATATATATATTTTTTATTGCGAACTGATTTATTCGGTTTCCCTTCCCTATAGGCATTATGCAATCCATACATAAATCATTCGTATAGCCATACAAGACCGAAAGCAAGAACTTTGTAAAGAAGACACGGCATCAATTTCGTCACTGTCTCACCAGCTGCAGGCGAATCCACAATCTTCACCAAGCACTTCCATCCATCATTTAATTTCTGGGATTGGGTGGGTGGATGGGTTGGCTAGGGTGGGGCGTGGCTGGTGGATGGATGGGATGTGGATGTGGATGTGGGCGTGTGGTGGTGTGTGCGTGCGTGCGTGCATGCGTCCCCGTTCATGAGGATACGTGCCTGCACATTCCTCCAGATTAGAAATTGCAGGTAGTTTTATATACACATCAGAAAGAAATTTACTAAATGAAGTTAGTAAAAGTATTATAGGAAATGGGACCTAGTTTAGCGTTCTGCGGTGTATAGAGCATACACTCGAGCTAAGCATATAGCGGCAGTAAGGTTAGGGGCTTGGGTGGGGAATGGGGTGTGTCTTTTAAATTATTAAGCAATTAATGGTCAAGACTGGTCATAAAATCTATCATTCTGCTTAGGGAATGCACATCTACAGGCCAAATACTTTTCAAAATGTATCGCTGGAATGACTGGCTCGATAACAGAGGCAGTCATTCCAGTGGTAAATTTTCAAAAAATTGTCATCATCAACAGCAGCAGCAGCACTAGTAGTAGTAGTAGTAGTAGTAGTAGTAGTAGTAGTAGTAGTAGTAGTAGTAGTAGTAGTAGTAGTAGTAGTAGTAGTAGTAGTATTAGTAGTAGTAGTAGTAGTGGTAGTACTAATAGTAGTAGTAGTAGTAGTAGTAGTAGTAGTAGTAGTAGTAGTAGTAGTAGTAGTAGTAGTAGTAGTAGTAGTAGTAGTAGTAGTAGTAGTAGTAGTAGTAGTAGTAATAGCAGCAGTAGCAGCAGTAGCAGCAGCAGCAGCAGCAGCAGTCATTAGGTTTTAATTAAGCTGCTTTGATGTGACTTTGAACCAATCTGTTAATCCGTCATAAGCAGTTTACCTCGGTATTCCATTTTTGCCTGATTACTTAAATTATCAAACTATCGATGCTGTACGGTGTTGCCTTCTAACATGGTAACACCTTTCTTGAAAATGGCCGCGGACTATTAATTATATTCGAAACTATTTTATTCAGATAAGATTTTTACATATACGCGTCAGTTATCAGTATTGTCAATACTTTGTCGACAACATTACCTAGTTAGTTAACCCTTTAACGACGATTTAAAAAAATTTACGACTGGAATGACGGGCTCGATAATAGAGCTAGTCATTCCAGTGGTAAATTTTCAAAAAATAGTCTTCTCTTGGCCTGCAAATGGACATTCAATAAGTGAATAGTTTAATTTTTTTAAACAAATTTAGTCTTTAAAGGGTTACTCTCTCCTTAGGATACCGTTAAAAGATTCCATACAGTTCTGGTTTCGTCAAAGACAAGGATTTAAAGAATCGAACTTAAAAGCCAATGATAACCGTGGCTTGGATGGGTTTTAGGGACTTGGTGATACCATGTTAATGCAACAATGCGTTTCCTGATAGAGAAATGAGGCGTGTTTAATATAGGCGTATCGACCCGATGTTCGAAAAATCCTTATTCTCGGAAAGCCTGTTTAAAATCAGTAACACCATTGTGATAATTAATTTAAAGGAACACTCAATTCAAATTTCATCTAGCACTGGCTTCCGTTCAGATCTATTCCAAACATTAACACATTTCCTGTTTGCATACCCTGAAATTGTGATACGGAGATTTTGTCCGTGAAAGGGTCTAAGAGCTCTACCCAGTGTTTTATATCTCAACCTTCCATATCTCTCTCTCTCTCTCTCTCTCTCTCTCTCTCATTCGTTCTCCCCCTCGCTTCACCCCCCGCCGCCCCCTTCTCTCTTTCTCGTGTGCGTTAATCTCCCTCCCTCCCTCCGTCCCTCCCTCTCCTCTCCTCTCTCTCTCTCTCTCTCTCTCTCTCTCTCTCTCTCTCTCTCTCTCTCTCTCTCTCTCTCTCTCTCTCTCTCTCGGTTGTAAGACGCATGTCTTATCGTGCTTCCATTAGAACAAAAGTTAATTCTGCTTAAACCAATTCAAATTTTGTATTGTGTTGATAGATTACGAAATCAGCAGTCCATATTCATATGAATCATTTTCGGCCGCTCACGTGTGTCTATTTCGTATTGATGTTGTTCTTTAAAAACCTTATGGATATCAATTGCCAAATAATCTCATTGGATAAACTCGGACCGTCACTCAGGTATCTGACGTCATAATCAAATGTCACATGTTAGTTGATGTCACAATCAAAATAATGTAAGTCCATCACGAACCTGGAAAAATCTGTCACGAAAGTGTCCAAAAACTCAAATTAGTCTCAAAATATGCAACAGCTTCCATGCTGCGCGTAGTAGTCTTGACCCGTATTACTTTTATGGTTAAATCTTATATAAAACATTCGCTTATTCAATATCCATTTACAGACCAATAGAAGACTATTTTTGAAAATCTAGCACTGGAATGACTGGCTCGCTTTTCGTAAAGTGGTAAATATTAAAAAATAATAGATCGCTGAAATGAGCAAGACGGAATTAATGAATGATTTGATGGATGTATTGCCTATCGGGGTAAGCTTGATATTGACATATGGGAAGTGCGCCGTTTACAAACGGGCCAAATTGGTTATTTGGTCGCTACATCGAGACACACAGACAGACGCAAATACAACAGGCACTTGTTGAAATTTATTCTCGCGTTCTGTCATCGGTGAAGTACAAACTCAAAACTCCACTATCCACATAATATCCAACCGAGAGGGTCGGAATGAAATCCAATTATGTTTCTTAATTGGTCGTAATACAAGAACTGGATGCTGTCATTGAGTTTCTTCAGCGGAAATTTGTGTTTTGGATTAGAACGTACCATGATAGGAATTTTGTCGCCAAAAGTGTCTGGTATTGGGTGTCGGCATGTTGTTCCGCGTGTGTTTGTGTGCCAGTATGTCGTCCAATGATTCTACTATGCGGAAATTGTTTCATTCGCGATTATTTACTAACATAGTTTAATCCGCTAAACTCATGTTTCCACAATATCATCGACCCGTTTCATCCCGAATAACTGCTATGCATTATAAGCTATCGGAGGAATCGTTGTAAAAAAATTAAAACAATTTGACTGAGAGTTGTTGCTGCCACATGCAGCAACAAATTTCAGTCACATTATTTTCAAAATACCTGTACACCTTAAAAAAATTTCCATATGGAAACGTGGCATGTCAGTGGTTTAGTAGAGAAACGTTTTGAGACTTTATCTATTGTAGAACAAGGAAGACAAACACGACAGACTATAGCTTGTTATCGCCGTAACTAATTCCAGACTCGTTTTATTAAAACACGGGTGATTACACCAGCTCCATGATGCAATAATGACGTAACCGCACGTGCTCTCGCGCAACACGGCAAGCTAATCGGATCTCGTGTAAAGCGGTTGTGTGCCCTCATCCTCTCCCAAAGTGGACTCAAGATTTATGTTGATTTGGTTAGATAGACGAATAAAAGTAATAAACGAACTTGGACTACGTTAGTAGGCGTGTATTTTGCAACGATTTTGCTTCTAAAATATTTACAAAATGTTTATGTAATAAAGCTTCCGAAAGTTGAGGAGCAATGATTAACTTGCACAACTTTATGCAATCGAAATTTTCAATTGTTTCCCGATTCATAGCCTATGTCACTCAAGTATCTGACGTCATAATAAAAAAACGGCACTTGTTAGCTGACGTCACAATCAAAATTACGTAGATCCGTCACGAATGGGGCATAGGTCCGACCAATCTAAACATGGAGGCGTGGGTTCTTGCCGAGAATAGGCCTCTAACCATAGACATCGTATACACTGGCTAGATAGCTCATGCGCATACCCTCACTATGGGCGCTAGTTGTCGCAACCGCCGATAACGTGAGTTCAGTAAATCGCAATTGCGCATAACTGGGTATTCACTGACTGACTGACGCAGACGATTAGCATAGTCTTAAAATGACTAAATTATCCTTAGGTAATTTGAAGAGATATTGAACAGACTCAAATTTACATATTTTTATCATAAATAAAATTGTATTGCCTATTTTAATCTGACACTTTATTCGACTACATAATAGGTTTAGTATCAAAAAAAAATTATTTTGGAGACTATACATCCGGTGAGAAAATACTGAACTCTGAAATGACGCTTTTGAGAGGGTCATGGACGATCTAGCTTTATATATGATATCTATGCCTCTAACGTGATGACCGGCCATCTCTTTACGTCATCACAACGACTAGAATATTATACAGATATATACATGTTGGGACCCAGTCTAGCGCTGCAGTGGACTGTAACCACACCACTGTGGATCGTGTTGATTTTGGTATCATCTTAGCTCCTGTATCACGCGCTTGATACAGACATTAATACCGATTCGGTCTGTCGCATATCAGCATCTACGCAATGACAATAAATCATTGTCCTAATTTTGCGTACGGCCAATTTGAATTTTAAGACGAATTACAAGTCACAACAAGGCAAAGCATGATTATTTAGTGAAAATGTCACCCATGAATGTGCATCTCCCTCCCTCCCCTCACTCCTGCCTCATCCCTCCTTCCCTCCCACGCTCCTCCCTCCTCCCTCCTCCCACCTTCCTTCCATCCCTTCCTCCACACACTCTCCTCCCTCCCCCCTCCCTCCCTCTCCCCCTCCCTCTCTCCCTCCCTCCCTCTTTCTCTCTCCCTCCCTCCCTCCCTCCCCTTCCCCACCCCTCCCTCCCATCCTCTCTCCCTCCCTCCCTCCCTCCCTCCGCTCCCTCCCCCTCCCTCCCCTCCCTCCCTCCCTCTCTCCCTCCTTCCTTCCTTCCCACCCTCCCTCCCCTCCTCTCTCCACCCCTCTCTCCCTCCCTCCCATCCCCTCTCTCTCCCTCCCTCCCTCCCTCCCTCCTTCCCTTCCTCCCTCCCTCCTCTCCCCACCCCCTCTCTCCCTCCCATCCTCTCTCTCTCTCTCTCTCTCGCTCTCTCTCTCTCTCTCTCTCTCTCTCTCTCTCTCTCTCTCTCTCTCTCTCTCTCTCTCTCTTCTTTAAAAGCGAGAGAGAGAGAGAAAGAGAGAGAGAGAGAGAGAGAGAGAGAGAGAGAGAGAGAGAGAGAGAGAGAGAGAGAGAGATAGAGAGCGAGGAATAAGATCAAATGGAAGAATAGCAGAGGTGAGCTCTAGGTGCTGCCTTCGCCCCGACGTGTACGTGTTGGGCTGCTGTCCTTTTACCCCTAAAACTATAAGTTCGCGAACGGGAAGCTACTGACAGCGGTTGGTGTTAATTATGTATTGACATACCGTATTACAGATCAGTTTGTTCATTTCCAAGTTGGCAGTGTAAGTCCCGTATAGAAAGAAGCTGGTTGACCGTAAGATTAGCAAGAGAAATATCGTTCAAGGCAAGCTGATTTTGGAAAACGACTCTGCTCGTTAAAAAGGGCACAATGTAAGAGGTAGTGGTTTGTAGATTCATCATTGTGCCCACAAGAACAACTGGCAGATTCCGACAGAAAGTTGTCAAATAGATGTCGGTTTAAAGAACTACAACCATTTCGGAGCCTGCATAGCATTATGTTGGCAAACTTCGGGCCTACGTAATACCACTCAGGGGGTTGTCGTATGGGTGACATAGCCTTGAGTTTGCTTTTAAATTCTAGAAGAGTGACAGAATCTCTCACCGGCACAGGAAGCATATTCCAGGCGCGGACGGTTCCTGGGAAAAAGGATTATTAGAAAAGCTCAGTACGGCAGCGGAATGGAGTGAAGAAATTTGGATGACGGATATTGTAAGGATTTCGTGCTTGGGATAGTGTGGGAAGATGGTTGACCAGAACCTCACAGGTTATCCCGTTAATAATTTTAAATAGCATAGATAATCTATGAAATTCACGTCTACTTGACACGGTTTCGATGCCTGTTTCTAAGTACAGGTCTTCAGTGCTCGCACTACGTGCCAAGTTGTTTGAATTGTATGTCTTGACTGTTTAATAAACTTTCTGTTCAATATTTTGAAAATACTTTGACTGGGCACCCAATCAATTTAGTTTCAAAATAATCAATAGTTTATCTGTATAGTTGTCTGGAAATTGAAATTCAGAGAGTGCAGGGATCGATTGATCCCACCACGGACGAAGTGTGGGTGGAGGTTATCTAGAGATTATATTGGATTCCTCCATTTTATACTGGTAATTATGTGGTATTAAGTATCCGTGATTAATGAATTATTTGCACATTCGAACATATAAACTGTTTCAAAGTTAAAGCAATCGTATATATAAGCTGTTGAATATTTTAAAAGTAATTTAGCACAATGGAGGGATGCGACACACCACTCATGTATCTTTTGTCATAATCAATTAGTGCCTACGTCACTAATGTTTTGATTTTCTTGAGCAAATGTATCACTAAAACGTTAATTAATCAATAATACGACACGTTGTACTTCTCCCTGTATGTACAGTATCAAGATAATTATATATTTTAGATGTGTTGGTTATGTTCATTTACAAGTCCAGTGCCTAACGTATCAGATCGATTTTATTCTTGTCCGGACAAAATGCCGAATCGATCGATCAATCAATATGGTGCCTATATGCTCATTGTTGCCGCCATCCAATGCCGCCTATGAACCGTTACAATAAGCGGTGATTCCTCACAAGATCCGCTTGTTAAATTATGGGTAACTGTTAAACATACAATACACCTCTAGCATATGTCCTATATAGATTCACGTAATGCAAAATCGATATATTCTCGCTTGCGACGAAAACTGGTTTTATTAACTGAAATCATAGCGGGGTGTTAATGGGAATCGCTTCCGGCGATATATAAACCCCGCGCTGTGTGTATTAGCGGCGATTAATTAGACATATCTACCTGTAATGCGGCGGTCTTTGATATTTACCTCATATTAGGGATAAACAACGCCTTTCCAATAAGCAATCAATAATCACATTTAGAAGTGATTAATTAATCTAAAAGCGCCGAAATTTGTCAGACTGTGTAGCGATCAATGAGTAACAGTCGGTCGGACACGAGTCAATGGAGGAATCCAGTTTTAGCTATGCCACGCCCATCTCTAGCTAAGCTCCACCCACACTTCGCCCGTGTTGGAATCGATCGATCCCAGAACTCACTGACTATCAATTTCCAGAAAACTACAGGTAAACTTGAATACTTTGAAACTAATTTGACTGGGTGCTATTGCTGCCAATGGCAGCTACAGCGGCCAGTCAAATTAGTTACAAAATAATCAACAGCATGTTTATTAAATAGTAAGGACATCTAATTCGTACAATAACGCTTAGTCCTTCATCAATTAAGCGTTCGTGGCGGATTTAGCTATAGGGCCTACCATTTATGACGGAATTGATAACAACATCATCCTACACGTCACGCAGTTGATTATGACGTCATATTATTGATGGATAAACTGGAAAGGTCCATTGAGGGAACCGATCTATCACTTAGGTATCTCATGTCTTAATCACGAGACGTCACATGTGATCAGACGTCACATGTGATCAGACGTCACATGTGATCAGACGTCACATGTGATCAGACGTCACAGGCAAATTGACGTAACTCAGTCACGAAGTCGAAACGTCGGTCACTAAAGTGGTATTCATTGTGTCTTTTTGAATTTACAATGTAATAAACATTGTGTTGCATATTTTTTGTAATTAATTTGACTGCACGGGAGCTTCTCTTGCACGTGGTCTAGCATGATAGCATCCTGTATGTAGGGATGCAATGGTCAGCGAATTCAAGATTTGCTTTGAAATGTGCAACTTGGAAATTATCCAAAAGGCAACTGTAAGCAATTGACCTTTCTCTCTGCCTATGACAGCAACAACGCCCAGTCAAATTAGTTTCAAAGTATTCAACAGCATGTTTTATTAAATGGTAAAGACATACAATTCGAACAACAACGCTTAGCCCGTCATCAATTAATCGTTCGTGACGAACTTATCTATATGTCATTCATGATGTCATTGATCACGACGTCAGCCTACACGTCAGGTAGTTAATTATGACGCCATATGATTGATGGATAAACTGGAAAGGTCCATTCACTACTCCCAGTAATGATTAACGCTTTCACTGAAGCTACATCTGTAGTGATGTTAGTCCCAGTCGGCACTGGCCATCGACCGGCCTCGTTACAGACATTGAGATCCAAATATCTGTCAGATGACAGGTTTAAGGTGACTAGGCCCATGGGCGGCCGCAAGGGGTGGGGTTTGGAGAAAGTGAGTGCTCTGGATTTGGATAAAAAAAATGTTTTACACTCACTTTATGTGGATGCGGAGTCAATTTCATAGCCAAGCAATGGCCCAAATTTATAGATTTTTAAATCCGGTAATGAAGGAAACGGCATCAGAGCGTTCTAGATATCAAACCTTTTCAGGGGAGGACCCGCCCCCCCCCCCCCATCCCGCTTTGGAGGGGACCACCTCATTCAACACCGACCCTCTGCAGAATTTCCTGTGGACACCCATGACTAAGCCCATAACGCTGCCTATGTGACAACTTTGGGCGCAATATTGTATCCAAGATTTGATTTTAACATCTGATGCAAAATATGCAAAAAACAAATCAATAGTTTATATACGCTATCCAGTTTCCAGGACAACTATAGACGACATTAGGGCTTATTGGCTACTTATGATTATTTAGACAGCAGATGTCGCAAAACCTAATGACCTCGAACGAAAATAAATAAATGAACAAAACATCAAACGTCACCCACTGAAAACAACATAGTATCTCCGTTACAGAACTGTAATTTAGGAACTGCATCCCCCATCAATCCATTACCCACCCTTCCTCCCGCTCATCACCTCCACCGGTTCATCAAATCGAACACCATCTGAAGCAGCGCGTAGAGAATGGAATCGAGATGTATTGCGTCACTATGATGTAATGGCGCGTGCTAAGGGATTTGTAAAGCGATCAATGACCTAATCACAGCCAGGTTCCTTGTGGTCAGTGAGAAATTGGCCATCGTGATGAAAGGTTTTGACAAACTGGTTAAATCTGGTTTGAGTTTCGTATGGTCTGTTATGACGAAGCAATCCAAATCGGCGTAGGTGCAGTGGGGAGACAGCCTGATGGAATTAGTTTGCCTAATACTTGTTCAAGTTGTCTCGGGATTGGCAGTCCCTTTCCATATACAGTCAAACCTGTTTATAGCGACCTGGCTATCCTTGATGACCACACATCGATGGCCCATAACGGTGTCCTATATGGGCACCGTTATGGGCCATCTATATGTCGTCACCAAAGACAGGGAGAAGCTTAGCAATAGCTAAGTACAAATACAAGTTATTATTTATTCTATGCAGTTTTTAGGCCAAAATTATCGCCGTCTATAAAGACCAAATCACCAGTCCACCTTCCCAAAACCAGTAGGGATGTTTACCTGACATCGTTCTGTCACCCTGCATTCTACATTGTGTAATAAGTATGATACCTGAATGTCAAATGGTACATATATAAATGGGTGATTTGAACCGGCCCGTTCCAGCCTGGTCTGGTAGTTTCAGCCGCTAAATGGAATTTGTGGATTCAAATACTTGAATTGATTATTCAAAGCAACTTAAAATGGATCAAACTAAATCCATCAAAATCCAAACTCGTCCATGGTACGCCTCTGTGGTGCAGGAGTTTTCAATGTCTCACAACAGCTCGGCCTATTAGGCGGGTTGTACCTCTGCAGGTAACACGGTCTGCGTGACTTAGCGAGTTTTAATTAGGCTTCTAGCCTGCTAAGGCTAACAATAGTCGCTTACTTGCGGGCGGAAATTGGACTGATTGAAAAGTCATTACCCGGATTATTACCTCACTCCCAGCATGCAACGCTGTTCTTATGCATCCTCTATTCGGGCTAATATATAGCCCACTTACACTCGGTGTTATATACAACATTAGGCATATTATATGCTGAATATTTGGAAGAGAGGTAACTGAATGTTATTGCTTCACCCGGAAACAACATATTTGAGTTTAAAAATTTTCAAAATAACACAGTAGGTGGAATGCATGAATACATAGTTTACTTAAAAGCAGGTCTCGGTTGAATTCAGAATGAGACACGTTAATGATAGCCATTTACAGTACCTGGGAGTCTAACTAATTGTTTTTCTGAATAGATCTGTGTGAAAGTACGGCGCGTATTGCACAATAACTCGCTAAGCGCTCATTCGAATACCCACTGTAAGCAGACAATAGAACTTTTTAGAACTGACGGTATAACAGCACTTTGGAAGTTTCACATCGATGGTACGTTTAGAGAGGGGATTATTATCCGGGCGTAAGCAGATGGATGGATGGATGGAAATAAGGCCACTAAATCACAGCTTTACACCATAACGGGAACTTAGCGCTGGCGTTGTGGGTGAGATTTATCCTGCCACTGAATCACGACACGAATCTCAAATATTAACCCTTTAACCCCTAGAAACTCAAGGGTCTCAATAGATCTTTCCAGTTTTAGCTATGCCCCGCCCATCTCTAGCTAAGCTCCAACAATACCTCGCTCGTGTTGGAATTGATCGATCTCTGCAAGCCATGCATATACATTTTCAGAAAACTATACTGGTAAGCTGTTGAATATTTTGAAACTAATTTGATTGCGTGCTGTTGCTGCCTATTACTCCGTCGCCAATTATGCGGTATTTACGTCTTCATGACGGCGTTGATTATGACGCCATCCTACACGTTACGTAGTTGAATATGACGTCAACGGTCCTTTTCACAACAGCTATACAGAAAAGTTGTTTGGATATTTTGAAACCCTTTTGACTGGGAGCAACATCTCCCAGTCAAATTAGTTTCAAAATATCCAACGGAATACTCTTTAGGCCTACATTATTAATAATTTGTGGCTGCTTATCTGTAATGATTATAGGGAGGTTAAAGATGGAATTTGAAATACATTCCTCGCTAATTACCGCGTGAATAGAAGGTAAATTATTAGCTTGGTATTGTTGCCGATTAGCGATCATAATCCTGTTGTTGGCTGATCAAATATGGGCTGAACATAGACCGTGGGGTTGGTAGGGGTTATTCACAACCTGTCACATTGATGACGTGGATAGACGTGGTTAAAGGGATTATTCGCTACCTTTTTCAAACTACGTCATTTATGAGTAATCCATTACCGGTACGGTAATAGATTACTCATAAGTGACGTAGTCACGGTCTATGTCTTAAATTAGGGAGACGGAGATTACCCAACACGCTTCAACGACGCTGTTTTCAAATGTCTCAGAGTTTTCAACTTACAACAGGTAATGCGAAACTAAATTCCACAAATAAGAACTTTGTAACAAAGTTTCTGAAATTCTCGGTCTCGGCTTTCTTACTTACAGGGATGCGAACACGTCACTTTCCCTGGGGTGGGTGGGGTATGGGTGGTAGTACATAAATTGAGTTTGTTCTGGGTGGTGGGGTGGGTGGGAATAACCTCCTGTTAACTATGCACACGTATGTGGGCGATCAGGGATTCTCATCTGGGAAAAGCTGGAAAACTTAGATGTTCTCAGATGGCATCTCGTGCACTTTAAAGGATAACTAACCCCATCTCTTAATAGCTATTCAGGTGATCTAATATGACAATCATAAACCATGTAGGTAGTTTTAAGATATTCAGGCTTTAGTAGCTAAATGTTGGTACATTTCTACAGACTATGATGGCTGTCATGACTTACATTTCAACTAATCAGAAAAATCCTAGCGTACCCGCCTCGGTATGTAAGCTCGGTCATAGAGGTGCCAGCTTTACCTTGGCAATTCCGTATAAAATCAATCATACAGGTAAGCGGTTCAATATTTTGAAACTAATTCGACTGAAAGATGTTGCTGCCATGGGTCACAGTCAAATTAGTTTCAAAATTATCAACGGGATAAGTTTTACGTAATAAACAATGTAATGCATTTGCACTTGCATGACATCACGCGCTATCGTTTGAGGAGACAAAATGGTAGCGATCACTGTTCAACATTTACGCGATATTACAAAGCAGATAATTGTGATATAGGTGAGGGAAGGTGACATGATGTGAATGATATGGAATCTATAAACCATAATATATCGGTACAATACAAGATCTGAGATAAGATTAGCATCCCTTTAAGGAAAATATAGATATTCACGTCGTATTATGAATAAAAAATCACATCCATAACAAAAATAAATCAGCGAAACTTAAGGACACGCTTTAGCCTTCAAAAAACTTTGGGGGGGGGGCGTGGGCGTAGTATGCGTGGGTGTTGGGAGCTGGTGGTGGTGGTAGTGGTGATGGTGGGGGTGGGTGAAACCTCCCCAAATAAATAGGCGTTTGCACCTATGCCAACATGGGGTACGGTACGTGTTAGGTTGGGCATAACCAGCAACATCTTCGGAGACTTTCTTCGTCTATTCCCAACTGACATTCTATGCGTGGCTGTAATAAAATAGAAACAGATAACTCTTTCAAGGTACAAGAGAGGCTCACACGTTATTTCTTCCGACTATATGTGTTAAACCTACTATTGATTATGACATTAGCCCTCTAATAAAGTGATTTAATATGACGTCAACTGTACGTATTTTTGAGACAGGTGGTATTCGGACCACCGGTCTTGGAGAAGCGCCATCCTATTGCTTCCAGAACTATGTGGCTAGTCGCAGAAGGCTGACTGTATATATTATGTAATTTTATGTTCGTTCGAATTATGCTTTTGTTTCTGTAAATTCTAGTGTTATATTATACCAACGTTATATGCTACATTGTAGATCTCTATATGGTCAAAACGTGGAATTTCGTTCAGTACCAAATAAATAAATTTCATATATCTACATGGCCCCGAGTACGTCAAACAGCACATGGGCCATCGTGGGGGCAATCACACACACACGTGTTTGCTTAGCACGGACACTCGCTCAAGATAACGAGACAAAGGGCTTAATGACATTTATACGAAATTGTCAAAGAATGATGGGTCGAGCTCGAGAACAATTAGTCAATCTGACACGGTAATTTCACGTGGAGAGAAACTTCCCCGCCCCAAAACATTTAGTCAAGATAAGAAAATTTGTGACATTTAGCCTACATCGTTTCTTCTCTGCGAAGTTTATTATTAATTTTAACCGTGGGATCTCTGGGGGACTTGGACGAGACGACGTAAAGTGGCAAGTAATATGAACTTTTGACAAGCGGAACTATTTGTGAGAATATTAAATCTTGTTGGACAAGCGACTGTTTTGCTTATGGCGGAGATGGCCCGCTGATTTCCGACTGCTCATGTAGGTAATGTAACCCGCTTCAGTCTGAGTTCCCATGAAGGTGATATTAATGGCGCTTAATGCGAAAATTGCCGAATATCTTGAAGACGAATTCGACAGAAAGTCGTTGCTGCCTATGGCAGCAACTACTTTCTGTCGAATTCGTCTTCAAGATATTCGACGAATTTTACCAATGCGTTTGCAAACACGAGTAAATACCGCATAAACGCTTTGGAATGAAACTATTTAGGAAAATAATTTTATTCGCCACGAAAGTAGAATGCCATGCACGTGCTGGGTCGTTGTCCTGCATAACAAGGGCTTACCACCTGGGTAGAAAAATATCTTAGATAAGGTGGTGTTATGTTTAAACGATAATATGACAGGCCATATACGGCTGGGCTATAAAGAAAACATAAAACAACGAACGCATCGACACTCGGTGTCAGTGGAGTGTGGTTTTATGTGGATAATAATAATAATAATAATAATAATAATAATAATAATAATAATAATAATAATAATAATAATAATAATAATAATAATAATTGTATGAATGGATGGATGGATAAATGAATGAATGAATGAATGAATGAAAACCTATTTAACGCACCAATATATTATTTGGATTCATAGGCCTACATCCAACACAGTATATGCGCTCAGTAAGATACATCGTCGGACGCACGGATGGACAAATTGACCCCAGACATAACAGGCTTCTTTCAAGCTGCATATTCATGTTGTCTATGAAGATTCATAAATACGCTTCAAGTAGAAGTTATTGAAGACAAAAACAAAATCTACAACGATGGACACATTTACACCAAATATAAATGTCGGACGAACTGGTGAATGGAATGCCCACAAAAACTAAGGGCTTCTTCCAAACCCGACATTTAGCGGATCTCTAGTTTCATTATTATTTTTACATTAGCACTTATGTTTTCGAACGAAATTTTCAATGATTTACCCATACCGTCAAGACGAACCGTGGGCAGACGGACGAACGGACGGACGTATCAAATGCCGTTTCTCGTCTTTTGTGTAAACGAGTTTTTATATTATTAAGTTATTGCTTATTGCCCCATTTCTGATTTTGTCCATTGGGCTCCGTGGATAAATGGGCACATCAATAGCTAATGTCGTGTTGGCCCGTATGGCATCGGTGACCGCCACACGATAACCACTAATGCCGTTCGACCTTGAGCTGCTGATAAATGGGCGCGCCGATAGACAATAGAAGAAACTTAGGCCAGTCTTCTCGGATGGGACTTTAAACTGAGGTCCCGTCATACAGTGCCCATCACTGTGTGAACGTGAGCTAGGGTTAGGTAGGCAAGAAATTTCGGCATAGTCAAAGTAAACCGGATGCTGAATGGATCCCTCCTCGGATGGAACCACGCAACATACGGATTACAAAACCAAAACCAAATTGCTAGAATTAGAATCTTTCGGAATTTTCGAGGGGACTATGGAGGGATGTAACCCGGAAGACTGATCGAGTTCGTCCTCGTACGGACACAGTCACCATACGGGCTACCTAACCAATCAAAATCAAACAAGTGCGCGCTGGTGCCTGCTCGGATGATGGCCAGAAGACCAAATGGGTCCCAGGACCCGAAAGACCCCACACCCCAACCTCCCCACTCAAAGGGGCCGGGAGGTCTCTGACCTAAAGCCCCCCCCCCCCCTTGGGTGCATCAGGTCATAAGACCGTACGCACCTCCCCCGACCCAACACCTACCCCATCCCTTCCAAACCCCCGTTAGGTCTAGGTTAGGCCATCCCCATTACACACGCCCAAGCATGAGGAGCAACAAAAAAAAAGCCATGGAAAAGAACAGCAACATGAGACAAAATCGAGAGACAAAGATCAACACACACACACACACACACACACACACACACACACACACACACACACACACACACACACACACACACACACACACACACACACACACACACACACACACACACACACACACACACACACACACACACACACACACACACACACACACACACACACACACACACACACACACACACACACACACACACACACACACACACACACACACACACACACACACACACACACACACACACACACACACACACACACACAGAGAGACACAAGCTAATGCACAAACCGACGTCACAAGAATTCACAAGAATTCAACAGAAACCATAAAGGCCAGGCGTGAGTCTAGACCCTAGCATTGGGAACTAGCATATAAACGCCTCAAATATTACAACACACACACACACACACACACACACACACACACACACACACACACACACACACACACACACACACACACACACACACACACACACACACACACACACACACACACACACACACACAATAGAAGAATCCAACTGCTGATCAGGTACATGACGTCATAATCGATTGCGTCACATGTAGGCTGACGTGACAATCAACTACGTAATGAATGACGTAGCTAAGTCCGTCAGGAACTTTTAAAAGTCTGACAGTTGTACGAATAGTATGTCTTTACTGTTTAATGAACATCAGTAGTGCATTTCGAAATTAATTTGAATGATCGCTGTTGCTGCAACAGCGAGCAACCAGTTAAATTAGTTTCAGACTATTCAACAGCTTACCTGTATAGATTTCTGGAAATTGAGATTCAGGTAGTTCAGGGTTAGATCGATCCAAACACTGCCAAAAATCGTGGGCGGGGCGTAGCTAGATATTGGCGGGACATAGCTAAATGTGGATGCATCCATTCAGAGATCTATTTCTAGCTATGCCCCGCCCATTCTTCGCGCGCTTGAATCGATTTTAACGCTTTGAACCCTGACTTCCCAGAATCTCAATGGATGAATCCGGTTTTAGCTATGCCCCGCCCATCTCTAGACAAGCTCGACCCACACTTCGGCCATTTTGGGATCGATCCCTGCCTATCAATTTCCAGAAACTATACAGATAAGCTGTTGAATATTTTGAAACTAATTTGACCGAGTGCCACTTAGTTGATCATGACGTCATATGACGTCATATGATGTATGGATAAACTGGAAAGTTGAGTTGCTGTAAACTATTTAAAAAACAACTAATTTGACTGGGAGCTATTGCTGCCTATCAGAATGTTAATTACATTGTAAACTCACTGAAGACCACATACTCTTCTTCACAGTTACTGTTGCAGCCTGGGCATTTGGTGCCGGACATATGTCATTTGATTCTAACGTCAGCTCGTTGACCAGCAGGTGGCTCGATATCCAATTAGTCAACAGCGCAATTTGGATTTAAGTCGCTGTCGATAATTTCCTCATCTTTAGAATATATCTTCGCGCGTCAATGGAATAAGGGAGACAAATGTACATACGCATATTTTTAAAATAGGAAATACAGCAAGGGTCATTCCCCCTGAAGTTGATAATACCAGTTGCACTGGCCATTTAGTGTGATTTATATTTTAGCAAGCAGTGCCGAATAGATGGTGTCCTTAGAATATATGGTACACAGACCCGTTGTGTTGGGGTGTGTCATGGATGTGTGGGAGCGAGAGGGTTAGAGTGAGGGAAGGCGTAGGTTGGCGTGGGTAGAGAGGAGATAAAGACTGCGAGCGCGCGTACGTGCGTGAGTGAGCGAGCGAGTGTACGCGTGCGTACGTACATGCGTGCGTGCATGAGTACAGAAACGAGGATTTAGAGAAAGGAATCCGAATGGAGGCGCTCATGCTCGGGTCCTGGGGTGATTTTAGTTTTTCTTCGATAACGTATGTTCGTCGTCGTCGTCGTCGTCGTCGTCGTTTGATACTGGATATGTAGATACTATCTCTCTCTCTCTCTCTATGTCCATCTCTCCCTCTTTCTCTCTCTCCCCTCCATTTCCCTCCTCTCTCCCTCTTTTTCACCCACGCACGCGCGCACGCACGCGCGCACGCACGCACGCCCGAATGAACGAACGAACGAACACACGCACGCACTCACACACGTATATATATCTCGTCTTCTTTATACGTATGCGCCAATGTAACAAGGGAGATAAATCTGCATATTAAACAATTTGTACAAACATTATATCACGAGTTATTTCCCATGACCATTCAAACTAATTTTCGATAATTATATTTTACCCGAGTAGTGCCATATATGTCAAGAGAAAAAGAAAAGGTATGGTCAATATTCCGACAACCAATTAATCCAACTGTAGTGCACTCATGTACGGCGTTGGTCAGCTTCTAATTACCTCTTCACAGTGGGAGGAAAGGCATGGAACTGACCAACGCGATTGCCAGTGACAACCAATGAAGGGATCCAGCTTTAGCCATACCCCGCCCATCTCTATCTACGCTCCAACCACATCTCGCTCGTGTTGGGGGTTGATCGATCCCTGAACCTATTGCCTATCAATTTCCAGAAAACTATACAGGTAGGCTGTTGAATATTTTAAAACTAATTTGACTGGACGCTGTTGGTGTCAGTCAAATTAGTTTCAAAATATTCAACATAATGTTTATTAAATAGTAAAGACATACAATTCGCAAAACAACGCCTAGTTCGTCACCAATTATGCGTTCGTGACGTATTCATCTGGGTCAATCACGACGTCATTGATTATGAAGTCATCCTACACGCCATGTATGGTAACGAGAGGATTTATTATCTAATGAAAGACGAACTTCATAAAACGTTCCAAAGTTGACAAAATATTCCAATGTGGCAAATCTCTCTGGCAACTGGGGTTTGATTGCATAGAACACTATTCTTGACATAGAAATACGCTCAGCTGATGGTGCCTATTTTGCCAGGGAGCTTATGCTGCTATAGGTAGAAACAGTTTGCATTCAAATTGGTTTCAAAATATCCCGCAGCTTAGCTGTAAAGTGACTTAGATTCCAGTAATTTAGGGTTCAAAGATTCAAATCGATTCCGCCATGCGTAAAAGTGGGCGGGGCTTGGCTAGAAATGGGCGGAGCATGGCTAGAATCGGATTCCTATATGGTATATTGGAAAAACACCATACACGTGTTTTTACGTTAACACGTAATGTATTTCTCTTTTTAACTATGACGTCAGGTAGTTGCGTGACAGGTCGAATTCCTCCTTTCTGCTATCGTCAAAGTACACTTTTCGGCAAAATCAAAGACTTAATTTATAAACTAATGACTATTAAATTTAAAGCAACCACGCTAGTGAAATAACAAGACAGTCCATAATTAAAAAAAGATTAGGTTTATACCTTTAAGACTGCAAACAATCTCATTATCTTGATGATGTGAATTAACTGGGCATGTTACTAAATAGATTGTATCACGCGCAAGCGCAAATGTATCCTGTAATCTGGCACCGGTTTAGGACGTTGAAACACCATTGAATAAGTAGTATTTGCAGGAACTGAAATGGGATTTGAATGCACAATGGAACAGTTCAAAGAGATACTTTGAAGTAATTGCGCTTGTACCCATTTTTACTATTAAAAATTGTCGAAAATTATCGTAAGTTTAAGCTTAGTTTGGTTGACGAAATACACCCCTATGAATTACTGTCTGTTGTAGTATTTTGCTTATAGATTATATAACGACAAAAGAGGACATAAATGATAGAAGGACTGTACAGTCTGCAAACAGTGCTACATTGGGCCAACGCTTGGCCAACGTAAGTTTATTCGTTGACCCGACATAGTTTTGCTCGTTGAATCTACCTTGGCCCATCGTATCACGTGGTTCCCCCACGTAGATGCAACATTGGCCCAACGTATCTAACTTACAATCAGCCAGCCAACGTAAATACAACGTTGGTCCAACGTAGCTAATTTTCTATCAATTATCCAACGTACCGCCATCGTTGGGCCAACGTTGGGCCAACGCTGGGCAAACGAAATGAAACATTGGGCCAAACGCAAGGCCAAATAGCAAAACTACGTTGGGCAAACAAATTAAGCTTACGTTGGGTTTTCTCTCCCTCTCTCCCTCCCCCTCCCTCCCTCCATCCGCTCTCTCTCTCTCTCCCTCCCCCTCCTTCCTCCCCTCCCCCCTCTCTCTCTCTCTCTCTCTCTCTCTCTCTCTCTCTCTCTCTCTCTCTCTCTCTCTCTGCGTGCATTCGGGAGGTGCATGCGTGCGTGTGTCTGCCCGGGGCTGTATCTAAAAAACTGCAGACATGACTCAAATTTGAAGGAACTTGCCGCGCAAAATAATTTCCAGATATTGGCCGTGATTTGGATAAGAGACGCTGGATTCAGATCTGATCAAATTCTGGATCTGTGGCTATCCAGGAAACTCCTAGTCCGATTTAGTTGAACACAAAAGGGCGTGAACATCCACTAGGATTCGACAACAATGGGGTGATCCGGAAAAAAAATCTGCAAAATCTGAAAAAAATCTGGAAAATATAAAAAGAATCTGCAGGGAAAGGGTTTACAATCTGTCATTGCTCTTGGTTCTCATGTTTTTTTAATCCAGCGGTGTGATTGAGTAAATAAATGTTGACATATACCACTAATATGTGGCGCAACCAATTTATCATATGCGCTATTTCAAAGAGTGTATTGCCATGCATGATAAGCCACTCATTGACGCTCCTTGAGCCGTTATTTCACAGTGCTCGTGGTAGTTACTAGTCAACTTCAATTCATGTCTCCACACGATCAACTTACAGCATCATTGTCAACAGCAATTCATGTCTCCGCGAGCTCAAGTTTACCTAACCAACCCTGACACATCGAGCTCGTGACAAAGCTGATTGCGTTACGCAAGCAAGAAGATAACAACTTCTTTGTTATAAAATCATATAGAATCTTTAATGTTGCAGTACGTATCAGCTGCTGAGAGAAGAGATCTGGCCTTTGTCAACCTCTTTTCTTGAAAGCTGTATGGGCCTGTGGAAGAACTGCAGAAAACCACAGATTTCATCTTGAGAACGGCTCTCCAAGTGTAATACCAGCGATCGAAAAGAAGAAGAAGAAAAAGAAGATATAAAATCTTTGTGGAAACATAAGTCCATCACATAAGCAATCCTTAGCATTATATGACGACAATGATGATGATGATGATAATAATGGATGATGATGATGATTGATGATGATGATGATGATGATGATGATGTTGTTGGTGATGGATGATGACGATGATGATGATGATGATGATGATGATGATGACGATTATGATGCTGCTGTTGCTGCTGCTGATGATGATGATGATGATGATGATGATGATGGTGATGGATGATGATGATGGTGATGGATGATGGATGATGAAGGATGATGATGACGATGATGATGATGATGATGACGATGATGATGATGATGATGATGATGATGGATGATGATGATGATGATGATGAATGGTGATGATGGATGATGATGATGATGACGATGATGATGTACTGTGTTATGTGGCAGCAGTAGTGAGAACATCCTACTCCTGCAATCAGTCCTCTTTGGCTATATTTCAAACCTGCACAGAAAGCCTTGGCATCTTCTGTAAGGGCAAGGAATGGGCCGTGAGCTAACACTTGTACAGGAATATTTCGTTGCAAATGTTGTGGGGGCAAATGTTGTGGGGCAACTTGATATTGTCAGTATAACATGCTTAGGACATCACCTTTCTAAATCACCAAAGTTGCCACATTTTCGTTTGCACATTAAATAGAAATAATTAGCTAAATAAACATAAATGATGCAAGAAAGACAATCAAATTTGAGCAGTTTAACCACCAGATGGTGCGCTTGTTTCAAATTAGATCACTTCTTTGTCCATGATGGCAGCCTCCATGATGTGCTGTTTACATATTGTTGATGACCAAGAAGGAACACTTAGAGAATTTCCGAAATTTTGTGTGACGGTTCGTCAGATATGCTTCTTCAGATATAACGGCAAGATCTGGCAGCAATGAAGTATGATGCCATCGGTCATGTTACAAGACAGTATTAAAACAGCGTAACATTATACGTATGGTGAAATTGTGGACAATGTTTATTGATACTGTTAGGGAAAACTGTAATCTTGATGTAGTTGCTCATGCTAGAGCGCCATACCTTAAACAAAAACCTTTAATTCATGAATCCAATTCCTCACTGAATCATATGACGTCACAATCAACTGGCGTGTATGGCTGACGTCATAATCATGACGTCATGAATGACTCGATATAGTCCATCTTTAACGCTTAGTAGTCCGACACGTTGTACGAATTGTATGTTTTTACCATTTAATAAAAATTCTGTTGAATATTTTGAAACTAATTTGACTAGGCGGGGTTGGTGCCTTAGGCAGCAACTGAACCCAGTCAAATTAGCTTCAAAATATTCAACACATTTCCCTAAGTAGTTTTCTGGAAATTGATAGTCAAGAGGTTCAGAGATCGATCGATCCCAACACGAACGGGATGTGGGTGGAACTTTGAAGATGATTTGGAAGAAGTCGAGCACCAGCCGAGTATCTGATCAGGAGGTAATGGACTGTCTGTATTTCTCAGCATTATACATTAGTTTATTGTCCGAATCGAATGGATGTAAGATTTGGCCTCCTACTACTAATGATCTTTCCATGGAAGACGCAGAACAAATTATTCCTGTATCGTTATATAATGTGTTAGCTTGACTTATTGGAGTATCAGATGATATTTGTCTAGGTATTTTGTGAATACTTAGAAGATGTTAAATGCTGTTGTTGTTGTCAATATCACAAGATATACTATATCTGGCGTCAAAAAGAAGAACACCAGCTACGAAACATTATGCTTTAACTCGGCATTTCAATTCGACAATGGCCAGGGTCTGCCAATCTTATCAGCTTATTGGATGGATTGGGCCATTGTGTATCTCAAGGTCCTAGAATATGATACTGCCATAGCCACTGTTCAGTTTAACGGAAATGAAATTGTTCCAAATGGCTTTGCACAGAATTTATCAGCCACTTTGATTTGAGACAAAACGATTTCACCGGGGAATAATCGACACACAATACGAATGCCATTTTAGTCCAGAATGTTTATAAGGATATTTCAGCGAGTGCTTGTGATTCTATAAACCTTGATAAAACTAGAAAACGTTCTATTGACCCTCCATTAATTCACATTCAGCCATATCATAGCACCAGGCGACATGGCCATTGCAGATGGATTTGCGCAAGACAGACACTTTTTCAGTTCTAATTTCTTACTGTACACTATAGATATTGCATTTTATTTATCAAAGTTACCACCCGGATAACGCAGCATACTGGACCGATGCCGGGCCGATACCGTGCCGATACTTTCAGTATCGGCCCGGTATCGGGCCGGCATCGGCCCAGTAAGCTGCGTTATCAGGGCAAAGGTCAGTCAACAAGTTCTTCCTGGTTGGAGAGGATTTAACGCCTTATTTAGATCTACAGACATTCCACATCTATCGAAGATAGCATATCTGCCTGTAATTGATGTGGATCCGACCAGTATGTCAACGGTTTGCAGATAGCTTGGAAGTGAAAACCATTGTTGTCGTGTTTGATCAGGCAATTTATTCTAAAGCCCGGCAAATTAGGGGGCAGAATCAAGTTTTCAGCTGTTGTTAGTAGTGCGGTTAGGTAACTTTCGTACTTCCATGGCATTTCTTGCCATTATAGCGAAAGGTTTCCAGGACTCTGGATTTCAGGATAGAGTCAGAGATATTGTCATCTGGATCTGTGAATGGTGTTATATTTGGATATGATTGGAATTCTGCTTCAGTTCTTGCATGTCACAAGGGAGGGATTATGAAATCTTCATTTGGCTGCACTCAATTCAATGCTTCCATGGTATTTTGCATCTGACCGTGCAAATTATGCAAGGTGTCTTCCTGCTGAGATGCAGAATTTTGAAAGTAACTATGAAGAAATACATGTTGCTTTCATGGATGGGGACTTTGCTTTACAACGACAGGACAGTTACAGATTCAGTCGGATTGCATGCGATCATTTAATTGGGCACACTTTCAACCGTGAATAAAAAACTGAGATAACACTGAATAATGGTGCTGTGAATCGGCGGCTCTTATTTCACCATGAAATGGCTGCAATGTCAAAGACATGTAAGATAATGGCTGAAACAGATGACAACTCTGGACTGAGAAATGGTCTGGACAAATCCGACATGGGCAGAGACGAATCTAGCATTCAAGCCATCGCAAATACGATTGAGTCGATGGTTGATCCTTTTATATACGAGGGAGAGGATATGATCAATATTTCTTCTGGGGGTGTTGCACCAAATGCTACTAAGGCGAATCTCCTTAATGCTTTTTATACCGGGAGGATTGCCACAAAGCATTTCTGCGCTGAGAGACTTCAGAGTGACTCAACTATTGCTAATTTACACCAATTAAAAGCAAGCCAGAAGCTTCAATCGTTCGGTAGATCTACCGAGAAAAATTATCTCTAGAGATATTGATCTTCATGAGCTATTGTCGCATTCTCTAACTCCAGTTCCTGTTTCACTCAGTACATATGATGGGCTAAATGTGAAAACAAACAAAGTCAAATTAATGCATGAATCAGAGAACAGTGTGCCTAATGTTCATTTTATAGATGCAGTTCCGGACAATTCTGTTTTAACAGCTGATGTAATGGCCTATAGTAGAGCTAAAACTGGGAAAGGTCCATTCATTTCTCTTTTGGACTATGACGTCAGGTATGAGTGACAGATCGAATTCCCCCATTCTGCTATAGTTAAAGTGCACTTTTGGCTAGAATCCATAGATGCCTGACGTTATTTATAAACTAACGAAATTAAATTTAAAGCAACCACGCTATTGAAATAGCAAGACAGTTCAGAATTAAAACAGATTCGGTGTATACCTTGAGGACTGCAAACAATCTTATTATCTTGATGCTGTAAATTAGCGGGGCATGTTACTAAATAGAATTTATCACGCACAAGCACACGCGAGTGCAATTGTATCCTGTAATCTGGCACTTATGTACGGCATAAAAACACCATTAGATAATTAGTATCTGCAGTGATTGGAATGGGATATGAATGCTCAATAGATAAGTTCAATGCCATTTTGAAGTAAGTGCGCTTGTACCGATTTTTACTGTTAAAATTTGTCGAAACTTATCGTAATACAACCCGCTGAATTATTCTTTGTTGTAGTATTTTACCCCTAGATTATGTAATTTGTGGATATTTTTGGGATAAAAGATGACAGAAATGATGTAGAGACTGCAAACAATGCTACATTGGGTCAACCTTGGGCCAACATAAGTTTATTCGTTGGCCAAATATAGTTTTGCTCGCTGGTTTTATTTTGGCCAACGTATGACATAATTTTCCCCCACGTAGATACAACGTTGGGCCAACATAACTAACTTACAATCAGCCATCCAGCCTAAATGCTACTTTGGCCCAACGTAACTAATTTTCTATCAATCATCCAACTTAAAGGCCAACGTTGGGCCACCGAAACCATACATTGGGCCAATGTAAGGCCAACGAGCAAAACTAAGTTGGGCCAACCGGTGAATTAAACTTACGTTGGGCCAAGGAAATATTGTTTGCTGGGGAACTATGTTTATCAATGGATGAAGGACTGAGTATATCCTATATTTAGGATAATATGTTATAATATAACATCTAATGATACACATTAACTGAATAAAAGAGCAATCGTCGTTTCAATGGATGTTCTGTCGCCAAGGTTGAATCCAGTTTTAGCTCTGCCCTGCCCATCTCTAGTTAAGCTTCACCCACACTTCGCCCATGTTGGAATCAATCGATCTAGGTAATCCCAGACTATCAATTTCCAGAAAACTAAACAGGTAAGCTGTTGAATATTTTGAAACTAATTTGACTGGGTGTTGTTGCTGCTTGTTATCGAGAAACGGGAAGGACTAGGCAACCTCGAACCTGTAATCCGCTCTCCAGAATGCATTTCCACCGCTCTGGGGATGCCGGTATCTAACGCACGCACGATGGCGAAATAGTCTAAGATACTATTTGCCCTCTCAGTGCATGCGCCGGGTTACTGCGAGTACCACCGTAACGGACAAGAATTTCTTCCTAATGGGGTTTCTGACTGGATGGAAACTTTTAGCTTGTACATATGATCTTTGCACGACTGGCCATGTAATGGCCATGATCACAAAAGTCTCCGCGAATGTTTGGTACCTTTGGAAAGCTTGGGATTTCCGCTTCCTCAAAATGATAATAACGGGTTAGAACAGAAAAGGAATGACACTTAAACAAGGAATTATCAGACATTCCTTGGGAGAAGACAACTTGAAACATAACTCGCCATTGAAATCGCTGAGGCTGGCGCGAGTGTAAGAACGACTGCCGATTGGCTGTTGTTCACTAAAGAAAGTCTTTCATTCCTCAGGGAGATAATGAGATGCAGAGCAGAGAGTATAGAAGCTGATCGTTCTCCACCATCAGCTATGTAGAGGTTGTCCTAGGGCTGCCTCGATAACGACCCCAGTCGATGGTCGGTCCCTCCGCTCCTTGGTTCAGAAATGACAGGGAAATAAAGACCGGCAAGAAAAAGTGGCCTAATTTAAACTACAGCTACAAATTCTTCCGGCTCCAGAAATCGCGGCTGTGATTTCAGCCACTTCAGAAGACCCTCGCACCTCACTTTGACCACCCCTAAATAGCATATCGTCGCCGACGGAATTCTACTCTTTGGAGTAGGAAAAGTTTGTTAGGCTTAGGAAGGCTGAGACCTCGGTTCGCCGCCCCTCTCAGCTCGCCTTTGACCTGCACAAAACTGAACCCAAAGCTGTTCTCGCCTCCGCTCTGCTGCGAATGACTTCCACATCACGAGACTGCCTCACGCCACGTAAGGCCATTCCCTGTGGACGCGCCTCACCTAAGGCTCCGAATAACCTCCACCATTCTTTTGACCACCCTATTGGTCATGTGACCCTCGTTTAGAACTATTTGCAGGAGGATGCTTCGCCGCTTAAATCTTCGCACTCCACACTAGGACATGTCAAACGTGTTCGTTCCCTCTAGGCTGGATTTTTGACACGGTGGTGTAGCTCCCCGAATAACTTCTTTTTAAACTGCTAGGCCAGCAGTCAGGATAATGCTTATGTAGTTAACACCGGCCATAGCGACTTAACCTGATAACCACCGCAAAATTATAGGAAGAAAATGGAAAGATCTAGATGGTATTGAAAAAGGCAGCCGAAATTTTGTGTGACGAACCTATGCTTCTTCAGATACAATGGCAGGATCTGGTAGCAATTGCAGTATGATGCCATCAGTCAGGTTGCAAGAAAGTATTAAAACAGGGTAACATTATACGTATGGTGAAATTACGGACACTCTTTATTAACACTGTTAAGGAAACCTATGATCTTGGATCTTGATGTAGGTGCCCATGTTAGAGTCTCATACGTTAAAAAACCCTTTAATTGGCTACCCAGATCTCCAGTTTGTGAAGCCATCCAAACGGAACATAAGTGAAGTTGTACATGCAAAGGGAAATGAAACATTATTAGCAACTTATTGGGAATCAGAGAGCGATTCACAAGCAATTTGCAATGAATATCATTTGGAAGAAGTTGAGCAACAGTCGAGTATCCGATCAGGATGCAATGCACAGTCTGTATTTCTCAGCATTATACATTAGGGTATTGTTCGAATCGAAGGGATATAAGATTTGGCCTCTTACTACTGATGATTTTTCCATGGAAGAGGCTGAACAAATTATTCCTGTATCGTTATATAATGTGCTAGCTTGGATGATCGGAGTATCAGATGATATTTGTCTAGCTAGTTTTGTGACTACCTCGGAAGATGCTAAATACTAGTTGTTATCAATATCACAAGATCTTTTTATATTTGGCGTCAAAAGGAACAACACCATCTATGAAACATTATGCTTTAACTCGACAATTCTACATTGTCCAGGGTCTGTTAATCTAATCAGCTTATTGAATGGCTTGGGCCATTGTGTATCTCACGGCCCTAGAATATGATACTGCCATAGCCACTGTTCAGATTAACAGAAATGAAATTGTTCCTAATGGCTTCACAACGAATTTACGAGCCACTTTGATTTGGGACAAAACGATTTCACAGGAGAGTGATCGACACATAATACGAATGGCATTTTAGTCCAGCGTGTTTGTAAGGATATTTCAGCGAGTGCTTATGATTCTATAAACCTTGTTAGAACTAGAAAACATTCTATTGACCTTCCATTAATTGACATTCAGCCATATCATAGCACCAGGCGACACGTGCCATGGAAGATGGATATGCACAAGACAACTACTTTTTCAGTTCCAATTTCTTACCTTACCATAGATATTTCATTTTCTTTGTCAACGTTACCAGATTACCTCAATTATGAGGTCAGTGAACACGCTCTTCCTGGTTGGACAAGATTTAACACTCTTTTGAGATATACAGATATTCCACCCCTATCGAAAATACCATATCTGCCTGTAATTGATGCGAATCCCATCAGTATGTCAACGCTTTTCACCATTCACAGTGTAGATATTACAGATAGCTTGGAACCATTGTTGTCATGTTTGATCAGGTGATTTATGCTAAAGCACAGCAAATCAGGTGACAGACTCCATTTCTCAGCAGTCGTTGGTAGTGGGGTTGGCTGACTTTCATGCATCCATGCGATTTCTTGCCATTATAGTGAAAGGTTTCCAGGTCTCCGGATTTGAGGATATTATAATAGAGTCAGAGATATTGTCATCTGGATCGGTGAATGGTGTTATATCAGGTAACCATTACTACAGAGCTACACGTGCCCATAAGCTGATGCTTGAGGCATTACAGCGAAGGAGATGACAAGTTTTCATTAAGTTTCTTGGTAATGAAGAGGCGGCTGAAGCCATAAATGCCACAAAACAATTCACCTTTCCAGAGTACCCACCCATCACATGACGTCATAATGAACTGCGTGATGTGTAGAATGACATCATAATGAATGACATCATGAATGACGTCCATAAGTACGTCACGAACGCATATTTGAAGACGGTCTATGCGTTGTTGTACAAATTGTTTGCTTTTACTATTTAATAAATATTCTGTTGAATATTTTGAAACTAATTTGACTGGGCGCTGTTGCTGCCATAGGCAGCAACAGCATCCAGTAAAATTAGTTACAAAATATTCAACAGCTTCCCTGTATAGTTTTCAGGAAATTGATAGCGAATGCATTTGGGGATCGATCAATCCCAACACGGCGAGGTGTGGGTCGAGCTTGTCTAGTGATTGGCGGGGCATAGCTAAAATGGAAAGGTCCGTTGAAGCGTGAGTGACCATGCACAACATTTTCTGAACAGCTAACAGAGAAACACGTGTCGACGTTGTTTGAAAATTATGAGGCTGTCAATCAAAATAACGCGAAGCTAATCCGACATTTGATTTATGGAGTTCATACTTAGGCATGGTTGGAATTCTCCCTCAGTTATTGCGTGCCACAAGAGATTATGAAATCTTCATTTGGCAGCACTGAGAGAGAGAGAGAGAGAGAGAGAGAGAGAGAGAGAGAGAGAGAGAGAGAGAGAGAGAGAGAGAGGGAGGGAGGGAGAGATTCTTGAAAGCAAGCATGGATATAATACATTCTGCTTTCATGGATGTGGACTTTACGGTACAACGACAAGAGAGTTACGACTTTAGTGAGATTGCTTGTGATCATTTAATTGAGCAAACTTTCAATCATGCCTCAAAAAGCGGGATAACACTGAATAACGGTGCTGTGAATCGGCGAATCTTATTCCACCATGGAATAGCTGCGATATCAAAGACATGTAAAATGCCTGGAAGAGATGATAACTCTGGATTGAGAAACGATCTGGACAAATATGATGTGAACAGAGACGAATCTAGCTTTCAAGCCATCATAAATACAATGGACCTTTCCATTTTTAGCCATGCCCCGCCCATCACTAGCTAAGCTCCACCCACACCTCGCCATGTTCGGATTGATCGATCCCCGAGTGCCCTAGCTATCAATTTCCTGAAAACTATACGGGAAGCTGTTGAACATTTTGTAACTAATTTGAATGGGTGCTGTTGCTGCCTATGGCAGCAACAGCGCCCAGTCAAATTAGTTTCAAAATATTCAGCAGAATATTTATTAAATAGTAAAGGCAAACAATTTGTACAACAACGCATAGACCGTCTTCAAATACGCGTTCGTGACGTACTTATCGACATCATTCATGGCGTCATCCATTATGATGTCATTCTTCACATCACGTAGATGATTATGGCGTCATATGATGGGTACATACTATGGAAAGGTGAATTGAGTCGATGGTAGATCCTTTTATATACGAGGGCGAGGATTTGATCAACATTTCTTCTGGGGGTGTTGCACTAAGGCGAATCTCCTTAATGCTTTTGATACCTGGAGGATTGCCGCAAAGCATTTCTGCAATGAGAGACTTCAGAGTGGCTCAACTATTGACTTATTTACACCAATTAAAAGCCAGACGCCTCAATCGTTCAGTAGAGCGACCGGGGGAAAAAAGGCTGCCTAGAGATATTGCTCATCATGATCTATTGTCGCATTCTCTAACTCCAGTTCCTATTTCACTCAGTACATATGATGGGCTAACTGCGTAAAGAAACAAAGCGAAATTAATGCATCACTCAGAGAACACTGTGCCCAATGCTCATCTAGATGCAGTTCCGGTCAATTCTGTGTTAGCAGTTGATGCAATGTACTTGCTCCAGACCATTAATCTGGTATCAAAGACAATTAGAAAGCTAGCTGAACAATTATTTAAAACCCTCTTAGCTTTTGGTGGACAATATTGTTGCAAGCGAATTAATTTTGTGGTCGATAGATAACCAATAATTAGTATTAAAAACTGTGAACGTGCATCTCGTGCAACTAATGGTGCTCAAGTTATTAACAACTCTGACCAAAAATCAGCAAAGCGGTTCAAGAAATTCCTGTCTAATCGAGACAATAAGGAATCATTAATTGAGTTTCCTTTCATTGCTTCGAAAAACTGTGACGTAAAACTTCTTTTAGACATCAAATTAATCTGTCATGGTAAAAATTGTCATTCGATGTTTGCTGCCAATGTTGACAGAGTTATTGAAGTACCAGTACCTCACTGTGGCCACTAGGAAGCGGACACCAGGATTCCGCTGTCCACAAAGAATGCTTCAGAAACACATCAGACCATTATGATCAGAAGCCCGGATACGGATGTCCTTATCTTATCGGCTGCGTTTGCTTACAAAATTCACCTTTACAGAGTATCCATCAATGATCTGACGTCATATAACGTCATACTCAGCTAAGCGGCGTGTATGATGACGTCATATCCATTACGTCATATCTGATTTTATTAGGCCCGTCTTTAATTCTTAATAGTCCGACACGTCGTACTAATTGTATGTCTCTACTATTTAATAAACATGCTGTTGAATATTTTGAAACTATTTTGACTAGCACGGGCCTCTATTTTAATTTTGCAACTTAAAAAATTATATTAATTTATATGGAATGAAATCATCATATGTTAAGATTTATTTCGTTTCATTACATATAGGCTCACAGTTTAAGCCTCTAAAAGTATATAATTTAAACAATTTTATTTTCAGTAATTTTGCTGTGAATATGTACCTTTAAATGTGCTAAACAATTCGTGGACGCTCTTTACTTTATGAATCTACACATACTTATTAATTGGAAACAGTGGTTTTCACGTTGCCATCCTTAACCAACAACCCCCCCACCCCACCCCCCGCCTACCCCACACAGTCGCAACGCCATTGGATTTCTAGCTCCATTGTTGGTAGTCGGCCCGCGACTTAGAAATCTATAAAGCCCACAGAGAACACCACAGCACAAATCTGCTAATTAAGTGTGCTAGGTACCTATCAGAAAGCGCCGTTGCGCCATCTGGTGCCGTTCCCGCGACTTTATAACTAGGAGGCGCGTAGTGCGCAAATCTGTTGTTATTCTTGACAACTACTACTAAATGAACCTTTCCAGTTTTAGCTATGCCCGCCTATCTTTAGCTAAGCTCCACCCACACAGCCGTTTGGGATCGATCGATCCTTGAACTGCCTGATTATCAATTTCCAGAAAACTAAACACGAATATTTTGAGCAACAACAGCGCCCAGTCAAATTAGTTTCAAAATATTAAACAGTATCCTTATTAAATAGTAAAACATACAATTCGTACAACAACACTTAGTCCGTCATCAATTAAGCGTTCGTGACGAGCTTACCTACGTCATTCATGACGTCATCTATTATGACGTCATCATACACGTCACGTAGTTGAGTATGACGTCATATGATTGATGGATATGCTGGAAATGTCCATTGGTGACTGGCGCTTCAATGTATTTGAGTGCTTCATTGATTTGTCAATCAGCACAAGCGTGCCATGGCAGCCAATGCGCTCCTGTGTTTTCACCCACCATGCGCCATCCACGCCCTGCCAGAAGCCCAGAGTTAACTATTTTAGTCTTGTTTATTCAGGAATAATGGTGAAATTGAAATCAATTCTATTTAGCTACTCCGAGTCGGCCTTGATCCTGAAGCGACCCTGTAGCAGATATTTGGATAACCATGCCCATCTAAGGCCGCGTTCTCACTCGAGTTCAAATCCGACGCATCTGATGTATGGCGTTTACTCCGGATTAACCTCCATCTACGTTCAGGACCGGTTGAGAATCATATCCGATACGGACTACCAAGCTATTGTCTACTATGATAAAACGGGTTACTAGGCCGGCACTGGGCCAATACCGGGCCACATTGGCCCGGTATCGGTCCACTACCGGCCCAGTAACCTGCGTTAACAGTGCCCAATCATTCCGGTCTGTCCGTTAATATAGTGCCGAGAAAATAAATGGCCAATGTATGTATAACTATGTGGAAAGGTCAGCTATTCAGCGCGAGACGTACCCTCGTTGTAGACTATCATTGGGTTAAGCCCAGACAGCCGGATCGAAAATACATTTGATTGACTTAATCTATATGTAATGTAATAGTTATCGGGTTATGCGCGGACAGACGTCTAGCGCCACAAAGTTCACGAAAACTTCGACAGCTGAAATAGAAAACTAATAAGTGCATTAGTTCCGCGTTTGAAGATAAGATAAGAGATAGTGGACAACGTATTGGGATGTATTATAACAATACAAGCGAAGAAAAGAAACAGAAATTAAATCTCTGGGTTGTGGGTTATGGATCAGTTAATCTGGTTGTGTCCATTGTTGGCTATAGCGTCTCTGTGTCCAGTATGGTTTTGTAATTATTACTCTCGCCGCCAACGCCTGGTGTGAGTGTTACAGTTGGTGTCTGTCGGTCGGTCGGTCGGTCAGTGGGTCGGTCGACCGGCCTGTCTGTCTGTCTGTCTGTCTGTCCGTCCGGCCATCTGGGTGTCCGTCCGTCTATGCGTACGTCCGCCCATCCGTCCGTCCATCTCTCCGTCTGTCCATTCGACCACCCGTCCGGCCATCTGTCTGTCCGTTCGTACGTCCATCAGTCTATCCGTCTATCCATCTTGCCGGATATCTCATCCGAAACCGTTTGGTTGCGGACTGCAAAACGACATGTACATTGGGCTCCACCCCCTCCCTACCCCCACTAAGTTAGTAGTATTGCAACAGAGAGAAGTTTTCATGTGATGGAGAAAAACTTTCAGGCACGGTGATAAGATGAGGCTTGGACCCTTGTAGTGTGTAATGGGTTCTACAAGCCTTCTTTTAAGTTCTATACAATTCAAGGGACTTAAGAGCATCATTATGTTCTCAGACTTATTGTAGTGACGAACTCGTCAGAGAATGGCGCTATCGATGATTGCAACATCATTGATATAAGTCTTGGCCAACGCTATCTATCCAAACCATTCAATCAAACGTAGGGTTGGTAAAGTTCCCTTGGGAATGGTGTATCCGTTATTTGATATCTAGAGGACTAGTATGTACCTTATATGCTTCGACATTTCCCTCTTTAATTTCGACTCGACTGAAATGATAAGATGCTTGGAACACGTATTTGAACTTTGATCTGAGAATTCAGATATGACAGAGATTAAGAAAAATTAGGACAAAGACAATTTTGTAAAGTTGAGAATCAGGCATTCTTGTTATTTTTTTGGTGAATCTGTTCAGTGAGTCAAGCAAAAATGTATGTATTTCTTCAGAATACTGTAATACTATATAGATGTCATAGTTCAGCTGATGTCGTCGAACCCCTGAGTTTGATAACTTCTTCAGATTATTATAAACTTTGCAGTCTATCCATCCATCATTTAACGTCATAATCAAGTACGTGGCGTGTAGGATGACGTCATAATCAATGACGTTATTTAAGACGTAGATAACTACGTCACGAACGCATAATTGGTGACGTGCTAAGCCTTGTTGTACGAATTGTTTCTTTACTATTTAATAAAGATGTTATTGAACATTTTGAAACTAATTAGACTGGGCCCTGTTGAATCATAAATGCTGTTATTTGTTCCCGGGAATCTACCTGCTTAAAGTCAGATCACTGAGTTAAAGATGACGGCTATTCGATCTAGTAAATTGTGACCACCATCGAATACCGTCTCGTTTGTAACTCGGATCGAACACAAACCATATAAATCTCATTGGCAAAGAATTAGCACGTATGATTTTGGATGTCAATGAAATAATTGAGAATTAACTTTTTTTGTTCGTGATCTTAATAATCCTACAATGTCATACGAATCAACAATAATCACAACAATACGTTCCATAAATCTGGAATCTTTCAATCTGAAATGTTTATTGGATGATGGCGACCGCAATATATATATGTGACTATACGGAATATCTGTGAGTGCACCCACATGGATGTGTGACATGAAACGAAACCTTACCCGAAATATGATATCATACGCATACGACATTGGGTGACTGCTTCTGAACGATATAAATCTCGCATGTTTGTGTGATTGGTGGTGATTTAAATATTTGTTTCTCATTTTGTCGATCTGTAAACGTGTCCAGCCCTAGTAACGACTGAAGAGAGAATCATTTTATGATCATAGTTACATCGCATAAATGGCAACAGCTCCCAGTCAAATTAGTTTCAAAGTATTCAACAGCATGTTTATTAAATAGTAAAAACATACAATTTGCACAACGTGTCGAATTATTAAGCATTTAAGACGGAGTAAACCGAGTCATTCATGCTGAAACTAATTATGACGTCATCATACACGTCACGTGGATGATTATGACGTCATATGATGGATATATAAACTGAAATGGTCCCTTGATCACATGAAACATGATGGCAAATAAATATTTAGCACTAGCTTACTGGATTAGATTTTTGCATTCCCAATAATCTTGGCAGCATCGCAAATGACATTTGATATTTTGATTTTCTGATTACTATGAAAGATTTTACCATTTTATAAAGTGGAACACCTCTAGCCATACTGGACATTATACAAACCGACATATTTAAAGCCAGCGTCCATTCCAGCAGTAATGCATAACTGTCTACCACGTAATATATCACAGGATTTAACATATATGAATATATGCAATTGATGTGTGCATGGGTTGATGTGTAATCTCTTAATAGAACCAATATTTTATTTGTCCAAAGCATGTATTAATGAGAGTGACCGCAGAATAGTCACTGGGGGCAGTGCCTCTTTCCCTTCACTTCAAACACGAGTGCTGATGCAGCTGAAGGGATGAAAATGGCTTAAAGGTGACTATTTACACCACAATGATTGGAAATAAAATTGTCACAATTGTATACTTTTAGAAGTTTAAATTATGTGCTTAGATGTAATGAAACGAAATAAACCTTAGCTTATGGTGAATTTATTACACATAAATTAATGTAACCTTTTAAGTTGAGAAATCGAATTAATTCTAATTCACAACTACAAACATTACGTTAGTTTGTAAGAAATGTAAGATTTATTTCTTTTCTTTAGATCTAGCCACACAATTTAAGCCTATGAACGTACACACTATTGTAACATTTTTATATATCAGGCATTTTGGTGTGAATATGAACCTTTAAAATGGGCAAAGGGACGATTTGTGTTGTAATTTATGTATGAAAATGAGTATGGCTTCACTATGGCGAAATACAACATCCGTCTTACAGCAGGAATGTAGTGATCAGGTTCTCCGGCTGGTGGGACATGTCTGATTTAACAGAAAAATATTGTGTGGCTTCGATCTTGCAGAATGGGTAAGCCCTGATAGGACAGAGAAGTAGGGATGAGCTAGATTTGATGGATGGGCATTCGAAGAACATTAGAAAAAGGGTTATGGCTACAATGCGAAAGAAGGGAGCATAATCCCAGTAGTTACTGAAGATTCTTGTGTATTTGTGATCTTGCATTGAAAATACACGAATGGCTTTGATATGACAGGAGCAGTTCATAATATAACATTGAAGTCGCGCTCTCGGTTTATTTCGGACCTGTAACTCCAGCATTGTGGCATGCGCTGCATAGAAGACTGCGCGGCTTTACATTTAAGTCAGGACAATTGACATTTCCGATTTTAGCCATGCCCCGCCCATCTCTAGATAAGCTCCACCCACACCTCATTCGTGTTTGGATCGATCGATCACTGAAGTCCATGACTATCAATTTCCATAAAACTATACATGTAAGCTGTTAAATATTTTGAAACTAATTTGACTGGGCGCTGTTGCTACCATAGGCAGCAACAGCGCCGAATCAAATTAGTTTCAAAATATTCTACGTGTGACAGAGTGATTTGCTGTGTCAAAATCCCTTGTCTCAGTCAGGTTGTGTTTTGGGATATGGTTAGGTTTTCCTATAAATTTCTTTTATATGTTAGGGCAGGATAACTTTAAGAGTAACTTTAAGTTGGCATGTAGTCAGAGGAAATGTATTTCGCGCGCTGTTTTTGCAAGCGAAACTCAGGTACACTTCTGATTAGCTGGACCGCTCGAAAGTTTGTTTGAAGGATGGTTTAAGATAGCCATTCACTCATATCCAACTGACAAGTCAACTTTGAAGGAATGATTCCATGAAAATAAGTATAGAATCCTGTTTGTAGATTTGGCATGTAGTTTGGATACCGGTAGGTTATGCTCATGCTCGTATATTATATATATATATATATATATATATATATATATATATATATATATATATATATATATATATATATATATATATATAAGTATATATATAATTAGAATACATATTTAGAATGTTATCATCATTATCATACCCCTTCCCCTCCCACTATCAAGACTAAAATTCCCGATAAAATATGGGAACCTTGGGATTGACCGCATCGGAAAAGATGGAATTGATGGGGATGTTTTGAATTGCAAATGGAATAGTGACTTTATTTCATTATGTTGCACTTAATTCATTCCGATTCTATAATTTCTCGATGTGTGTGGCTCTGGATTTCCCGATATTCGGCGCTAGTTGTTTGAGTAATATTGGAAAATACGAAAACTGGTTATATTTCCAATTAGTAATGGTCAAACTGTTCCATCCAATATATACTCCACAGCGTTTTATAACTGCGAGACATTTGGTTCTACCAGTATAATAAGTGTCCCATCAAGAGTCGGGAGGTTTAGTTAGTTCGAAAACCGGTAACACAATGGAAGGAGTAAGCTCGGATTTAGAGTCCGATTACCCCACCGGTAACACAATCAAAGGAGTAAGTTCGGATTTCAGGTCGGATTACCCTACTCAAATGTTAGCCTGGTAGGGCTAACATATTTCTGGATCCATAGAGTGAACCAGCTGTTATCTACTAATCCAGGAATAGTACACTTTGCAAATATACTGTATTGTTTATTTTTGTGCTTTGTTATTATATTTTAAAAAGAAAATAAGGTTTTTGAGGAATGCAAGTTCTCTTAGCCCTCCTGTTCGAAGAACAGCATAGTTGCCATCACAATGGCATCGGTGTCGTCCATACAGCGTTGTAAATTAACATTTTCAGATGAATGCCATCAGGGCAGGCTAATTCTGGTAACTGAGTGCCCTCATTGAAATTAGAATTCCCACATCATTCTGCTATTGTGCAGACACAGAGAAAGTAGCATGTATATATGGGGCAGGTGACTGGTGGGATGTGGATGCCTTTGAGAATTTGCACATGCATTTGCACGAGGGCACTCTCTAAGTTACAGCACTGCCATATCGTTGGCAGGTTTGGTCAACCATTCTGGTTAGCACAGCTACAGCTAAACTCAAGTTATAGTAGTCAGACTTCACATGGGTATTGGTTTTTTTACTGCATGGTTGAAATGCAACCATCTTTATGAGATTAGCATATAATCTAGCACGGACTATATTATTTTGATTAGGTCAATTGACGGCAGATGATGAGGCAGTTCAGACTTTGAGCGCGTATATGGGAGGAACAGTTCTGGTGAGATAGTTAGATTTTCTCTCTGATTCTGTCTATTTTTCTGTGGTGAAACTGTCTACAGTGTTATGTCTTGGGCATTATTTTGGTCAGAGTTGTTGGTGGAATTAATTCTTATTGATAAGAATTGATTCCTGTCATCAAATCTGGGTTAAAGGTTGTCTAGGACGATGGCTGATAAGGCACATGTTTTCTTTCTTTAAAGGTAGGACAGAATCAGAGTATGTGGTAAGATCAGTGTGATGTGTCCCCCCCCCCTCTCCCCCCCCCCCCCCCCCCTTTGTATGCATATGAAGCAAACTTGGCTCACTGAACCCTGGCGTCCCAGTATATCAATTAAAAGGTAACCGTACAGGTAAGCTATTTGTTATTTTGGGCCGAGTGCAACAGGAACCTCTTGCTGCCATAGTCAGCATGGTTGATGCCATAGGCAGCTACGGCTCCCAGTTGGGTTCGTTTCAAAATATTCAGCAGAATATTTAATAAATTGTAATTGAGATTTTGAATTCGCTATTTTGGGTTGAAAGGGTTAAATATTCATGTACCTAAGGGTTAGCCCATAAGGCCATGGTGGACCGGTTCTGTCGACTGACCTTTGTCCGTCTATTTATCTACCTGTTCGCCAGTTGTCCGTCTTACTTTCCCTTGGTGCACACATATATATATATTTTTTGCGCATGTTGAAATCATGACATATATTTTTTATGCATGTTGGAATCGTGACATTTAAAAAATGGGATTCCAATGGTTAATTGGTTTGTGTGTCATCATTTTCTTGTTACTGTTCATGCTCTCGACCGGCCGTTACCGTTACAGATGCCGAGCTTTGCTAGTTCATTCATTTCTCATTCTACTACAGACTTATGGGTTAATATTTATTATCCTACAGTAAAAACATCTAGCGCTTGTAGTTAGTATCTATTATCATAATAGGCAAGATATACTTTAAAGTGCAATTATTTAATTAAGCGCCTTATGTTTGTCATTTTTCTAATAACTGGTCAGGGGTGTTTACCTGGGTGTTAACCTGAAGCAGTTCATGGGGTGTTTACCTGGGTGTTAACCTGAAGCAGTTCATGGGGTGTTTACCTGAATGTTAACCTGAAGCCGTTTCATGGGGTGTTTACTTGGATGTTAACACGAAGCAGTTCATGGGGTGTTTACATGGATAGTGTATGAGATTTTTCAGAGACATGGTTCTCTAGTAATATCATTTTTGAAACCGTCAGAAATGTTCCCGGATTTGTTTCCGGTATTGTGTTAAATTTAATCTGTATTTTGACATTTCAATATAAAAGAACTTTATACTTACCGGACTTCACATAAATATTATGTCAGAAATTAGATAAAAAAATTGTTTAAATTTAATTGGTTAGACCTAGATAAGAAATTTAAATATCTGTAAAATGTATTTAGGGCATTATATTTTATGCTAACTATTCTGAGGAAATTTGGAATTTTCCATATTATTAAAGAATATTTTGTCTTTGGGCTACGTCCCTCCGGGTGGTTATAAGGATTGAGGGTATTTTACAGGTAAGGTTGTGATCAGTCATATTCTTTTTTTCAACTTTGATCTCAGGAGATCCAGGTAATTGTTTCATTGGGCTATTCTTTGAAATGATAACATGATTTTTGCATGTGTAGTGTTTAAGGCATTATGTAATATGTTCAGTATTTTGCGTATTCCATTTGTATAGATATTCGTTGTGGAACAGTGGACAAACGGTGAGAGAATTCATTCATTAAAATTCTTACTTAGACTAAATTTTTATATTATTACTCCCATCCCCCGTCACTCACGCCTATAGTTAAGACAAATTGGATTCATTAAGAACCGGTGACCTCTAGCAACTGAATTTTCTTTCGACAATCAAATTGGTTTTTTCTCCTTTGGATATTATTGTTAAAGTTTTTCTAAGTCTAAAGTTACTACGTCACATACAGAATGTCTATTAAATGGTAAAGACATACAAGTCGCATAACGTGTCGGACTATTAAGCGTTAAAAACGGACTATATCGAGTCATTCATAACGTCATGATTATGACATCATCCTACACGTCATGTAGTTGATTATTACGTCATATGATGTCAGATGATAGATGGATAAACTTGGAAAGAGGCTTTAATAGCCACATTCAAGCGGATGTGCATAGTGTTGTTACTGAAAGGGATATCAATTACAAACATAAAGAGATAAATATCAGAATTATATGAATGCACAATTTCTGGGAATTTAGAATGAAATGTATTAATATCTCTGTGTTTACAAATCACACGCATTTGCCCATTTAATTATTCTACATGTCGAACATTATGACTTATAAAGACGTGCTATACTGGATGCCAAGTGACCTATATGGTGGATGACCCTTAGCGAATCAATCCCTGTATAGATTTATGCAATATGTAAGATGTTGGTGGCTTAGACTATACCTATTTAGTGTACAGACTAAAAATAGATAAAACATATTGACATTGTAGCAGACGCTTGGGCTAATTCTCAATCATAGTTATCAATGTTCAGTCAGTCCTACAAGCCCGGACATTTTGCTACAAAATCTACCAATTATTTAGAACACTTTTATCAGTGTGCCACTTGTGATGAGCTGTACTTTGTTCACATAGATAACAACTCAAATATCTTATGTTAATAATTAATCACATGATACTAAGTCTAAGCATGCAGACAAAGGCAGACAGACAGACAGACAGACAGACAGACAGACAGACAGACCAAACAACTGAGTGACCGAGTGACAGAGCAACAGTGAGACCGAGGGACTGAGCGAGTAAACGAGATAGTGACAGAGCGATCGACTGACCAAGCACACGACCAACTGACCAAACAACTGACCAACTCACTGAGCGAGCGACTGAGCGAATGAGTGACCAGGTGAATAAGCGACCGCCTGACTGACCAACTAAACAACCAACTAACTGACTGACTGACTGACCAACTAACTGATCTACCAACTGATCAAACAACCAACTGACAGACCGACTGACCAACCTACCGACCGACCGACCGACCGACCGACCGACAGACAGACCAGCCAACAAACCAACAAACTGACTAAGTAACTGACTGACTGACCAACCGACTGACTGACTAACTGGCCATCTGACTTACCGAACGATTGACCAACACACCGACTTACAAACAAACAAACTGACTGACCGAAGAACCGACAGACTGACCGACTGACCAACTGACCAACCAACAGACCAATCAAATCACTGACCAACTTACTTACCGGCCGACTGACTGACCAGCCAATGAATGGACAAATAGATGTATATAGATGGATGGACTGATGGATGATGGTAGGATGGATAGACTGATGGACAGATGAGCAGATAGACAGATTGACCGATGGATGGACGGATAGATGGATGGTCAGGTGAATGGACGGACGGACGGGCAAATGCTTAGGGTGAAGGACAACAAAAGATTCAGCAGCTTACCATTATACCACATTGCCAAACTCTAGCTGGCACCTTCATGACCGAGCATATATATTGAGGCAAACACGCTATGTTTTGTCTGATGGTCTGAAAAGTAAATCCTGACTGCCATCATAGGCTGTAGAAATGTGTCAACAATTCGCTACTAAAGCCTAAATATATTTCGTTGTCGGCATGAACAAAAGCTAAAATGTCCAGGATGGACTATGGGTGGAAAGTTCTATCACCTGAATAGTTAGTATAAGATAAGGTGAGATTTCCTTTAAGTCTCTCCACAGGTGAAACACTGATATCGCATGATGTTAAATTTCCCTCACTCAAGATGGGAACGTACTAGAAATGGATGTTCTGTGTAAGTTGAGCCATACTTTTGTCACGTAGATGGAAACCATCACCTAGCAACAGTTGACGATTTATTCAACTGCTTTATAGGAAATTTACAGAACAGACATTTCCAGTTTTAGCTATACCCTATCCACCGGTAGCTAAGCTCCACCCACGCTTCGCCGTGTTGGGATTGATCGATCCCCGAATTCTCTGACTATCAATTTCCTGAAAACTTTACAGGGGAGTTGTTGAATATTTTGTAACTAATTTGACTGAGTGCTGTTTGCTGCCTATGGCAGCAACAGCGCCCAGTCAAATTAGTTGCAAAATATTCAACAGGATATTTATTAAATAGTAAAGACCTACAATTCGTACAACAACGTGTAGTCCGTCTTCAATTATGCGTTTGTGACGTACTTATTTACGTCATTCATGACGTCACAATCACATCATTCATTATGATATCATTCTACACGTCACGTAGTTGATTATAACTCATATGATGGGTGGAAACAATACAGGTAAGCTGTTGAATATTTTGAAAGTAATAGAGCCCAGTTTCAGTTTTACTTTTAAAATATTCAATATACAAACTATATAGGTAAGATGTTGAATATTTTGTAACTAATTTGACTGTGTGCTGTTGCTGCTTATGGAATATGTTTTAATTAGTAAATAATAGTATTACTGTAACGCGTCAATATAGATTTTTCGCCGTTAGCCAACGGCGCAGTGACCAATAGAAAATTTGATATCGGCGCGCCCGTTGGCCAACGGCGTATAGACCAATACCAAATTTGATATCGGCGTTCCCGTTGGCCAACGGCGCAAGGGACCAATATCGAATTTGATATCGGCGCGGGGAACCAATATCGGATTTGAATATCTCGCTATTGATCTTTACGGTAACACGGCTTTCGCAGCTGTTGATTAAAATCTGGGGATTTCAGATTTCAAAAATAAATAATAGTGTTACTGTAACGGGCCAATATCGGATTTGCGCCGTTGGGCAACCGCGCAGGGGACCAATATCATATTACACAAGTTTCTAATTGCATGTTCGTCTACCTAAAGGTGTTTACTCAGGTGTTACGCAATGTTGTATCGCAGTTTAAGAATTATGGCGTTTTGGTTATTTAGTTAGTTATGTATTGTGTTAGCCAGACATTGATAAAGTTCGATTAGAAACAAAAATTTGTGTACTTTGATATTGTTTCATATCGTCCCAAACACATCGATTTCGATATTGATCCCCTGCGCCGTTGGCCAACGGGCGCGCCGATATCAAATTCGATATTGGTCCCTGCGCGGTTGCCCAACGGCGCAAATCCGATATTTCCCCGTTACAGTAATACTATTATTTATTTTTGAAATCTGAAATCCCAGATTTTAATCAACAGCTTCCAGTTAAATTAGTTTCAAAATACTCAACATATGCATTATTAAATTGCAAAATCTCCAACGGATACACTCCGTACACTAGGGATGTCGTTTTCGAATTTCATGGCGGTTTACTGGTTCGTTATGATTGTGACGTCATCTTCCTATTGACGCAATGCACGAATCAGATCTGTCACTCAAGTATATAACATTAGAATCAATTATGCCACATGTGTGCTGACGTCACGATCATAAGTGACAGCGAATACTCTGTCAAGAAAAAGAAGAAGTAGTCCGTCAATTGTACGAAGTTTATGTCTTTGATGGATTTACTATGTAATAAACATTATGTTGAATATTTGAAAATAATTTGACTGGGCTATGTTACTGCCATAGGCAGCAACAGCGCCCAGTCAAATCAGTTTCAAAATTTTCAACAACTTAGCTGTACAGTTACCTTGGAATAGGGATTCTGTTACTGCAGGCTTCAAAGTGTATTAGTCGATCCAAACTCGCCCAACGTGTGGGCGGAGCTTAGCTAGAAATAACCGAGGTATAGGTAGCCATGTGAAACGGATCTCGCTATTGCTCATAACTTTACGGTAACACGGCTTTCGCAGGTGGGGTGTATCATGAATAAGGGGTGGGGATGTTTGTCATGAGCTGTTGTTCCTCTGCTGTTTCCGTGCTCATCATTTCAGGTCATCAGGTGTGAGGTGCCATAGTGGTGAAATAGATATATTAAAAATGTTAGGGTTTTGACAGACCAAGAACTGATGATGGCAGTGATGATGAGGACGTTGATGTTGATGATTGTGCTGATGATGACGACGACGACGACCACGACGACGATAACGGCAACGGCGGTGATGATAATGGTGATATTGTACCATTGTATGCCTTGATGCTGCTCGAATTCCTAAAAAAAAAGAATACATAGATGCGGGTTTGTTGTTCGGTCTCGAATCAATAAGAACGGCGTTTTAAAGAAAATCACACAATACTTGTTTTCGCTAAATGCGAGCGATATTCTTAAATGAACAAACAATACAATCTGCGACGGATTCAGTGCTGGTGGGTGGGTGGAGTTTGGGGAAGGTATGGGGTGTGGGATGGGTGTGGGGATCAATGTACGAACGTGTTTTCCTACCATTTGGTACACACAGCAGTCATTATTTAAGTATAAAATAAACCGGCCGTCGGGCCGACCGTCTGGCCGACCGTCTGGCCGACTGTCTGGCTGACCGGCCCACCGATCCACAGAAACACAGATCCACCGACCAAGAGGGATGGATGGAGGGAGTGAGGTGGGAGGGAGGGAGGGAGGGATGGAGGGGGAGAGAGAGGCGGTGAAGGGAGGGAGATAGGATGTAAGGAGACATACGGACAGACAGCAAGACAGACATGCAGGCAGGCAAGCAGGCAGACAGTCAGGCAGGAAGAGAGAGAGAGAGAGAGACAGAGAGAGAGAGAGAGAGAGAGAGAGAGAGATAGAGAGATAGAGAGAGAGAGAGAGAGAGAGAGAGAGAGAGAGAGAGAGAGAGAGGGAGAGATAGAGAGATAGAGAGAGAGAGAGAGAGAGAGAGAGAGAGAGAGAGAGCGAGCGAGAGAGAGAGAGAGAGAGAGAGAGAGGGAGGGAGGGAGGGAGGGAGGGAGGGGGGGGGGGAGGGAGGGAGGGAGGGAGAGAGGGGAGGGAGAGAGGGGAGGGAGGGATGGATGGAGGGATGGAGGGAGGCAGGGAAGGAGGGAAGGAGGGAAGGGGGGACGGAGGGAAGGAGGGAGGGAGGGAGGGAGAGGGGGAGATGATGCGGCATCTCCCAGTCAAATTTGTTACAAAATACTCAATGTAATAGTTAGTAACTTATACATGATATTGAGATTCTCGTATTTCGGTTTCAACGGGTTAAGCTGAAACCAATCATTGTTCCTAGCTTCAACTAATGAATCCAATAGATCACTTAAGTATAATATGATGCCATAATCAATTACATCATATGTAGTCTGACGTCACGATCAAAATGAGTAGTAGTGTCGGAATTAAAATGATACCTCCTCCCTCAACTGGCCGCCGTTCGGCGATCCGTGACCCCCACCGCCATCTCAATCTCTGGGCATAGGGTTGTTGAGACATGTGGTTGAGATGGAGGCCCCCAGGGATTTAGAGGGCGGTGGGGGCCACCACGGATCGCCGAACGGCTGCCAGTTGTGGGAGATAGTATCATTTTAATTCCGACAATTATTACTCAACATCTGCCGCTGCCGGCACTACCACCGCAGCCGCCGCCACCGCCACCAACACTGCCATCACAACGACCCCCACCATAACGACCATCACCACCAACACTACCACTACCACCATCACCGCCACCGCCGCCACCCTCACTAGCAACGCCACGACAACCACGACGACGACCACCACCACCACCATCACCACCACCACCACCACCACCACCACCACCACCACCACCACCACCACCACCACCACCACCACCATCACCGCCATCACCAGCGCCACCACCAGACGCACCGCCGCCTCTGCCATGGCGCCATCACCAGCGTGACCGCCGCTGCTGCCACTGCCACTGCCGCCACCACCACTGCCGACATCACCACCACCACCGCCCCCGCAGCCACCACCTCCCTCAACTGGCAGCCGTTCGGCGATCCATGATCCCCACCGCCCTCTCAATCCCTGGGGCATAGGGTTGTTGAGACATGTGGTCGGTGTATGCCTCTAGATGGAGATGGGGGCTGCGGTTCTCCCGGACATGGAAGGCTGTGGCGAATATAAAACTCCCATGCGGACCCCACTGTCCGGGAGAACCTCCTCAGGACATCGGCCAGTGGCCAGCCTCTCTCTCTCTCTCTCTCTCTCTCTCTCTCCTCTCTCTCTCTCTCTCTCTCTCACGTGTGAACGCACAACCATACATTACGTGTAAACACTCAAAACACTTAATTAACTACGTGTAAAAGCTCATCTACAAACAATATTACACACAATGGGCCTGATCGCTTTGTGATCACCCACACATAAAAAACATCTGAACGCCCATTTAGAGACAAGCATCCACTATCACATCGACCGATGGACCGCCCACAGGTTTCAGGTACTGATCGCCTTGTGAGCATCACACATACTAGGGTCTGAACGCCCATTTAGAGACAGGCATCCACAGTGATATACACCATGATTACTGTTGCACAGCTTCGCGCTATTGCAAGCAATTCGACCTTGGAGGCTACTCTAAGGTCAAGAAAGCCGACCTGCTCCAGATGATCGGACATGTCCATGCCGAGGAGTTGCAGAAGCGACTCTCCTGAGCAATGAAGATGGGAAGGTTTCCAGTGCTTACCAAAGCTGATCCTTGGAATCCCCACAAGGAAGTGCGACGGATACGTGAGCTTCGTCAGTTGGACGAGGAGGTGACTGCTAGCTTGCGAGCCAAGACCGTAGCGAGGTGGATGGCGGACCATCCACTGGAGCGCTTACCTCCACTACGCAGGATCACTAAGCGAGTGATGAGGGGGCCGAGGTCTAAATCCTTAGCCTGCAGCATGAGGCGAGAAGGCGAACACATTCTCGACCAGCATCTCAGCGAAAGGGAGACAGAGGATAGAGAACGCCATTCAGTATGCTGGACATTCTTCAGAGGTCTAGAAGGAGACCTCACAGGCCAGATCATGCAAAAGATCAAACAGACTGTCCAGAACGCCTTCTACCTCCGCTACACCCATACCTATCGCATCCGTCACATCGAAGACGATAGGGTGATGCTCTTCCACAAGAATGCTACAGAGAGCCCGTGGCTGAATACGATAGTAGCAGCTCAGGACTGGGTGGCAACAAGAGAGCATGCCTGCCTCGACACAGACAATATCGATCGAGCCAACACCAAGTGGGCTTTCATTCGATCAATCAACGTTGAGGTCAGGGCTGTCATCGACCGGCAACCTCTGCTTGGGACAGGCCCCCTCCCAGACTGGCTACGACAAAAGAAGAGTATGACTGCCCTCGACACCTACAGGGACAACATGTGTCTCTGGAGATGTCTAGCAGTCCACCGAGGAGAGAGAGAGTTTATAGAAGTACAGCTCCTGCATGAGAACTTGCCACACAGTTCTACGGCAAGACAGTGACAGTACCTGATGTCCGCAAGACCTCGCTGGATCAGCTGGACAAGGTAGAGTTCTTCGCCAAGAGCAGGATGTGGGTGTATGAACCAACCGAAGAGGGCACCTGACACTTGATCAGGCAAGCAGCTCACTACCGTGACACCATTACCATCGGAGTGTGGAACCACCACGCCTCCTACATCAAGAACATCTTCAAGCTGGCACATACACTAGTCTGCAGTCACTGTCAGCCAAGGTTTACACAGACATGCAATCTTCAATGGCACTCTGATCACTGTACAGACGGCAAAACAACAATCATGTGTCCTGCGAGAATATTGAGGCACCACAGCCTGCGTATGAGAATCCGCCTCTCAACCATCCAGTTCAGCGGCTACTCTTTGGATCGAGTATGAGTCGAGAAACAGAGGCGTACGCATACACCATGTAGAGTGTGGGCACGGTGGCGAGCGTTGGATCGAGGGTGCTCCCGTAGATGGTTATGATCCAACCACCAACACCGTTTACCAGTTCCATGGCTGTTACTGGCATGGGTGCCCACAACACCAGCGAGGTGAGGATGCCGAACAAAGATACCACAAGACAGTCCTGACAGAGGAGAAGCTGAGAGCATCTGGATGCACGATTGTGGTACAGTGGGAGTGCTGTATAAAACGCTGTCCAAGTGTCCCTAAATGAGTTCGGACTGTCCCATACCCACACTTCATAGTTTACGACTTCGAAGCACTCCTAGATGGTATCAAAACTCATCCTACGGAGACTCTCACGATCGAGAGTACTCACCTATAGGTATCTCTGTGTCAGTTGGCTGCTCCTTAGATGGCGCCACGAGTGAGCCCACTCACCTCTGCAATCCTGACCCCAAAGAACTGATCAGAGAGTTCATGCTGGTGATCCGACGGCGAGCATATCTAATCTGGACAAGAGTTATGGCACAGTACATACCGACAGACCTGGACAAGCTCCCAAAGCAACAGCAGCGACTGATCAACGAGTGGTATGACCAAGTGCCTGTACTGAGGTTCAACTCTGGGCGGTATGACCTGAACCTCATCAAGAAGTACTTTGTCGATGAGCTGACTGACAGTATAGGTACAGTGAAAGTCACCAAGAAGGCTAGTCAGACCATGTTCCTCATAACACCTGAGCTACGGGTTCTCAATGTGCTGAATTACCTCGGCCCAGGAGTCTCGTACGAGGTATGGGTCAAAGCTATTGGGTGTACACAGCAGAAGAGCTGGTTCCCGTATGAATAGTTTGACACACATGAGAAGCTCAACTATCCAGGGGTTCCTGACTACTCAGCATGGACATCTAAGCTCAAGGGTGGCTACCTCTTGAGGCGATCAGAGTGGGAACAGTGTAGCCTGACATTCAGCAAGCATGGAATGCGGACATTCGCTGACTGGCTGCGATACTACAATAATATGGACGTCAGTCCATTCATCGAAGCCCTAGAGCGGATGCGGGAGTTCTACACAGAATGAGAAATAGACATCCTCAAGGACGTGACATCTCTCCCAGGTGTGTCACTGCAGTACCTCCTACGTGGAGCCGCCTAGCACATGCCGGATGTTAGCCTCTATTCACCGGGCAAGGGAGCGTACGAGATGCTGAAGGGTGCTGTTGTTGGAGGTCCCAGCATCATGTTCACCAGATACCACGAGGCCGGTGTGACTCGAATCCGCCAGAGTGAGTATGTCTGCCAACGTCTACTCATCTACGAGGCAAATGCTCTGTACCTGTCAACGATGGCCAAAGAGATGCCATGTGGTAAGGAGACAGTGCGCCATTGGTCAGGTGCAAGTGGTGTAGCTAGCTTTAAGGAGGCTCTCCTAGCAGACAGCTGGTTTGGGTTTGCTGAGGTGGATATAGAGGTCCCCAAGGCTCTGTGGGCAAAGTTCGAGGAAATGCCTCCTCTCTTCTATAACCATGAGATCCCGGTGGAGGCAATCTCTTCTGAGATGCTGGCATATCTAGGGCGAACAGGGAGGAAGCGTCCCACTACCCAGAAGCTGATTGGTGCGCTCTCTGGCAAGAAGCGGCTGCTGTATGTCCAGACACTCAAGTGGTATATAACCCATGGCCTGGAGATCACTGCTGTATATCGCACCATAGACTATGAGGCCAAGTGCCCATTCGAGTGGATCGTGGAGAATGTTACGGAGGCCGCTCAGGAAATGTAGATAAGAGCAAAGCGCTCTTGGCAGATCTCTTCAAACTCCTCGGCAACAGTGCCTACGGGAAGCTCATCGAGGCCCTAGAACGTCATAGCAACACCAGCTTCATGAAGGATGAATGCGTGGTAGACAAGGCCCTGCGTAGAGCATGGTTCGAAGATCTCGAGGAGATTAGTGAGTCATACGAGCTCCAGAGTCGCAAGCCGTGAATCACTATTCGAAGGCCCTTTCAGGTGGGTATAGCCATTTATGAGCTCGCAAATCTGCAAATGCTGGAGTTCTAATACGAGCTTTGAGTACCTGCAGATGGACACTAACTCCGCGTATATCACTATAGCAGGCTCCAACCTCGACGACGTCATTCGCCCTGAGATGCGAGCAGAGTACCAGGTTCATAAGCGGGACTGGCTAGCTTGGGACAAATGGTCTGAATGGACTACGGGACTGTTCAAGCTCGAGTTCGAAGGTTCTCGTGGTATCGCTCTCCGCTCCAAATGCTACTACGTGGAGAGCACAGCTGCAAGTAAGTGCTCGGCTAATGGAATGTCAAAGTGGCAGAATGAGGTCTCTTGGCAGAGGTTCTACAGTGCCATACATGGCGGGGTGGACAGAGTGAAAAACCGAGGCTTACGCATGCGCAACCAGGGTATGGTGACGTATGAGCAGGAAAAACTCGGACTCTCCGCTTACTATGATAAACGCCATGTGCTGCCAGATGGTGTCAATACTGAGCCCATCGAGTATCATGTTAGCACCCTAGGTGGTGGTAGCTGTGTGACTGCAGGGACTAGCTGAAGCTCTTCTACGACAAATAGTCGCCTAGGCACTCCGTGCTGGCGTGCCAGGTAGTACAGTGTAGGCCGCCCACACCCCCCCCCCCCCGCCCGCCTCCACATACCTGTCAATCCTGTGAACATCTATCGACCAGTTGGGATCTGTTGCACGCTGCCGACCACCTTCCAGCTCACCAGGCTCATACAGGTACCGAGTCAGAGCATCAGGTGGTAGGCACTCCTCTCTCTTGTTCGCTCCTCTAGAGCTGTGACCAGCAGAGTGTCTGATAGCCTCTACTGGCTTCTTCCCGATTAGCCTGGTAAGCTTGGCATTGGATCTCTCCACCACAGCAGGTAGCCCTCTCACCCATAGTCTAGAACCTTCACTCGGCACGGCCATTTCCTGGGCATATTGGTATGGGAACAGTCTCTCTGCCAGTGTCCGATTCCACCGCTCAACGATAGCCTGGGCATGGTGATGCCCTACCTCGCCTCGCCTACCTGCCAAACCATGTTTCCGCATGAGGGCTGCAGTCTCACCCATGAACTCCTTGCCCTCATCCACCTGCAACAATTCCGGCCACTGGAGGGAATTTTCCGAAGCCTCGTAGATACCCTGGAATGCCTGGGCCACCTGGCCAGCTGACTTGTCTGTGAGAGGTACTGCAGCCTCTTACCTGCTGGCGACATCGAAGATGGTGAGGGCATACTAAGATCTTACGACCAACTGAGTCATGTGGAAGGAATAGAACATCTGCCTGGTGAACTCTGTTCAGGACAGTTTCATCGAAAAAGGCATGCCTGATGTGCCATGGCCGAGGTCTGTATATCTGCCACATCACCTGGTGGCTGAGCCACGGGCTAACTGTCTCCAATGTGAAGTTGTGGCCCTTGCGACGTGCAGCCTTGAGTAGTTGAGGGGGGCTCATGGTAATATCTACCAGGCTGATGGTATAGTTCTTCAAGAAAGATGGAGCTCCCGGATTTCATCACTGATGTCCACTCCCATCCTGTCACGCACGGTCTGGGTGGTTTTATCACTGACCCTCAGAGGTTAAGTGTCTTGACCAAGTCGTACAGAGACGCCATCCTTATATAGTATGGCTTAAATGTTCAGCGTCCCAGATGGCCGTGAGTGCTATCGCAACGTACGGTAGCCAAGGGTCTGCGACTCCGAAGAACGTAACTACTTCTGAGGCGCTGGCTGGTATGGCTTCAGAAATCTTCGCCACCCCATGGAGAGCATTGTTCACGATCTTGTGGACCATCTCGCCAGCCTTCATTGTGAACAGAGCGATCAGAGCCCCAACTGCTGCCAGCGGGCAGATAGAACCTTTTACGTAGGTGCGATAGATTCCTTTCGCTCTGTGTACTAGCTTGAGGGATTCAGGATCTACATAAGCATACTCACCACCGACATCATAGTCTGCATAATAATCCTCCTCATCATAGGCGTCCTCATATTCCTCATCATCTATATCCTCAACTGGATCAGCCTCTGGACCATACATCGCGTTGCTGGGGGGGGGCAGCTATATAGTAGCTTTAAACTGTAGTTTATAGCATGGCATCCGCAATCTTGAATGCGGGCGTGTTTGCCTTAGCGAACTGGGGACTTCGCCAACAAGAAGGCAGCATAGGTCGAGTGTGAGCGTCATAACCAGGCGATGGAGAAGCTGTCTAAGGTGAAGTTTGAGTACAGCAAAGCACTCGAGCATATGTACCAGAGGGAGGCACGCCGAGGACAACTCCGAGCTCAGGCCAACCAGAGCATCAAAGGGGCAGATGAGAGTCTCGATGAGTACTATAAAGATATCTGAGCCAATGCTCGACTATGAAGCATCGACAGGTCAGAAGACAGCAGGGCTTATAATAGTGGTGGCAGCTGCAGCTGGGATCACAGGAGTCGTGCACTACGCACGCTCAAGCTGAATACCTGATGTGTTCGACATGCATACCTTAGCATAGCCAAAGTAAAGTACTGTCACACCTAATGAGCGAGTCCCAGCTATGAGGTTTCCAATGTTGAAGCTGAGCCAGTTGCCCTGATTGGGTGGGATGTCCCTGCCCCTGAGGAGGTGACGGCCCTCGAGTGCCGACTCGAGGTCGTCGCTTCCATGGGTTAGTCGCAGAAGCGCATATGACTTAGTTCTCTGTCTGTATGAGTTGGCAATCAGCCAGCTCGCGTACCTCACCAAGAACATTGGTCCCAGCAACCACAAGCTTGAAGTCGTCTAGCGTATCCACCCACTGGATGACGCCTTCCTTCTGAACCAGGACCGCAACAGCGACACAGTCCGATATACCACGATGCAATGTCAGCTCTACCCATTGGTTAGCTGTGGCTTGGACCTGCTGGTGTTCTCGCTCCACATGCATGATCCGCTGTTTGGAACCCGTTTGCTTCAGCTCCTGGTCATTCTTGTCATGCCAGACATGAAGTCTTGGAGCATTCATCGTCACATCTGTGAGCCACACAGTGTACACCCGGAGGAACAGCCTATCCTGCATGGCAGCCGGATTCACATGTGTGTTCTCGAGGAGGGTTAAGAGTGGAACTGCCACGGCCATCTCGACACCTACCTGTAGTTCGAATTCCGTGAACCCATCATTGCACCCCACAGCGTAGTACCCCTTTCCCATTGCATAGAAGGTTGGTCCATGAGCCAGCGGACTTAGGACTCGGTACTCATCGTTCACATAGGTGGTGTCCACGGTGCTGTTGCTCTGCACGATCTCCCACCTGTTTAGAACGTGTGGGAGCTCTACTGTCCGTTCTATCGTGCTCTGAATCTTGAACTCGAGTGCCATGCTCTTGATCTCGTGGATCTGTGCCGAGATTGCAAAGTCGATGTACTTCCCATGTTCTCATCGTGTATACTGGATCGAATGACCATCAGGCGGTCCTTCCGAGGATCAGTGCAGTGCGATGTCACGGGTTCAATGGCCCCATCTGGATGTTGCACAGACTGCAGCATGTTTAAGGTCTGGGTATATAGTGGTTTTAAATGGCTGCCATGTTCGGTAATGTTCTCCAGCAGATTGTCTATAGGCAGCAGGACAAGTCGGCACACCAGTCAGCACGACGGCTACGGCGTGTACTGTCCCACTGTCACAGGGTCCGAGGACTGCTTCGTGACATCAACATTGTCCATGAGCGAGCCAAGGTCACACCTCCGTCTCATGCGGAGATACTGGCCGCCATAGAAGAAGGAGTGCCAGCTCGTAGTACAAAAGAACTCCTAACTCGGATACTCTAGCGGAAGTTTGACAGAACCCAATGCAGGGCATTCAACTTACCTGTGGCCCAAACCAACAGTTCTGTTATTCTAGCTCTCCAAAGGGCGAGGGTCGAACCCAAAGATCTATTAATGGTCGGGAAGCTGGCTGCCATATTTAGCCTCCATAGCCCGGAAGAGCGAGACATGCTGGCTAGCCTCCAGTCTGGAGCAAATAACTATTTCAGGGAGGAGGTCAGTGCCGCTGTAGCGGAGAGCCATGCCACAGGTCATGCAGAAGGTACTCAGGAGCGGTTCACTGTTGGCCACAAGGAAGGCCTCACTGTTGGCCGCAAGGAGGCTGTTGAGCACATCTTCAACGAAAGTGGGCGCAGGAGATTGGCCAGTAATCTGTCAGCATTTCTGAAATTCCCAGATAACTACCAGGACCACCTCATCAAATCCACTCGCAAGCACGATGCTAGTCGCACATAGAGAAAGTGGGTCTTCCATGAGAAGTTCCAGAAGAAGAGAGTCCTAGACTCTGACCCTCAGTGGATAGAGTTTCAGCAACAGTTGAAGCGACAGTTTAAGCAACAGGCTTCTGACGAAACTGCCGAAGTTCCTCAAGCTTCTGACGACGTTCCTCAAGCTTCTGACGAAGGTCCTCAAGCATCTGACAAAGTAGCGGAGACTGCGGACGAAGTTCCTCAGCCTTCTGATGAATGAAAAACAAGTTGTGGCAGCTGCGAGATGCTGTCAGCGATGACACGTAGAGCAGGCTAGTTTCCTGGCTGGATTCAGCTTGTAGGTGAAGGTCTGCACCTTTTTCAGAGATGGCTTGAAGTGTGACAGCTCACCTGTCTCCTTGTTGCTGAAGATGAAGCGGTACAGATCAGCTGCCCTGTGTACACCTGCGATAAAGTCCCCTTTGGTCTCCTTGAGGGTTAGGCTGTCGTATATGGTCTCGAGCAAGGCATGTCCACACTCGGAGCTGAAGCATAGCAACCGGGAATTGTGGTGGATGCCCGGTGAGATCTCGCGGGTGTACTTCTGAAAGGGGATGAAGTCAGTTATCTTTGTGTGCCGGATGCGCCTGGTGATGTTGCTGAGGTAGGTGACTGTCTTCTGGCCCATTGCAGGGTAATCGATAACTAGAACACGGTTCTGCATCTTGGTGATTGGGCTATTGTACCATTGATCATTACTGTCAACCGCCTCAGCGGCGGAGTCAGACACCAGAAGGATGTATTGAGAGTGTAGATGTTCGGCCAGGAGAACCCACAGCAAAATGGTTTTCCCGTGTCCTGATGGGCCAATGATCAGCACCACCTGGCCAACATCGGCTGGCCTACTGTCGAATGGTACAGATATCTCCTCTTCCCACTGTATGACATCTGGCTTCCTCGAATACCCATCTTGATATCATGTTGTCATCAGGTCAATGAGTAATAAGAGTGTAAACTCTAAATGGGCATCCGATATCCCATCCGTGCTGGCATATATGTTAATGGAGGGGCTGTCAAACAGGTGATTTACAGGTCTGAACAGACTAGGGCTGATAGCTTTCCATTGGTTGCTGTTGGCACCTGGGAGATACTCTATCATGTCCCAGCCGACTTCTACCAGTTAGCTGCTTTGTGCACTGACCGGAGGTTGATGTAGCACATCGACGTCTATGTATGTTGTGCCCCGCTGGGGCACCTCGAAGAGGACCCATTCTACACGGTACTGCACCACCCATCTCCCCTCTAGAGAGGGTGAGATTACGTTCTCACCACCGGAGAGCAGCAATCGGACAATCGCCATGGTTATATCTCCTGTTTAAACCCCTCTTATAGCGTGCTATGGAACCCATATTTGCTCACTCGACTGGTCTTGATGACCTGGCAGATGTGTACGCAGTTGATGCTGCCAAGGTAGAAGAGAGCGATGGCAAGTGATTCGCCCTACAGTACGAAGCAAACTCAAAGGCATTCTCCCTCAACCCCATTGGTGGTGATGGGGTGGAGCTGCTCACAGACCTCAAGGATGTGTCGAAGGAGCGCCTGGGTCGCAACATAGATGGCCACAAGATCATGTTTCGGTACGATTTCCTGAAGAGGAAGTACACCCTCGAGCCGTTGATTGAGCTCTCGGATACAGAGGTGGCAGACATCAACACCCTAAATAACGACCTCAGCTTTCATCTGATCAAACCCTATTCGAGCGGTGCCCCACTGATGACCCATGATAGTCTGCTATTGACCCTAGCAAAAGACTGGCAGTTCATGTTTGAAAAGGATGAAGTGTGGTACCGCGCTGGACCTGGTGGTCACTGGCAAACATGGTTACCACTATATAGGCCTCCTACAATTATTGACATGGAGGTTACTCCCCTCTCCACTGTTGTGAAAAGGAATTGGACAGTTCGAAAGCTCTACAATCGGGGATCATCCTTCCTCACCTACATAGGTGAAGGTGTCTCCCTGACGGGGGTGGGTCACCGGATCAGGGTTACAGGTGAAAAGCTCCTGCTGTATCATCCATTCGATAGACCAGAAGAAGCTGTTAACCTCCAGGAGGGCATCCTATGAGTAGATGGTGTGTCACATGTCTCCAAAGCCAAGGGTTCTGTTAAACTGCTTCAGCGAGTCAGACTCACTAGCCCACAAACGACTCATATAGTCCTAGAGCTACGTTTCTTAGACGTTGTCAGAGTGAAGAAGCTAGCATCTGCCCCTGAGGGGATGAAGATCACTATCGATCCGGATGGAACAGGGCTTGATCTGGCACAGATATTTCTCGAGGGGTTCAGTCTGTTCAGTTTAACTCTTTATATATAGCCACGATTCTCATCATACTGCTCATGCTGGCGTCTACAGCAGTGGCACAGAGTGCTGAGACTGCCATGATATTGGATGCCAAGTGGGCCCACTTCCGGGATGACCCCCAATACAATCCTTGGGTCGACTCCTTGCGGAGAAACATTTACGACCACTTTCACCCACGTGACGAGGTCGAGTCTGTCTGTCACTTCTATGTGGTGGAGAGGGTAGGACGTGGTTGTCTGCTGGAGACACCTGCTCAGCACAAGATTCTCTGAGTAACATGTGAACATGCCAGAGTATGCCGTGGTGCAAATGCTAATCACTTTGGCATCCTACCCGGTGAGCGTTGTCAAGGTAGATGGAAGACACTATGGGTGGTCCCATCATGCTGATCCGACTCTGGCGGAGACTATGTGTTTGTCTGAGCTTACACAGTCCCATCTTCATCTAGAGCCCTACCAGGATCACGTGTCTCAAATTCCTATGCCCAGGGCTTGAGAGTGCGGTGGGGGCCACGGATCCGGCTGCCATTAAGGGCGGTGGTATCATTTTGCCTAGTAGTAGGGTCGGAATTAAAATGATACTACCTCCCTCAACTGGCCGCCGTTCGGCGTTCCGTGGCCCCCACCGCCATATCAATCCCTGGGGGCCTCCATCTAGAGGCATACACCAACCACATGTCTCAACAACCCTGGGGGCCTCCATCTAGAGTCATACACCAACCACGTGTCTCAACAACCCCATACCCAGGGATTGAGAGGGCGGTGGGGGCCACGGATCTCCGAACGGCGGCCAGTTGAGGGAGGTGGTATCATTTTAATTCCGACCCTACTACTAAATGCCTAATGAATGGCGTATCGATGCGTTGACCTGCCACCGCAAACACCCCCGCATCATGGCCGGAAACCGATGGTCAGACAGCACAATTTCCAAAGATGCACTGTATAAGATGTGTAATACATCGCTGCTGTCTGTAACGGTTGCCCAGCAAAGAGGGCCTGTGTTGACCATGTGTTAGCGATGCCAGAAGACACGCCAGCACAACGAGCCATGGAATTCGCCCTACTCGGAGCCAGCAAGTACAAAGCCAGGAAAGGACAGCATTGCTTAAATATGTTCAGCGTACTACGACGTGACCTCAAGAAAACGGGACTCGGTACACTTAGATCAAGAATGGACTTGACGAAGCTAATGATTTGGGCTGATGACAAGACACAGTGGGCAAAAGCGAAGAAGGACTGACTGATTGCAGCTGTAAGACATATCTACTACTACAGTGGCAGAATACAGTAATCATACATACATGTCCGTTATGAACCTTGAATATTCCGTCAGTAGTACCAATTGTTTGTCTTTACCAATTAATAAAAACTATGATGAAAGTATTCAATATAGGTTAGCGGTATACTTACTAGGCAATTGGGATTCTGGTGATTCAGGAGGATTCAAAGTATATAAATCGATCCCAACACGCGCAAAGCATGGGCAGAGCTTAGCTACGGATAGGTGGTGCTTAGATAAAAGTGGATTCACCCATTATTCTAAGGTGACTTTTCAATAATTCAATGATGTGAAATTAAAATATGTCGGCCGGCTTTCAAATTGTTCACTCTAATTGACGATATCCTGATATTTTTACGCGCACGTACGTTGCAGCCAACATGTTGCATATTTTGTTAACAAGTTGCTGGCATATTGTTGCCGCGATACGATTGTAGCATCATGTAAAATTCGTTTTAAAATATTAGGAGTGCGTAACACCGGATAATGGGTTTTCGAGGGTGTAAGCGCATTTTCGCCGATCGATAAGAGTAGAAATATTATCAAGAAATTTTGTAAGCTTCGTAACTAGCAAACATTCACTGAAATAAAAAATGCATAAAAATAAAAATAAACCATAAAATAAACTTAGTATTAATAAATATCCGCTACCTGGTCTACAGATGTAATCCCTGTATCGCGTCAATTTCAACTTTAGTGAGGAGGTGAATTGATGTCATTTTCATGATTTGAGCAAAGGAGAGTCTATCACCAACAATAACGCTATAAACGGGTCTGATACAAATAGAGAACTTAATTTATAGTTGTAAATCCACATCAGGTTATAATCCGCTTTTCGTGATAACCGGGTAGTAGCAAATTTCAGACAATATATTTAAAAATCTAAAGTCGTTCAGTTTTTCGTTTGGCTATGCTATACTACTCAGGACAGTAACTGGCAGATGTCATTGGACCCAAAAACTGGATTGATTTGTATAATTTCGTCACGAGTTATCAGTATTTTTATCATGGGTAAAAAAAGTATTAGTGAAAATACATGTTTTTCACTACACTTGCATCAAAACGCATAAAATAATCACTTGTACTACGCGCAACTTTTTAAAATTTACACTTTTGTTGTAAAACTACTGTATCCATTTAATGACACACGATGTGTTGACATCACCTAAACGTCAAAAGTACGTACCCTCGAAATCACATGACCCTCGAAAACACCTTACTGGACGAAACCATGTATTTTCGTTAACATTGTGGGGATTTGTAAATCTTTATATTTTTGAAAAAGTATTTAGTGTGCCACTCTTCCCAAAACGCCTTCATGGGCGGCAATCTTGGATTTTCAAAATGGCTACCCAATCCTCCATAATCCGACATATCTAATACCAAATGGCCCAGATTCCTAATTCTGATGTCTATATCTGTACTTTCTGGGTCAAGGAATGCAATGGTAATGTTTCTAAGGCCGTGTTCTCACTAGAGACTTAATCCGGAATACTGAAGTATGGCGTTATTCCCGATTAACGCTCTAGTGAGAACACGGCCTTAGAAACATTACCAATGCATTCCCCTACGGCCTTGTTCTCACTGGAGAGTTAATCGGGAATAACGCCATACCTCAGCATTGCGTTACGTCAGTTAAGTCTCTGGTGAGAACACTGTCTAAGGAGCTTCAAGTTATTGAAATACTATTTTGGCTACTATGTGTATTGCCTCCTGAGTATCTTCTTTATTTACGCTAATGGACAAAACGAGCACCCATAGGGTGGATTAACTCGTTTTATATTTGTTTATTTGCATAAATAAATCTGCCGTTTCTGAAAGAAAATGTTTTAATTAATTAATTTGACTAAAAATCTTAAAATTGCAGGCAGGGCCGGATAACCAACTAGGCTATAAGGCTACAGCCTAGGGCCTCGCGGTTAACAGGGCCTCATGCTTTAAACCAAAATATATTTTAAGGGTTCTTTCTATAGGCCAAGTAACGCAACGAAGAGACAAAATCTATACCATCTGCACTACAACAATACGGTCGTCTTGGTTAATGCTTATTTGCAGTCTAAGAGAAGAATTATTTTGAAAATTTACCACTGTAATGACTGGCTTGTAAATAGACATTAGCTATGCAAAGACGCGAAGCTTATTGCCCCTTTAATACCACTTTGCTGATCAAAAGAATTCTACAGTCGTGCTGAGGAATGCCCATTTGTAGAACAGAACGCTATTTTCGTAAAGTTCACCGGTATATTGACAAAAATTGTCTTCTCTTGGCCTTCAAATATCTTGACTAATTAATAATTAATAATATTATGCCAAATAGGCCTCAGATTATATCTCACAGCATCTAGATATCAAAATCGAACACCTAAGGACGCCAGCCTAGTACCTCTCACCAGCTTAAGCTGGCACCGATGGCTGGGAAATACTCATCCCGGCTCTGAACTATGAAACACATTACAGTCGACTGAGTAGCACCGGACACACCGAAGGGTGGTGCGTGAGCACGTAAATAATAGCTGATAGTTTTAAATTTTGGTAGACGTAAATAAACCAAACTTGGTTTAACAGATCATTAAATAATCATTCAAGTCCATACAGGCGAATACATTTATTTGATTCAATGAAAGGGCAATTAGACTGAATAATTTGAAAGTGTATTAGCTGATGCCATAAACAGCAAGAGGTTTCAGCCACCATTACGCCACAATAGACATGGGCGTGGCAATATTTCCGACTACTAATCCAGTCTTGTGGCAATACTATGCTAGGCCGTTGCATACTTTGCATAGTATACAAATGATTTGAAAATAATTTGACTGCCAATTTCACCGCGTTGATCAAAATAGCTTCCAGGTAATTAATTTCAAATAACATGTATTGCATTGGAACATTTCTTCTTATGAGTGTCCTTGGGGTCACTGTGTTTTAATAGTTGCCAGAGAGCTAATGCTCAACGAATACCATAGATGGCGCGTATAATGGACCTTTCCATTTTAGCTATGCCCCGCCCATCTCTAGCTAAGCTCCACCAACGCCTCGCTCGTTTTGGGATCTATCTATCCATCTCTGAACTCCATGCCCATTACTTTCCAGAAAACTATACAGGTAAGCTGTTGAATATTTTGAATCTAATTTGACTGGGCGGTGTTGCTGCCTATGATTGACCCCAGTTCATTAATATGTATGAAGCTTCGTGAACTTAGCACAAACACGCAAGCACAGTATTCGATACGGGAACGTAGTGGGAGAGCGAGTATCGTGCAATAGGACGATGACAAATTGTCGGACTATTAAGAGTTAAAGACGGGCCTAATACAATAATTTATGACGTAATGATTATGACGTCATCTCTGAACTCCCCGACTATAAATTTCCAGAAAACTATACAGGTAAGCTGTTGAATATTTTGGGCAGCAACAGCGCTAAGTCAAATTAGTTTCAAAATATTCAACAGCATTTTTATTAAAGACTAGGGCCGTGTTCTCACTAGAGACTTAACCAGCGTAACACCATACTGAGGTATGGCGTTATTCCCGATTAACTCTCCAGTGAGAACACGGTCTAGATAACACGATCTCTATCCCATGGAAAGACAATGTTTCAGACATAACTACCATAAGATCAGTTAATCTGTAAGCACTGACCCCAGTACCAAGGTAAGAACAACATCCCCAGAACACGGCATAGCCAGAACAGAGCTAGAATTGGAATTCAAGAATTTATTTCACTCCTTATTTTGAGAAAAAAATATACTAAGTATGCTGGAGTTACATTGTCCATGCAGAGTGAAGGCGTTTATAAGTTTAACTTATCACTAAGTAGACAGTTATAAAATATTCTGTAAATAAAAAACCGAAATGGCGGGATATTTCATCATTTTCGTTCGATCTCAATTGTGATAAATTACTGATTACTGTTATTATAATGAGATTACACACCATAACTACATCAAGAATTGTGCTCAGTCAATATCATCTGTCATAACAATGCATGGTCATTCATTGTGAAAAGTAGCAGTGTGCGTCTGACACTCATAGATTACTTGTTACACGAATGTTCAATTGACTTTTCCAGTTTTAGTTATGCCACGCACATCTCTATCTAAGATCCGCCTACACTTCGCCATGTTGGGATTACTCGATCCCTGAATGCCCTAACTATCAATTTCCTGAAAACTATACAGGTAAGCTGTTGAATATTTTGTAACTAATTTGACTTGGTGCTGTTGCTGCCTATGGCAGCAACAGCACCTAGTTAAATTAGTTTCAAAATATTCACCATAATATTTATTAAATAGTAAAAACATACAATTCGTGGAACGACACATAGTCCATCTTCAAATATGCGTTCGTAACGTACTTAGCGATGTTATTCATGACGTCATTCATTATGATGTAATTCTACACGTCGCGTAGTTGATTATGACGTCATAGGATGGCTTGATAAAGTGGAAAGGTCTATTGAGCGAAAACAGATAGATATTCGATCAGTACTAGTGATATGGAAATGCGGCTGTATTGAGTCACACCCAGTCTATGCGGATGTTTTTATTGATATTTGGTAATTTACGAAGCCAGTTTGTTGGACTTTGTAAAAACGTGTTTTGGCTTTACGTATTCGTTTGTAGAAGGTTTCACACAAAGCATGAGGACAATTACGACGCATGCTTGGGAATAGATAGTGGAAATACCCCCCCCCTCCCCCCCCCCCCCCCGATTCGTTCATAATGAAACGCTCCGTACAATGTAAATGGTGTATCCAATGAATTTCCTTTGCCTCTTTCCAAACTGTTGTGTTTGTGTCATCTGAGTCTGAGGATAGAACCACAATTCTAAAGTCAATATTACTCATCCAATCTCACTCTTGCCCAAAATGTCTAATAATAAATAATGCAGGATCGTATTTTATGCTTTTTTTAAAATTCACGATGGAACATAGTTGATCCTGTATCCTAATTTTGGAGTGTTTTGTTCCTCCCACTTGTTGTATTTTTACTTATTACACGTGGTTACATAAATAGAGAATCTGGAACGAGGTCACTTTTCATATCACTTTATGGACCGAGTTGAAAATGATCAATTTTGATAAAATTGATAATTTTCAACGAGGTTCATAAGTAATATGAAAAGTGACCGAGTTTGAGATTTTATTTGTCATATAAACTGTAATTGTGAAATATTTGCCAATAGTTGCTGATGCGACTTTTATCTGATTTCTTATTGTTGATTTTCGTGAAATCGATACCGCTGCTGTGACTCACCACTACTTGATAACATATACTGAATGCGTAGCAAAATAGAGTGACAAACACAAAATCTGGAGATGTCAGCCGTGAACTAGACTTTTCTTCTAAGACTATCGCAAAGCCATGGCCATCAATCGGTACTTCGCTGCCGACTGGTAAACTCTCAAACGATGACATTTTGCGATGACGTTTCATGAATGACAAATCGTAGTAAACAAATCGTAGTAAAACAGTACCGCGTAGTAATCCCTAAGCGTCACGCTCAAGTCAATCGATGTTTTAATTAGTCAATTTAAATGGGTTGCGCACCCAACAGCCAATGAAAATACACCGTTGAATATGGCACGTGTGCTCATGTCGAAAAATATGGAACGGGCTAGAAGGCTTGTTTATATGATAAATCAGCTTTCGTGTTTCACTGTTGCCGAGAATAGCTGAATTCAGGCTATCGATATGACGTCATAATCAAATACGCCACATTATGCTGACGTCATTGCCAATTACGTCATACATAACGCATTTAAGTCCATCATAAACGCTTTAAAATAGTCCGTCAAGTTGTACGAATTGTATGTTTTACTATTTAATGAACATTATGTCGAATATATTGAAACTAATTTGACTGGGCGCTGTTGCTGCCATAGGCAGAAGCAGCACCTAGTTAAATTAGTTTCAATACATTCAACAACTTACTAGTATCACTTATCACTGGGAATTGAGATACAGGCAGTTCAGGTTTCGATCTATCCCAACACGGAAAAATCGTGGGCGAAACCTAGCGAGAGATGGGCGAGGCAAAGCTAATACAGGATTCATATAGTGTCGCTCTATGCTTAATTTTTGGGTATGTCATTTAAATTATCTTGCCCGTCTGTATTTCCAGGTTGGCCCATTTCTGTAAATTCTGTTGAAAATATGTATTGTTGTTAAGCTATACAGACTACAGAATCATTGTAAATACCAACTCTACCATTATAGTAACCCTTTATCCATCATATCAGCCAAAAACGGCTTCTGTAGTGGCCTTGAGAATTGTTCATTTTGCAGACCAAGATTCAGATTCAGATTCAGATTATTTTATTTACACCCCCAGGCCACATAATGGCATATGGGGAATATGAATTTACAGAAATTATAAATGTTATGGCGATCAGACATTATATATCAATTCATAATTACATATTTTGGTATTTATCTAGTTATATAACCACTGTTTGTGCTTTCGGTAGTAGCAGTAGTAGTAGTAGTAGTAGTAGTAGTAGTAGTAGTAGTAGTGGCGGTAGTAGTAGTAGTAGTAGTAGTAGCAGCAGCAGCAGCAGCAGCAGCATCAATAGCACTAGCAGTAGCAGCAGCAGCAGCAGCAGCAGTAGTCGTAGTAGTAGTAGTAGTAGTAGTAGTAGTAGTAGTAGTAGTAGTAGTAGTAGTAGTAGTAGTAGTAACTTAGAATTATTATGAAAGCTACAGTTAATATTTACACGTACTTCATAATTAGTAATGACAAAATTATTACTGTTATTGTACCGCCATCTCAATAACAAAGTACTAAAATTATAGTGGTCATATTGTGGGGGTCATCAGGATTTAGATTATAATACATATATAATAACTGATTATAAAAAATGTCAGATTGGTATTCTTAGAAATGGGTTATTGCTGTACATAAGGTAAGAGAAGACTAGTTTTGACAATTTACCACTGGAATGACTGGCTCAATAACAGAGCCAGTCATTCCACTGGTAAATTTTCTAAAACAGTCTCCTCTTGGTTTGAAAATGGACATTTTCTATGAGAAAATTAAAATGTTATTAAACAAATTTGAATGTGAAAGGGTTAAGACTAAATAAATGAAGTACTCACCATGAGTACTTGTACAGGTCCTGATAATGACAACTTATCTAGGTTGTCTCACAGGGCAACCAATGTGTTAAAATTTGGTTGCCCTGAAGTAAAAAGTGTTTGCCCCGGACGGCAGGAACGTGTACTTTTCGTGGCCTGGATTATTACAATTCCTTTAGGATCTTATTATTCTCCACGGATTTCCTTGCTAGCATGAGGAATGGCATGTTCGACTCATCGCGTTGTTATATCAGCCACAGATTCCACTAGCATTTTCGAGGACCGGTACAGAGGTACACGGGCAATTCTCCCAGAAAGGAGGCGCTTCAGGAAGTGTGTGTGTGGGTGTGTGTGTATGGGTGGGTGGGGTGGGTGAGTGGGGGTGGGGGGTGTGTGTGTGTGTGGGGGGGGGGCGTGCATGCAGAAGAAGAACAGACTGTATCGGTACCGTCACCATTGAAATCTACAAAACTAGCCGTCTATGGTACTTTAAATACGCATTCTTCAAAACCATTTTAGCTGTAGTTTTGACCGGACTTGACCACCAAGCGGGTAATGGTATATATTTTTTGCCTAGCCATTGCCAATTTGCAGACCAAGAGAAGACTTTTGAAAATTAACTACCACATTCATGTGGTAAAGTTTCAGAGAAATACTCTTCTCTTGGCCTGCAAATGTACATTTTCAAGGCCACTACAGGGAACCATTTTGATCAGTGAAGGAATAAATTTCACAAGAAGCGCCTAAATAAAAACGAAATGGTGTCATAGAGTATATTACTTTGTCTTTCAGTAGACCTTTACACTTTATCAACCCATCCTATGACGCCATAATCAACTATGCGACGTGTAGAATGACATCATAATGAATGACGTCATGAATGACGTCGATAAGTATGTCACGAACGCATATTTGAAGACGGACTATGCGTTGTTGTACGAATTGTATGTCTTTACTATTTATTAAATATTCTGTTGAATATTTTGAAACTAATTTGACTGGGCGCTGTTTCTGCCATAGGCACCAATAGCACTAAGTCAAATTAGTTACAAAATTTCAACAGTTTACGTGTATAGTTTTCAGGAAATTGATAGTTCGGAGGCATTCGGAGATCGATCACTCCCAAAACGGCTACGCTTGGGTGGAGGTTAACTAGAGATGGGCAGGGCATAGCTAAAACTGGAATGGTCCATTACCTTGTAATTTCGATTATAGGAATTCAGGTTACAAAGTCTTGAATCGATTCAAACACACATAAAAAAGGGGCATCGGTTTGCTAGAAATGGGAGGGGTGGGAGGGGGTAGGTAAAGTGATTGATGGCCGACACATCAAGGTAAATAGCAGGTAATTATATATTTTACAAATGATATAGAACATGGTGATCTTAATCAATCTGTATGTGGATTTGTGCGTTATGTTGATTCTGGTCACACGACCGTGGTGAATGTGCCAGTTATTCACAAGTGTTCTCTGTAGATTCCTTGCAGTGTGCTTACCCAAAGGAGGGGGAAACTAACAGGAACTAGGTCGTTGCAAAGAATAATAAATAAGAGAAAACTAATTTTAGTCCAATGCGCCTTTATGTATCTTTATTGTAATACACCTTTGCCACATTGACGTCATTACGCCGGGATTACCCTAAATCAACGCTCAGAGCAAAACTGCTGGCAGGTACCGCCGACAACAAGCCGCTGACCCGCGTTGAATTACTTTTGCACTAAAATACACCGCAATCTAAACCGTTCCTATGATAAATTAAAATCATTATATTATTTAAATCATATATCATTGGAAAGCGCATTCAATTGCCGAAACATTAATGCATTATTTTTTATATTTTTGTAACGTTTTCACCGGGTTATTTGCGTATATAAAAGACACCATTCGACTTATTGTATTGGACAATAGGGGATATTTTAAAATTGCAATCAACTGTATTAAATTTAATAAAACTATAAAAACTAATACAGAAATGTATAGAAAATTGGCTTAGCTTTCCAAGGATGTATGACTTCAAAAATATTATGAACATAGTTTTTCATATGCACTGCCTAAAGTGCACTGTATCTGATTCCCATAGTAAAGTAATGCTGTTTGCGCGTCAGCTATCGCGGTTACCAGGCGGAAGTGGTATGCCCGATGCATTCTGCGAATGTATTTTTCTAAAATACGCTAATTTGGGAAAGGTCTATTGTTAGCGAGCGCTGTGTGAACAGACAATTATGCCTAGAAGAGACAAACGTTTTTTCATCCGTTTTTCAAAGCAAGCTGGACGAACGCAGCCGCGGATCGGATGAAAGCATTTGTGAGCGGGGACCTCCGGCTCCATCTCCATTGCATTTTTGGAAACGGATTGAAAATTCAACATGTTAGATGTTAGACGGACGAACGCGGCGGCATCATCATGAAACGGTATGAAACGGACCGTGTGCGGCGGGATCCGTTTACGCTTCTCCGTTTTGACTAGCTGGTTTTTATATATTTGTTATGTAGATCTGTCACAGACGATTACTAAAAATATAATAAACGCAGGCCTGACTGATCGACATTTGCACACGGAACTGTCTCCGTCTTGTGTTTTCTAAAGAAAACGGATCTGTTTAAAATCTGTCGTCTGCGCTAGGCATATGTCCTGTGCTCGATACGAGAGATAGTAAACAAAGTACAGCCACCAACAACTTTCAGTCAAATGGTCTTCAAAATATTCAGCATATCCAGAGTTAAATCCCATGGAATATGTAGTCTTCATAAATTCAGCAGACTGACAGGTAACGCTCTTCATGAATCAAATATGGTGTAATATTGAGACAAAGATGGCCGTAATGTGTATATCGATATGTTGGCTGCAGGGTAGATATAGGGCACGACGGTGTGAAGTCGTAGCCTATTATATAACTAATTGAAACGGAAAACTCGCTAAGATGCGAAAGGTTTCTGACGCATTTATAAATTGAAAAATTACCGCAGAAGTCCTCAGGCCATGTATTAATACATGGTGGCATGATAGTGAGAACAGGGCCGACCATACCGCATCTCTGATACCGTATCCACTGATAAGCCTTACTATGCCCGATATCAACGCACTATCAAGGCTGTACAAGGGACTGAATCCAATGCTCCAATAAACACCATGCTGCCAGCAAAATTATTGATGCTGCATTGGTACCGACTATATCCTTCGCCTACAAATAACCGTCCGGTCGTTTCTAGGAGGATTTCTTTGAAGATTTCCGCTTACTGCCATCGTTTCGGGACATATACACTTTTACTTTCAAATAAACCTTATTGAGCTGACAAATTCACGAAAGCAAGCATTTGCAATCTTTCAAATTTTTTCTCGCGCCTGTGTGCGTGCGTGCCGTGCGCTCATTCGTGCATGAGTGCGTGCGTGTGCTCGTTCGCTCGTTCACGCGTGCGTGCGTGCGTTCGTGCGTGCCTGCGAGCGTTCGTGCAGTCGGTTGGTCAGTTGGTCGGTCGGTGGGTGGGTACGTGGATTGGTGGGTCGGTGGGTCATTTGGCCTGCCAGTCAGTCGATTTGCTGATTGTCAGTCGGTCATTGAATCGGTTGGTCCGTTCTTTGGTCAGTCGGTCGCTCGATATGTTGGTCAGTCTGTCAGTCGGTCAGTGTGTGGGGCCATGCTGGGTGAGCAGTACTGACAACTCAGTTGTGTGGATGCGTAAGTGAGCTGATGGATTAGCCGACGTGTGACCGTTATGGTTGGACATCAGCCATGTACTGATATGGAGAGTAACCAACACCTATTTATTTTCAATGTAATTTTAATGATGTGACAGTTCGGCAGCACCAGGAAAGTGATGCCATCTCAAAGCTGATAAACACTGTGGTGTAAATGCCACCTGACGGTACGCTAGCAGAGGACAGGGCGTGTGGTGAAATTACAGCGATTTATCTGAGAGAAATTGTTCAGATCGTGTAAAGACTGTGTTATTACAATCTTGGTAAATCCCGTGGCATTGCGATGGAATTTCACTCTAGGTTCAAGAGGAGAAGATAATTAAAAATCTAAGCCTAATATTAGTGAGCTCCCTAATGTCACTTATATTACGTTGTCACGGGGATAGCTATTAAGACGATATTTAATGGAAACATTATTAACAGAGCCATCTACCTGGCCAACAATGTTATTTTTTCAACTCCCACATATAAAAGATACGTAGTCCTCGTACCATAACGACACTTCAGTTTCGAATACCAGATGCCCAGTGTGAACCAATAATTAACATTTTGAGCACTGAATTCATACAACCACAAATATTGAAATCGACTTCCAGTTTTTAAAACGTGTATGTATTTGGCGGAGCTTAGATAGACGCCTGGGAATAGCTAGAATGTTACTAAGTCTCACGATCTTATTCCTGGGTTGAACCTAGCTTGCACATGTGTTGTTGGATTCGTGATGATGGGAAGAATTTAGCCACACACAGCATTACCGAGAAACGAATGTATCGGTTCTTTAATTAAAATTAAACATGATTAAACTTTAAGACTGCATAATAGTGCCAAGGGTGATTAGCTGCTTTATCGATAAAGTGTCCAGTTTAAAGAAGCCGGATTTGTTATCCCCCATTAGCAAGTTCTATATACATACTCTGTAGCACGGCTGACATTGCTGCACCATGCGTAATGGGAAACATAGCTTTCCAGTCCTTCTGGAAGTATGGATTCGTAGATCAAAGATGCCCTTGAAAAAAAGACAACATTTATACGATGCAACCTGCATATCCTTGATGCTGTATAACTGTAGCAGCTGGACAGCTCCAAAGGCAGCTCTAGACAAACCCGATGTCTATCATAGCCAACACCTCCGCAGTATTACTGGACACGGATGGCTAGACAGCATAATTTCTAAACGATGTACAATAGAAGATGTGTAATACATTGCAGCTGTCTGTAAATGTCACAGGCAAAGATGGTCCATTACGGCCATGCACTAAGGATGCCAGAAGACACACCAGCACCGAGTGCCTTGGAATTCGCCCTACTAGAAGCCAGCAAATATAAAGCCATCAGAGGACATCATTGTATAAATACGCTAAGCATGCTGCGAGGTGACCTCAAGAAAGCAGGACTCGGTACACTCAGACCAAGAATGGACCTGAGGAAGTTAAAGATTTTGGCCGAGGACATGACACAGGTGCCAAAAGCGAAGGAGGATTGAGTGCAGCTGTGGAATGTGTCGTCTATAGGCGCAGAATTACAGTAAGCATACATCGCATGATCACCGTCTCTCCATGTGCACTGACTGTCGAATATTTAACTTTAGTGACAATATTTTATCTGGTCCTAATGTCCCAATGCGTATATGACCCTATAATCAAAAACTCCACATGTTATCTGACACCACGGTCAGGTGCCTTATATCGATCACGAAAGTATCCGAATGGACCATAGGCAGCAGCAGCACCCAGTCAAATTAGTTTATCTGCATAGTTTTCTGGAAATTGATGGTCATGGAGTACAGAGATCTATCGATCCTAACACTAGCGATGTGTGCGTGGAGCTTAGCTAGAGATGGGCGGGGCATAGCAAAAACTGGAAACGCCCATTGTATGCCATTTGTTGAGTAACAATTTAATAATGATTCTGTTGAATGTTTTGAAACTAGTTTGGGGGGAAATTGCTGCTGGCATATTCCGTAATAGCTCCCAATCAAATTAGTTTCAACATATTCAACAGTTTAGCTGCATGCTTATATAGTTACCTTGAAATTGGGATTCTGGAAAATATTGGTTCAAGGTGTAAAATCTATTTGATTGTAAGTGCTGGCGGAACTTAGCTATAAAGGGGAGAGACATAGCTAGAAATGGGGTGGGGGAACATAGCTAGAAATGGGAGGGACATAGCTAGAAATGGGGTGGGGGAACATAGCTTGAAATGGGAGGGACATATCTAGAAATGGGAGGGACATAGCTAAGTTGGGAGAGACATTGCTGGAATTTGGAGAGTCATGGCTAGAAATGGGAGAGTCATGGCTAGAAATGGGAGGGACATAGCTAGAAATGGGAAGAACATAGCTAGAAATGGGAGGGCCATAGCTAGAAATGGGAGGGCATAGCTATCATTGGGATGGACATAGCTCGAAATGAGAGGGACATAGATGGAAATGGGAGGGACATAGCTAGAAGGAACAAGTGAATTTGCATATATGTGGGTTATCCAGAGATGGGTCAGGTTAATCTAGTCGTGTTTATTGCTGCTTATTACATTTTCCTGTCCAGCAATGCTTTGTAAGTATTGTAACAAAGTTCGTGTTCTGTCACAACAAATGGAATCCAGTTTTATCTATGCCCAGCCCACCTCTAGCTAAGCATCATCACACCTTGCTCATGTTGAGATCGATTGATTCCTGAACTCTGAATCGCAATTTTCAGAAAAATGTACAGGTAAGCTGTTGAAAACTTTTAATCTAATTTGACTGGGTGCTCTATGCTGGCTAAGACAATCTTTGAAGATTTACCTCGGGAATGGCTGGCTTGGTTAGCGAGCAAGTCCTTCCAGTGGTAAATTTAATAAATCTTCACTTGGGATGCAAATGATCACTACAGTGTCCTGCTTCGTGTTGAAAAGGTCACGTTTCTTCGTATATCACATCTGATGTAAAACAAAGACTAAGACAGTGATAATGGTGATAATGTTTATATCGATGCGTTGGCTACAGGCTCTATATAGGCCATTTCGATGTGAAGGCATACCTTATTATCTAAATGATTGGAATGGCAATTTCGGTGCGATGCGAATGGCGCCTGCAGCATGTATAAATTGCAAAACTACCACAAGTCCTCAAGGTATTTATTAAAGTATGATGGCTTGTTAGCGAGAACAGGGCCAGCAGACTCGAATCTCTGATACTATATCCACAGAGAAGCATTACCAGGTCCGGTATCATTGATGTCTAAACACTGTACACGTGCCCGATTCCAATGTTCTAATAGGTACCTGGCCGTCAGAGAAACCATTGATACCCTGTTAACACTAACTATAACCGTCTACAACAAGTATCCAAGCATCGTTTCTAGGAAGATTCGTTGAAGATTGTCGCTCACTGCCATATTTTCCAGGGCACATGTACATTTACTTTCAAATAAAGCTTATTAATCTGCCGAACTCTAACAGAAGCCGCGCATTCTTTCCATATGTTTCGAAGAAAAGTAGGGATTATAACATCCCGCCTGTATGCGTGATTGCGGTATGTGTACTCGCATGCGTCCGTGTATGTGTGCCTGTGATTGGTCTGTCAGCCGGTTGGTCGGCTGCTTGGTCGGTCAGTAAGCCAGTAGGTGTATTAAGCCAATGTGTATTAGCAATACTGTGCACTCACGTGTGTGGATGGATGTATAACCGACCTGGTGGATTGCTCCGTGTGTGTCCGTTGCGGGGATGGAAAGCAGCCATCTACCGAGATAGAGAGTAACCTACACCTGCCATCTATTCTCAATGCCAAATTGATGAAGTGACTGAATTTCCCCTTCACCAGGAAAGCCTTGATATCACAAAGCTGATAAATACACAGTAAATGCCACATGGCGGTGCGTGCACCAGTGGAAGACAGGAAGTGTGATGAAATTACAGCATTTTTCAGGGTGAAACTGATCAGATCGTGCAAAGACCCTGTTATTACAATCTTGGTAAATGCCATCGCATTGAAGTGGTATTCTACTTAGCGTTGAAGAGGAGACGATAATTAAAATGCTGACTACGTTTGGGATATTCTAAGGCAATATCACTGAGCTCCCTAATGCCATTTATATTCGGTTGTCACGATGATAGCTATCAAGCTGATATTTAATGGAAACGGTATTAACCCTTTAATGGCTAAATTTGGTTATGAAAGAAAAAATTCAGCCATTCCAGTGACAAATATTCAAAAATAGTTTTCTTTCGGCCCGCAAATTGACATTCCTCAAGACCACTGCAGAGGCCGGATTTGACCATTTTCGCCATGAAGGGGTTAACAGAGCCATTTAGTTGGTCAACATTGTTGTTTTTCAATCTCTTACATACAAAAATATGCATACATAGTAGGCCAGCGGCCAAAACCAGATTTTTACCAATTTAATTCCCCCCACCGTACAGAAAGCTATAGCATGTTTTTTCATAATTATTATGCCCCTAGATTACATTTTGACTTCTCGTAGACATCTGTCGATGTGCGGTTGCCATGGGGACGGAAATATAAACAAACAGGTAGTTGACTTTTGAATACAGTAGAAAAACGTTATCTCAGCAATGGCAAAGCATGGAGCAATTATCTAAGTGTATGTGTAGGTAATAATCATGCGCAGATATTAAATAAAGCAGAGCCTCGACATTCTGAGGTCAATAGTACTTTTGAGGTAAAAAATGGGTGTAAAAGATCTATAAATTGTCAAAATTTGTCTATAACATACCTAGATTTCCGTCAAATATAGTTGCATGTATCTACATATAGCGATGCACAAATTCCTAAATACAATTTTTGTAATTCACCAATTATTCTTATTTTATGTTCAAGTTAAATGCAACAATGGGAAAGATGAAATCTAGTTACAGGGAAAACTGTAATATTTGGGTCGGGTGGGGTGGGTGGGGTGGGGTGGGATGGGGGTAATTTGATAAAATGTTAATCAGCTGGCTTCACGTGTACTTCCACTGCTCCAATAGTTCAAAGGGGAAGGTTGCAGATTATCTCCAACGTTTCAGTACTGGACAATGTTTCTGGATGCAATTCAAATACGGCTTAACTTCATATGAAGTGAACGTGAGGGTTAGTGGCCTCTACATTTGTCATCACAACTTTCCATGTTGTCATATTTCTTCTCGGCAGATCGAACTAATTATTCACGTTAGGTGCCAGTTTATCTTTTGGATATGATTGATCTTCCAGAGGATGTGGCCCGATCATTTCTGGATGGACAGTTTGCTGTTCGTTTGAGTTCAGCGGGTTTCAATGACATATGTGGTGGTATGGCCACTGAATCCACTGTTATCAGGGATTCCAAAGGTGATGGCGGCGTGGTTGGTCTAACACGGAAGGACTCTACAAGGCTGCTATGCCGTACTGATGGACACAGCTCGGAAACACCAGTGCATGAGCAAGGCAACCATTTGCTCTCAAGCGAGATGACAACCACGCAAAAGATATGATTGCTCACATTGAAAATAATATGACACACCCATTTCAGCCAAATTCACATCCAGAGAAACTAGTAAATATAGCAAGTGGAGTGATTGCTGACAAGGAGGTAGAAAAAGGTCTACTAGCAAGTGTGGAATCAGGTGAGAAGAAGATATCTGCATTTCTAGACAATAGTTTATCTAATGCTGGTGATCGCTGAGTATAACTCGCTGTAATACTAAGACCTTTGCTGAATTGACTAAGCAAACAAAATTTCATATCAAAGGCATGCAAAGACAACTCAATGTGAGCGCTGAACTGGTATTCCGTAGATCACTGAAAATCTCACAAACACGATCTGACATAACAATGTTAAATGTACTGAACCACTCAGTTACAGCTATTACCACATCGCTTTTCTACGAGGATGGAGATATGCGAAAGACTAACCAGGCAGAACTTGAGAACATACGGGAAAGTAAGATAATGCCAGACTCAGAAGTGGCAGAGCATGCCCAAACTACATGTAATCACAATTGTGTATATATCAGAGATGCTATGGCCGATTTACAATCGATGACAGGCAATAGCAAAGCGTTTGCCGACCTTGCACATATGCATATGACCCGACTTATAACATGAAGCCATCACGCACATATTGTAATAGATGTTTTCGATCAGTATGACTATAAAGACTCCATTAAAACCGAGGAACGTAACAAAAGATTAGGTACAGCAAGTGGTGCAAGACCATATCAGGTAATTGCTAGTCGCCCTGCGCCACCGTGGCAAATATTCATGGCTCTCTCATCCAATAAAGTAGCCTTAACAGACTTCCTTTGTACTTACCTTGAAGAAAATGTACCACGACTACCTGATATAAAGTGACAACATCAGCGGAAAATATATCTGGCTGGTGGCTATAGTGATAGAGATAAAACAGTTTGCCTATCAGCTGACGGAATGTCACTAGAGCCAACTCTCTTCTGTTCACACGAAGAGGCTGATACACGGATGATTTTTCATGCCATAAAATCAGACGATGGCTTTGCTGCTGCAAATGTTCACGGAAACATAGTAATCAAATCACCGGACACGGATGTCCTTGTTCTGGCCGTTCATTACTTTCCTAAGTTGCAGACTTTCCTAAGTTGCAGAACACACAGACACTGTACATAGAAAAAGGAAGAGCAACAACAAAGGTTGACCCCCCATCGCTTTATTCCTGTTCATCAAATATGTGAATCTTTCAATCCTGCCATACCACGCATTCTTCCTGGAATGCATGCTTTAACTGGATGTGATACCGTATCATCATTCTTTGGCTATGGTAACAAGAAAGTTTGGATGGCAATGGAAAAGTTAGAAAAGAAAGAATCTCTTCCATTATTTGATGCTCTTGGAAGTTGCGATGCTGGATTGGGGATACACCAGGGAATTTGTTGTGTCTCTCTATGACCCAAAAGGGCTTTATAAAGAGGCCCATGGTGATTTGAATATCTTGCGACTTAGGCTTGCTGATAGAGATATGCCACTCCATAAACTTCTGATAGAGATATGCCACACCATAAACTGCCACCTTCAGAACCAGGCTTTCTACAACATGTTAAATGTGCATCATTTCAATCACGCATTTGGATGCTATCCCATTTAAATAAACCAGATATTCATTCCCCTGAAGGAAATGGATGGCAGCGTGACGGCGATGACTTGAAATTGAAACTATTCGATGAACCTTCTGCTAGTGAAATGTTGGATGAACTTTTGTGTGCATGTCGTGGTCGTCACTCATGTAACACCAGTTGCAGTTGCTCAAAGAATGGCATGACATGCACAGAGCATTGTCTCTGCAATGCTGAAGAGAACTGCATGAATGAACACAATGTTCATCAATCAAACTGTGATTTAGATGAGAGCGAATGAGTATACCTAAGACCAGTGCGTTAAAGCGTTGTTTGATTTTGTAACTGACGTATTAGATAGATGGACCCAATGCTTTTGCTATAGCCCTGATGCATATTTGATATTGATCATTTAAGTATTAATCTTATTATAAAGCTGTTCTGAGTAATTTTAGAATGTAAATACATACATATCTTTAAAATAATTATAAAAATCAGAAATCATATTAACGTTTTTGTCAAATTTACTTTAATGTGGTAGTTGACATACGATAGTAATCTTGTATATATAGCCAATCTATAATGGGAATGTATGTTTTTCCCTCGGGTTGGAAGCTGGAGCATGAGCAAAATACCTGGCTGTTACCTATAAAGTTGTCTGCGTTTAAGTATGTATGATGATTGTCTATGTTTATGCGATACTATCCTCAAAATCATGAATAATCACGGAAATAGATGCTTGTATATATTTATTTCTTTCACCATCTTCCGAGAATTGTCTACGACAAGACAAAACATTATCTCCTGATATTAAAGATTAATTTAGGACATGTCGTTGATTTCTGTACAGTGGGAGAATTAAACTCGAAAAATAGAGCACTTTATTGGGGTTCGCCGTTCGCCTATAGTCTTCGTATCACATCGACACTTCACCTTCAAATATCAGACGCGAACTGTGGACCAATAATTAGCACTTTAAATCCTGAACTCCCAGAATCACAAAGGGTCAAATCGATTTCAACATGCATGCACACTTGACTGATCTTATCTACAGATGTACGGGGAATAGGTAGAAATGGATACATCTCTTAATTCTCTCGATCCGATTCCTGGCCCAATCCTAGCATGGATATGTGCTATTGGATTCATGATGACCAGCAGTATCTAGCCATTGAAGGCGCATATTCGCAGCGGAATTTCTGAGAATGGAATAGATGAGATTACACGCTTTTGGATGATTATATATTTTGTGCCTGGATGTGGAAGATGATTTCGTTACGCGTGGATTACTATGATTATTTGGCTGTGAAGTTGAATTAGAGATATGAATCCTTAATTTGGCTTCCCAGCTTGGAGGGTTGTATTGGATTATGTGGGATAGATTTATCATATGTTGGGATTTATTTCGTTGCATTACGTTGGGGTTCATAATTTGGACCTTAGGGAGTGTGCGGGTTTAGCGGTTTTGATTTCCGGCGTCTTGGCGTGGGTGCGCTCTTTTAATTACAATAAAGTATATATAGAAAATTGCAGTTTATTGTAAAAGTTGTATTATGTATAATAGCTCCACACCGCACCGCATTTTTTTTATTAACAATCTAACCAAATATAGCATTACCGGGGAAAGAATATTTCGGTTCTTTAATTAAATTAAACATGATTCAACTTTATGCTTGCACAATAATGCTAATGGTGATTAGCTGGTTTATTGATAAAGTGTCAGGTTTAAAGAAGAGGGATGGGTTATCTCCCATTAGCACGCTCCATAGCCACGTTCCCTAGACGCTCACATATGCACTGACTGTCGAATATTTAACTTCGGTAACAATATATTTTCTGGTCTCAATTTCCCAATGAGCATCTGAACCTATAATCAAAACCGGCACTTGTTATCTGACATAACAATCAAATACCCTATATCCATCATGAAAGTGTCGGAATCGTATGTCATTTGTTACGTAACAATTTAATAAACATTCTGTTGGAAATTTTGAATCTAGTTTGAGTGGAAGCTGTTGCTGGCATATGCAGCAACAGCTCGCAGTCAAATTAGTTTCAAAATATTCAACAGCTTACATGCAGTCTTATTTAGTTACCTTGAAATTGTGATTCTGAGAGGTCAAGGTGTACAGTAACAAATGGATTGAAATGCAAGTGCAAATCTGGTGGAAGTTAGCTAGAAATGGGAGCGACATAGATAGAAATGGGAGAGACATAGCTAAAAATGGGAGAGACAGAGCTAAAATGGGAGACACATAGCTAGAAATAGGAGTAACATAGGTAGAAATGTGAGGGACATAACTATAAAGGGGAGATACATAGCTAGAAATGAGAGCAGCAAAACTAAAATGGGAGAGACATAG